>OY755250.1:45244555-45844555 GCA_963576725.1 Azorinus chamasolen | reverse complement strand
AGGGAAACAAAATGACTTAAATGAGATATGACACTATAAAATAATAATTTTAGCGTAATTTACTTTCCCAACTTATTACAGGCGGGTTCACGGTTAGTGAAATTTTGAACCGGTTAGAACAACGAACCGAACCGTCAACGATTAACCGAGTAACCGTGACAGCCCTAGTAATTTAAAACATTTTCAAGAATGACTTCTTTATTTCTGCACCAAAACCTATGTTGTGACCACTCTTTAGGTTCATCTCGAAGAAACGTCTCTAAGAGACGATTACGAGCGGTGTTCCAAAAATAATGTCACTTGCATCGGTGCTCATATAGCGGAAGTGCTTTTGTTCATTTTAATTTGCTCTGCCCTTCAAAATACTCTCCGCCAGCCAGAATACACCTTTTTAGCCGGTCAATCCATTTTTGGAAGCATTTTTCATACTCTTCAATGGGGACACCCATCAGACACTGATAAACAACAGATCCAAGGGCATTTCTCGAATTGTATCTCCTTCCAGATAAATGATATTTAAGTTTTGGAAAGAGAAAATAGTCGCAGGGGGCCAAGTCTGGCGAATTCGGAGGGTGCGGAAGGACGGTAACCTTCTCTGACTCCAAAAAGTCAGTCACAATACATGCCTTGTGAGCGGGTGCATTATCATGCAAAAGTCGGACATACTTCAGTCCTGTTTTGGGGCGGCTACTTTTGTAGCAGTTCTTCAATTTTCTCAGAACAACGTTTTTATAGAACTTGCCTGTGACCGTTCTGCCTTTTGGCACCGAGATTTGAATAGCTGGACCCTTATTAGTGAAAAAAATAGCATACAAAACCTTCCTTACCGTTCGTATTCGTTTGGCAATACTTGGGCGTCTGGCATTTTTAGTGGCCCATATTCGGTTGGAAACCTTCCGCTTTGGTTCATAATAATACACCCAGGTCTCATCACCAGTGACTATATTATCAAAAGCCTTTTTTACTATATTTTGGGTACATTTTGAGAAGTTTTTTTGCCATTGTTACACGCGTCTTCTTTTGCTCATCCGTTAACAAATGGGGTATCCATCTTCATTTATCTTTCTAACTTTTAAGTGTTTCTTCAAAATTGCATGAACTCTTGCTAACGACAAGTTTGTCATTCGAGCCAATTGTCTTACAGTGAATCGAGCATCAGTTTTGAGGATATTTCGGATTTTTTCTATGTTACCTTTGGTCGTAGTTGTTGCAGGACGACCTGGGCGAGCAGCATCTTTCAGTTGCTGCTGCCCAGCACTAAATTTAGCTACCCACCTACAAACAGTCCTGTGGGACATTTGGCCCTCCCCATAAATGTCACACACCTTGCGGTGAATATCTACAGCCTTTAATGCCGAGTAATGACCTACCTTTTATATAGGCCCTAATTTCAAGAACATTTTCAGCTTGTTTTCCTGTCATTTTGTGTATAGTCTAACGAATAGGCTATGAAACGATGTACACTGTACCGAGGCAAGTGAACGTGTGGACGAGATATTTACCTGTGTCACGAGCCAGTGATCACTCAATCGACACGAGGTAGTTTTGTGCATGAATTGCACGATTTCCGCGAAATAAAGCACAGATGACATTATTTTTCGTATAAAGAGTGGTCACAACATAGGTTTGGGTGAAGAAATGACAATTTTAGTATTCGTATACGCAACATTATCTGTAGCTATCAAATCCTTTAACCCTTTCCCTGTTCTATGTTTATTACAAATTTCAATACCTACTGAATATTCATGGAAAAAAAGGTTATAATGAAATATGGAATGTGGAGCACTGTAGCCATTTTAGAAAGTAGAGACACATGTCTTTGAAATTCTATCAGCAAACAGAGTAGACCCTGATCAGACCGCTCCTCTAGGAGCCGTCTGATCTGGGTCTACTCTGTTTGCAGATGCGTGAAAACACGTTTATATGAGGGAAAGGGTTAAATGCTGCAAATTGTGTAGACTCAGATCAGACGGCTCTGACACATTACACCCTTTCGTACTGAATGAACTGCACCTGAACTATTCCAGTAATTAATCCTTTCCCTGTTCTATGTTTATTCCAAATTCAAATATCTAATGAATATTCATGGAAAATTAGTTATAATGAAATATGGAAGGTGGAACATTTCAGCCATTTTAACCCTTCGCTTGCTATTCACGTCAATATACGGTACTTACCTGTAAATAGTGAAGACCCAGATGAGACAGCTCCTACAGGAGCTGTCTCATCAGGGTCTGCACTATTTACAAGTTGATTGTGCAACCAGTGCACTCCACTGCAGTGATTGTACAGCGAAACACTTGTACACAGTGAAACACTTGTACACAGTGAAGATATATGTAATTATACAACAGGGCATGGGTATAGAAGGAGAAATGTATTTTAAAATTCAGCAAGGCGAAGCGAAGGGTTAAAAAGTAAAGAAACAGATCTTTCAAATTCCATTTTCACACCTTTGCCATTTGGAACATGGCCCAATAACTTGAAATATGGTGGCATCAAAAGGTGTAAATATGAGCGAATCCCAAACACTCTATAGCTTGAGCTTTAAGTTTGTCTGCCCAAGTTCTTTGGGCAATTTGCAAACAGAATAGACCTAGATCAGATGGCTCCTATTGGAGCTGTCTGATCAGGGTCTGCTCTGGTTGCTAATTAATATAATTTACTTTCTAAAACGGCTACAATTTTCGACCTTCCATATTTCATTATAGCTATTTTGTCCTAAATATTCAGTAGGTATCGAAATTAGGAATAAACATAGAACAGGGAAAGGGTTAATGCAAACAAGCTTACAAGATACCAGTTGATAGAGGAATTACCTTTATCCAAAAATGGCTCTGGAGGTTTTTGATTGGACGATGACGGATGGGCATGTGCTGGAGGCGGAACCACAGGCATCTGTTGGGAAACTGTTGACATGTGGGCCTGTGGAGCGGAGATTGCATGAGAACCCGATTGGGACCAACCCATGGGGACACTTGTGACCCCAGCCATGGCAAATTGGGTTGCGATGTCAGGCTCTTCTTTGACTGACTCCATACGCGGATCTTGGCGTGCACTATTCTCCTGCATTGAGGGAGACGTCATATCTATACATCATTTCGTCCAATACTCTCAATGTGATTTTGCAGCTACCGAATATGTTGCGAATCTCCATAATGTGTTTTTATCTGTTTATACTGCCCCGTCTTTTGTGGTGTTAGTCAATTCTAACAGCTATAATCTTGCATCAATTTTTTAAAAAAAAAAGTTTTGCTGCAGTTTCATAAACAAAAGGAGAATCTATTTTTATCAATCTATTTATAACAAATTCTATTTATAGCAGCTCTATTTATAGCACCAACAATCAAGCACTTAGATCTATCACAGGTATTATAAACTATCACAAATTCTGCTGTATTGCTTTAAGTTAAAATGGCTTCTATTGTCAGTGGTCGGCATACATTTTAAGTCCCAAAAACAAGGCGAATCCAAGGGGCACAACTGCAGACAGAACAGGCTTCACGGAGTTTTCCCATACTGAAAATATAAAACAACAAAACAGATGATACATACAAACAAGTCTTCAAAGGAACACAAGTGTCAACTATTTTTTGACCCAACCTCTTTGAATGAATCTACCGAAAAGGCGCATTTATGTTGTAATTGTGCAGTACACTGGAGATCTGTTATAATGCGGACCGTTTTACCGCGGCATCCGATATAACGCGGGTGGTCTGTGTCCCCGAATGTTTTCTGTAAATACCTGATTTATAATATGATTGAATATCGCGATGAAACATAAAATAAACTTAGATAAACTTATCCGCCCACAGCAGGCTAAAGGATAAAAACAAACACAGGTCCCTACAACAATTGAAGACAATCTTACGTGTGAAAAACTGATAACTATACCCCCATCATGTATAAGCCAGTATTGGTATCTGTGACGTATCATTCAGATTCAGAACTATCAACTCGTATATATGTCGCCATGAATGTACTATACACACAGCTGATTACCGGCTAGTACAATGCACATGATGCCCTAATAGCATGGGAACCAGTAAAATCTTAACTGCATAACTTTCGTTACAAATTAATTGTGTGTATAATTGAGATGCGTGTGTACTGAATTTTTTCACTGTCAAAGTCACAAAAGTTCGCACTTTAATTATGAAAAACAAACATCATTAGAAATTTAAACCCCTAACTCAGTGCGGGGTTGGAGGTTATATGCTAATGCAGAAAAGGGTGTGTACCCTTTGACCAATCAAATGAAATTTAAAACCCCAACAAATCACACTCAACATCACATGTGACCTTTCATTTTCTGAAAACAGTGACAGTTACACAGCAGGTTTAATCGGATTAGGGGTTTGACAGACCCAGAGGCAATTACATCCCGTCAACAGGCTTGTTTTATGAAATATACTTGGTTGCTTGAAATCACTCGATTTAATTTGTAATTTTGTATAATTATGTTGAACCTTTCCAGTACGTGAGTGGGCGGGGAAACAAAGTAAACAAGTCAGTTTCGTTCGAAATTAGTTTATAGTAGGATGATGGGGGTTTATCCCTTTCCCTGTTCTATATTTAGACCGAATTACAATACCTACTGAATATTCATTAACAAAATAGTTATAAAGAAATATGGAAGGTGAACATTGTAGAAATTTTAGAAAATTTTATTAGCAAACAGAGCAGACCCTGATCAGACGGCTCCTCTAGGAGCCGTCGGATCTGTGTCTTCTCTGTTTGCAAACACGTGAAAACACGTTTATATGAGGGAAAGGGTTATGTAAGTACCCAGATAAAAAAAAAACCTGTTACAAGGCGGCTCCGTATATAACGCGGGTTGAATTTTATGTCCCCGGACACCCGCGTTGTAACGGGTCTCCAGTGTATAGAAACCATTGGAGCAAATGCTCTATTTATCACAATGGTTTCAAAAAGTGATATTTAACGTTGCTTAGAAAGGCATATTTATGGAGGAAAGGGTTAATTATGAAAGATGTCGAACTTTTTACTCCATGAAGATTTTTATGTAAGAAGTTATTACATCATGAATTATTTATAGTGACACGCGGGCACAGAAATTTTTGGCCATGGCAGAAACTGCAGAAGCATATATACCATAATATTATATCATTTAGCAAACAGAGCAGACTCTGATCAGATGGCTCTTATAGGAGCTAGGTATACTCTGTTTGCAATGGCATATATATTTATGGTGTGACAGATCATATAAACATGCATTTGCAAATAAATTAGACCCATGAATAATTTTTTTTATTTCTCCACCAAACCCTAATTATGTTGTGACCACTCTTTAGAATTGTCTCTTCTAGTGGTCATAACATAGGGTTTGGTTAGAAAGGATGATTTTAGCATTTGAGTATGCACCTTTAAAATTTATCTGTTGCTCTGATAGTCTACGCAGTATCTGACATATAGTCAAAAAATCCTGTACATATTCATATGGATTATATACATTAACTTTCATTAACCCTTCGCTTGCTATTCGCATCAATATACCTACCTGTAAATAGTGATGACCCAGATGAGACAGCTCCTGCAGGAGCTGTCTCATCAGGGTCTGCACTATTTACAAGTTGATTGTGCAACCAGTGCACTCCACAGCAGTGATTGCACAGCGAAATACTTGTACACAGTGAAGATATATGTAATTATACAACAAGCATGGTCAAAATAGTTATAATTAAGCAAACAGAGCAGACTCTGATCAGACAGCTCCTATATGAGCCGTCTGATCTGGGTCTACTCTGTTTGGAACTGCGTTTATTGACGTGAATTCCATACCAACTGAATAGTCATGGGCAAAATAGCTGTGACAAAATATATACGGTGAAACGTTGTAACCATTTTAAGAAATTAAAGAAACAGACCTATAGATCAAATTTCTGTTAATAACCAAGGCTGACCCTAATCAGACAGCTCTGTTTGCAGATGCTTGAAGAGTCACTTTGAGCAGAGAAAATTTTCATCATGACAGAAATTATAGACTCAGATCTGTATTATTTCAAGACCTTTACAGAGTTACAAGACTGAGTAGTAGTGAGAGTAGACCCTGATCAGACAGCTCCTATAGAAGTCGTTTGATCTGGGTCTTCTCTGTTTGGAAAGGTGTAAACAAAAAAGCAGCACACCCAACAAATAAAAGAGAGTTTTAAAGATAAATGTACATACTCAAATACTAAAAATCTTTATTTCTTCACCAACCTTATACTGATCACGAGACCACTCTTTAGAAAAGAGGAGCCGTCTGATCTGATCTACTCTATTTGCAAAGGCAGAGAATAGCGTATTCATATAGTAAAGCGTTAACCATTTCCCTCATATAAACGTGTTTTCATGCATTTGCACTGAATGTAGTAGACTCAGATCAGACGCCTCCTATAGAAGCCGTCTGATCAGGATCTGCTCTGTTTGCTATGATATAGTATAGATATGATTCTGCAGTTTCTGCCATGGCCAAACATCCCTGTGTCCATGTGCTATTACGCAAATAAATCTAATAAATTAATATTCATGACATCATTATATCATTATATCTATGAATATTCATGGAGGAAAGGGTTAAATGGTTAATCTACCTTATCTATGTCTCCAATATACACATAATACAGTTAAACCTCTCTATAATGACCACTAAATTGTGTTAAGCCTTTCCCTCATATAAACATGTTTTTAAGCATTTGCAAACAGAGTAGACCCATATCAGACAGCTCCTAGAGGAGCCGTCTGATCAGGGTCTACTCTGTTTGCTAGTGGAATTTGATAGATCTGTTTCTTTAGTTACTAAAATGGCTACAATGTTCCACCTTCCATGTTTCATTATAACTATTTTGTCTATGAATATTCAGTAGGTATCGAATTTGGAATAAACATAGTTCAGGGAAAGGGTTAATTAGCTGGTATTTAGGGCAGGTGGCTGCTTAAAGCGAGGTAAAAGTAAAACAGAACACTCCTATAGGAGCATTCTGTTTTACTTTCACCTTGCTTTAAGCACATGCCACATGCCTTTAATACAAAATACTTTATGTGATTTAGTGGTCATTATAGAGAGGTTTTACTGTACAGCCACACTCTCACTCAGGCAGACCTTTCTCCAGGAATATAATTGTGACTCTACAGAATGGGGAGAAAACGACTGTTAGCACGCTAGGTGAGAACTACTGACGAAAATACACAAGGGGTACAATCATCTTAGTTACAGAAAATTAAGTTAATAAAAACGAACTCTCTCAAATTCTCAAAACTGTTTTCCACACACAAATTTGTCTTTTTCAAACTGAAAGAGAAAAAGGCTCGTATTTTAGAGCAGAAAATGAAACTCTGAGCAGATTACAATTTATTCATTAAGTTAATGGTTGATGTAAAATCAATGAATCTGCAGGTATTCTTGCGCACTCGTCACGAAATGCACTTTGCTCCACGAACTTGTGGAAACCAAGGCCCAGCTCTGAATCTCAAAAACCATAATTAGTCCTTCAGGAGCGGTTTGATCAGGATTTTAACTACTTGCTATTATGTCAGTCTAGTTTAAAGTTATTCATACGACCAATAGTTTCAATTAACCATTTACTCCATGAATATTCATGAAACAAAATTAATCCATTAAATTAAATTTCAAATACCGGTAGGCACATAATTATGTTAACCCTTTCCCTCATGTAAACGTGTTTTCACGCACTTGCAAACAGAGGAGCCGTCTGATCAGGGTCTGCTCTGTTTGCTTATAGAACTTGATAGATCTGATTCTTTGCTTTCTAAAATGTCTACAATGTAGTACCTTCCATATTTCTTAATAACTATTTTTTGAATGAATATTCAGTAGGTATTGAAATTTGGAATAAACACAGAACAGGGAAAGGGTTAACACATCAATTTTTTGTCAGTGCAGAAACCGTAGACTGAGATCTATATTATTCCATATAATAAGCAAACAGAGCAGACTCTGATTAACTAGATGTCTCCTACATGTTGTACAGGAGACGTCTACACTGTTTGCGAAGGCGTTTATATGAAGGAAATGGTTAATAAGTAACCCTTCGCTTGCTGAATTTTAAAATACATTTCTCCTTCTTTACCCATGCCCTGTTGTATAATTACACATATCTTCACTGTGTACAAGTTTTTTGGCTGTGTAATTACTGCTGTGGAGTGCACTGGTTGCACAATCAACTTGTAAATAGTGCAGACCCTGATGAGACAGCTCCTGCAGGGGGCTGTCTCATCTGGGTCTACACTATTTACAGGTAGGTATATTGACATGAATAGCAAGCGAAGGGTTAATTAACATGCAGACATTTGCAAACAGTTTTCAAAAAGACCAAAGAGCTCCTGAAGGCGAGAAATTGGGTAATTTTCCACATCAAAATGAGATATGTCCACAATTTTTACTGTCATTGGGGCAAGCGTCTCAAAAAATGTCAGTTCATACCAAAAGAGGCCGACGTAGACAGATCAGATTTTAATAGATCAAATCAAATAGTGAATATGATCAGAGAAAAAAATATTTACATGTTAAGGAAATCAGTCATAGATCCCACATGTACAGATTCATAAACATATGTATATAATAGCATTTTCTCAATGAATAATGGTTAAAAAAATATTTTCACACTTGTCAGTGTCTCACAGATTTTGAAAAATGTCCCTACTTTCTAGCTGTCAATGAAAAACATTTCTCAAACATTTTCAATCCTCAACAGAACCCTGGGTCTACACTGGCTGTTATTCAAAAATCCTCAAGCAAATTCAAGAATGAACCCCAGACTATATATAATTATAAATTTAACCCTTTCCCTGTTCTGTGTTTACTCAAAATTGCAATACCTCCTGAATATTCATGGACAAAATAGTTAAAATGAAAAATTGACATTGGTATATTGTAGCCATTTTAGAAAGTAAAGATACAGAACTATCAGATTTCATTAGCAAACAGAGCAGACCCTGATCAGATGGCTCCTACAGGAGCCATTTGATCTGGGTCTGCTCTGTTTCCAAATGTGTGACAAGGCGTTTATACGAGAAACAAGAGGGCCAGTATGGCCCTGAAGCGCTCACCAGACAATCAGAGGAGAAGCTTTTCAAAGTTTTAACTATATGTTTCTTTAGGAAACTAGCCTGCCCTGGGGCTGGGCTAATTTTGACCCAAGAGGCACAATTTATATAGCTTTTGTAGAGGACCTAGACATGGTGCTATGTGCCAAATATGAAAGCTGAAAACCTTCCAGTATCAGAGAAAAAGATTTTCAAAGTTTTCACTATATGTTTCTGTTGAAAATTGGCTACTCCTGGGGCGGCGCCAATTTTTACCCCTGGGGCATAATTTATGTACCTTTTGCAGAGGACCTGAACATGATGATAAGTGCAAAGAACCACCCAGTTTCCAAGAAGAAGATATTCAAAGATTTCCCTACTTGTTTCTATTGAAAACTGCCCACCCCTGGAGCGGGCTAATTTTGACCCCCGGGCCATAATTTATATAACTTTTGTAGAGCACCTGAACATGATGCTATGTGCCAAATATGAAAGCTGAGAGCCTTCCAGTTTCAGAGAAGAAGAATTTCAAAGATTTCATTATTTGTTTCTATTGAAAACTGCCCCCCCTCGGGCGGGGCCAATTTTGACCCCAGTGCCATAATTTATATAACTTTTGTAGAGCACCTGAACATGATGCTCTGTGCCAAATATGAAAGCTGAGAGCCTTCCAATTTCAGAGAAGAAGATTTTCAAAGAGTTCACTATTTGTTTCTACTGAAAACTGCCCACCCTGGGTTGGGGCCAATATTGACCCTAGGGCCATGATTTATATAATTTTTGTAGAGGACCTAAACATGATGCTCTGTGCCAAATATGAAGGTTAAGAGCCTTCCAGTCTCAGAGGAGAAGATTTTCAAAGATTTCACTATTTGTTTCTATTGAAAACTGCCCGCCCCTGGGGCAGGGCCAATTTTGACCCCCGGGCCATAATTTATATAACTTTTGTAGAGGACCTGTACATAATGCTATGTGCCAAATATGAAAGCTGAGAGCCTTCCAGTTTCAGAGAAGAAGATTTTCAAAGATTTCACTATTTGTTTCTATTGAAAACTGCCCACCCCTGGGGCGGGGCCAATTTTGACCCTAGGGCCATAATTTATATAAATTTTGTAGAGGACCCAAACATGGAGCTATGTGCCAAATATGAAAGCTGAGAGCCTTCCAGTTTCAGAGAAGAAGATTTTCAAAGATTTCACTATTTGTTTCTATTGAAAACTGCCCACCCTGGGGCGGGGCCAATTTTGACCCCAGGGCCATAATTTATATAACTTTCAGAGAAGAAGAATTTCAAAGATTTCACTATTTGTTTCTATTGAAAACTGCCCACCCCTGGGGCGGGGCCAATTTTGACCCCAGGGGCATAATTTATATAACTTTTGTAGAGGACCTGAACATGATGCTATGTGCCAAATATGAAAGCTGAGAGCCTTCTGGTTTCAGAGGAGAAGATTTTCAAAGTTTTACTATATGTTTCTATTGAAAACATGGAACCCCTGGGGCGGGGCCAATTTTGACCCCAGGGCCATAATTTATATAACTTTTGTAGAGGACCTAAGGATGATACTATGTGCCAAAGATGAAAGCTGAGAACCCTGTAGATTTAGAGGAGAAGATTTTTAAAGGTTCAAATTGTTGACGACTGACGACGGACGACGGACGACGCACGCCGACGGACGACGGACATCAGGCGATCACAAAAGCTCACCCTGAGCACTTTGTGCTCTGGTGAGCTAAAAAGGGGTTAACCATTTACTCCATTAATACCCCTTTCTATGCCTTTGCAAACAGTAAAGATACAAATCAGATAGCTCCTGTGGAATCCCTCTGATCAGGGTCTGCTGTCTGTTTATAAAATAACTTAGATATGATTCTACAATTTCTGCCATGACCAAAGATTCCTTTGCTCATGTGCCGTAATAAATATACAGGTACGTTAATTATTATTCAATATTCATGGTGTAAAGGGTTAACTAACAGCCTTCCCTCAAACAAATGTCTTTTCATGCAATTGCTAACAGAGCAGACCCGGATCAGATAGCTCCTGCTTGCTTACAGAATAATATAGATATACAGCAAAACCCCTCTAAACCGGATGTTAATTTTGGTATAAATATCGGTCTTGGAGCCAGGTGGCAACTTCATGCAGGGTGCTTTCTCTATAGGAGCTTTCTGCATGGCTTTCACCCTGCATGAAGCAGCCACTTGCTAAAAGTATCTAAATTCTTCTCTACTAGAACCTTTCTTAACCCATTCCCTCATAGGCTATTTTTAGATCCATCCTCTTTGAATAAATCTACCGAAAAGGAGCATTAACTAGAGAAAAGGAAAATTTTTAGAATTTCGTAGTTCTGAAACCGTTGTGATATCATAAATAGAGAATTTGTTTCTATGGAGCAAATGCTCTATTTATCACAATGGTTTCAAAAAGTGACTTTTACAAAGGCATAGAAAAGCGTATATATGGAGGAAAGGGTTAAAGCTTGATAAATTAATCCTTTCCATCATATTTTAATTAACACAACTTCTCTAACCGTTTAACCAGGGCCTGGTCTGTTTCGCAGCTTATTGTATGGGCCCCAGGCCTTTTTTTCACTTGAAGGGGAAAAAATTGCTACCCGCAAAAATGGCTGATTTGGGGAAACAATCATGTGCAGTTTGACAATTTGGGGAAAAAAACCCTGAGGTAAACCCATTTTTAGGGGGAAAACTGCATGATGTGAAAGAAAATTGCGGGTATCTGTTATATAGAGAAAAAAAGCCCTTTATGGCCAAAATGTCCTGGGTTCTGATCACATGCCATTATAAAAATTACTCTTATTGGAACCGGTTATATTGAAACAATAGTGCATCCCATTTGTTCACGGAATTTCCCCCTGAATTTGGAACTGAGGGTCCTAGGACCCCCTACTTTTTCAATTTGAGAGTCCCTTGGATTTTTTGAGAGTCCCAAGTATCTGAGACCTTTAAACTTGATTATGCTATCACGGAAAATAGGGGTAAAAAGACATTTTTATACTTTACCCCATTACCTCATACTGCGGAACTCGGCAGAAAAAAGAGTTTAATTTCGGGGTGAATTTAGCCTTTTACGAGTCCCAAGGATGGACAGCTACATGCAAATAATAGGAGACCATCTAAAAATTGAGTCCCTGACGCATCAAAACCATATCTATATTATATCAAAAGCAAACAGAGCAGACCCTGATTAGACGGCTCTTACAGGAGTCGTCTGATCAGGGTCTACTCTGTTTGCAAAGGCTTATTTAAACGGTTAACCATTTCCATGTTCAATATTCATGTAAGAAATAATGACATCATGAATATTCATTAGCTGAATCTTTTATCATGTAAAGTTTTCATGATTTTGTTTTGCTCTAACAGCTACTGAGGAGCTGTCTGATCTTGGTCTACTCTGTATGTAAATGTCAGAAAACACGTTAATATGAGGGAAAGGGTAAAGAAAGTAAGAAAGCATATATTTCATATTCCATTAGCAAACAGAGCAGACCCTGATCTGAGTGCTCCTATAGGAGCCATCTGATCTAGGTCCACTCTGTTTGCAAAGGAGTTAACCCTTCTCTTGCTGAATTTTAAAATACATTTCTCCTTCTTTACCCATGCCCTGTTGTATAATTATATATTATATCTTCACCGTGTACAAGTATTTCGCTGTGCAATCACTGCTGTGGAGTGCACTAGTTGCACAATCAACTTGTAAATAGTGCAGACCCTGATGAGACAGCTCCTGCAGGAGCTGTCTCATCTGGGTCTTCACTATTTACAGGTAGGTATATTGACGTGAATAGCAAGCGAAGGGTTAAAAGGCGTTTATATGAGGGAAAGGATCAAGAGGTCATCAGAAAGGTCAAATCATGGACCTGCAAGTAAAGCAGGTAGCAGCTCTTCTTCATAAATATGCCTTTTTTTGCAGAGCTCCAGATAAGATGCGTAAATTAAAACAGTTTTAAGACTAACTTCTTTATTTCTCTACCAAACCCTATAGTGGCCTATACTGTGACCACTGACCACTCTTTAGAATCATCGCTTGGAGATGATTCTAAAGAGGGGTCACAGTATAGGGTTTGGAGGAAAAATAAGGACTTTAGTATTCAGGTACCCACCTTTATCTATAGCTTTGTTATTGCCTTTGAAGACAGTAAACATTACAGAGGTCCAGATAAGATGCCTACATTTTTTCAAGCATAATTCCTTTATTTCTCCACCAAACCCTATACTGTGACCACTCTTTAGAATTGTCTCTTCGAGACGATTCTAAAGAGTGGGAACAGTATAGGGTTTGGTGGATCTAAAGAGTGGTCACAGAAATGACGATTTTAGTATTTGGGTACGCATGGTTATCTGTAGCTCTGAGATTAGACCCTGATCTCCCTGAAGTGGTCGGAGAAACGCGAATAGGGCAAACAGTTGCTAAACTAAAAGCCAGCCCAAACAAGAGGGCCATGATGGCCCTTAATCGCTCACATGGTTATAACAGATATATGTATACAATGAATTTGTGTAACCTGGGACAGGGCCATTCTTTTGCCAAGGTGTCATCATTTGAACAATCTTGGAAGAGCACCATTAAAGGATGCTACATACCAAATATCAAAGGTCTAGGCTTTACAGTTTCATAGAAGATTTTTAAAGATTTTCCGATGAAAAACTGATAAGCCCCAGGGCATGGTCATTTTGGGTCCGGAGGTCATAACTTGAACAATCTTTGTAGAGGACCAATTTGTATCACACTACATACCAAATATCATAGGTCTAAGCCTTACTTTCCTA
Organism: Azorinus chamasolen; assembly: GCA_963576725.1. Classification (NCBI taxonomy): domain Eukaryota; kingdom Metazoa; phylum Mollusca; class Bivalvia; order Cardiida; family Solecurtidae; genus Azorinus; species Azorinus chamasolen. The sequence continues at coordinate 45,830,716 of OY755250.1, read as the reverse complement.
TGAAAAAATGATTTCAAAGGTCTAGGCCTAATGGTTTCAGAGAAGCGGATTTTTAAAGATTTTCTTATGAAAAACTGATAAGCCCCGGGGCGGGCCATTTTCAATACTGGGGTCATAATTTGAACAATCTTTGTAGAGGACCATTAGATAATGCTACATACCAAATATCAAAGGACTCCGCCTTCAGAGAAGAAGATTTTTAATGATTTTCATATGAAAAACTGATAAGCGCCAGGGTGGGGCCACTTTTAGATCTGGGGGTCATAATTTGAACAATCTTGGTAGAAAACCATAACATGATGCTACATACCAAATATCAAAGGTCTCAGCCTTACAATTTCTGAGAAGAAAATTTTAAGGATTTTCCTATGAAAAAATTAAAAGCCCCAGGGCGGGGTCATTTTTGGCCCGGGGGTCATAATTTGAATAATCTTGATAGAAAACCATTAGCTGATAATACATACCAAATATCAAAGGTCTAGACATTACAGTTTTCGAGGAGAAGATTTTTAAAGATTTTCCTATGAAAAATTGATAAGCCCCAGGGCGGGGCCATTTTATGTCCAGGAATCATTATTTGAACAACCTTTGTAAAGAACAATTAGATGATGCTACATACCAAATACCAAAGGTATATGCCTTATAGTTTCAGAGAAGAAGATTTTTAGAGATTTTCCTGTGAAAAACTGATAAGCCCCGGGCGGGGCCATTTTGGGACCAGGGGTCATAATTTGAACAGTCTTTGTAAAGGACCATTAGATGATGCTTCATACCAAATATCAAAGCTCTAGGCTTTATGGTTTCAGAGATGAAGATGTTTAAGTAAATTGTTGACGCCCGCACAACACACATACGCACCACGACAGACACAGGATCATCCCAATAGCTCACCTTGGCACATTGTGCCAGGTGAGCTAATAAAACTGAAACATCAGGGAGCAACATCCGGATCGGCGATATCAAACACATGGATGTTTTGTCATTAAAAACGGTAATTGGATGGATTTTCTTGCAATATACATGTATACTACTTTTCAGCATTTTTGTATGTTTTAGTTGTTTTTGATTGGTCAGATTTGAGTTCCCAAGCTTTTGATTGGTCAGCTTTGAGTTCTCAAGCTTGAGATTAGTCAGATTTGAGCCATTGCTAGCATGCAATGCATGCAAACAGAGCAGACCCAGATCAGACAGCTCCTATAGCATAACTCGTGGCTCCAGCGTGACATAACACTATCATGTATATTTTGATATTCACGAGCATATATTCACTAGTGAATAGCATTCGAACCACCTACCTGTATTTATACGCGCTATCAAAACAAACAAACTGGCGGGCGGTGACCTATCTGTCAATAGATGGCAGAGGACTGTTGGCACTTGCGCCTTTATTTCGATAAATTGATACAAATCATGATCGTTGTCCAGTAAATGTCTACGAAATACATGCCAAAAAAGATCTACCAGCTACTCTGACCCAAACCATCCATTCTACATTGCCGCCACAACCTTACATTTTCTTCACCGTAAGTCCTTTTGTTTAAAAGAAATCCTGTAGGAATCAACAAATTATCCTCTACGCCTTTACGTATGTTCCAGAAATCAGGTCTCAATCCAAACAAGAAGCAAACCACAGTGCACGCAAATACACGATTCAAAGGCTGAATAACATTTAAACGTCCCGGCAAATCAGATAATGCAGATTTCTACTCACAAAAATATCTATCTCGTCAATCAACAACTATAGTCATCTGAATCCAGCACAGCACATATTTCAAATATATGTTATACTCCAAAACAGCTGATCGCGAAAATCTTCCTCCTTTTCCAACACAGTTAAAAATGTGCAGCATTTCATACTGAATCTTTTGTCCATTTCAATAAACTTTTTCACTGAATAATTTGAATCGAACTTTTTTTCACGGTGGAAATGTCCTTGTCTGTGTTTACAATTTTGAATCCCACTGACAGTGAGTGACATGTAGGCAAACTGTATATGGGTCTTCATTCAAATTATGAGCAAATGGCAAACTTTACACAGACACATGTTGTATACAGTGACGTCATACTGTCATGCCTTTGTCTGTCGAAACAGTAACTCAAAAGTTTATTTTGACGTGTTTCTGTAGGGTTTTTTATCATAAACTATCACAGTTGAATTGAATATCAGAGAGGTCTAAAATAGATCCTGATTGATATGACAGGAAGTCAATTTAAACAGTTGGAAATATGGAACTACTTTATCCCAGTTACTAAGCAAACCTAATAACACCTTTCATTCATCGTTTCTATATGTAAGGAGAATTTATAACAATCCACGTTACTGCTGAAATAGTGACTGAAAAAAAACATAAGTTTGTGTTTGTTGTTATAAATAGAATTTTGCATTCGTGTTCATGATTATTGGATTTATTACATTCGTCTTTTTAAAACGATAAAAAACGAGCTTTATAAATAATCAAGAACACTCATGTAAGATCCTCTATTTACCTCATAGGCTATTTATAGAGTATTAGACCCATTACCTCATAGGCTATATTTTGATCCAACCACTTTGAATAAATCTACCAAAAAGGAGTATTAACGAGAGAAAAGGAAATTTTAGAATTTTGTAGTTTGAAATGCTCTATTTATTACAATGGTTTCAACAGGAGACTTTTGCAGAGGCGTCAAAAGGCATCAATATGAGGGAATTGGATAAACTTCTTTTTATGCATTTACAATTGCAAACTGAGTATACAATGAGCACACGTTTTTTTGCCATAACTGAAAATGTACAATCCAATCTATATTATTTCATTTATTTTACAAACAAAGCAGACCATCTCCTGTAGGACCCGTCTGATCTGAGTCTACCCTACTTGCAGAATGTATATGTACCATAGTTCTTTGGAGTATAGTCTGAGTCTGAGATCATTCTCAAGTATCTGATCTGGGTCCATGCTTATAAAGCTTTTTAGTTGAGTCTGAGCTTTTGATTCGTCACATTTGAGTTCTCAAGCTTTTGATTGGTCAGATTTGAGCCAAGGGCTCAAATCTGACCAATCAAAAACTTGAGAACGAACTCAGACTCAACTAAAAAATTTATAAGCATGGACCAAGATGCTTGAGAATGATCTCAGACTCAAGCAAAATGTTTTATAATCTCGGGTTCTGCTTTTACAGTATCTGCTCAAGATAAACCAGACTGAGAGGTGCTGCTACAGACAAAGGTGCGTACCCAAATACCAGGGCTGAAGAAAGCGGGCGACTCCGGATAAATAGTCTCCCTAACCCTGCTGACTTCTACCTGTTTTGAGCTGAGGGAGAAATTTTATTATATAGATCATATCTATACAAAATCAGGACCAAATTTCTCCTTTAATATCACTACACTTCTCCCTAATCAAGAACTCCAGCTTGAGCCATGAAGTACTAAAATCATCATTTCTCCACCAAACCCTATTCTGTGACCACTCTTTAGAATTGTCACAGTATAGTGTTTCGCTGAGAATTAAAGGAGCTGTTCTAGAAAATGTTTAAATTTACAATCTTATCTGGACCTCTGATAAACATTCCTGTTTTCATATATTTTAGCTCATAAATATTCATGATGTTAATGTTTATCACATAAATATTCATTCAGTGAAGAGTTCAGTGTACTATGCGGCTCACAGATTATCATGCAGCAGAATGACAAGATTTCCTATTGGAACAGACAAGCAGCGTCTACGAACTTGATTACTATACATGTACATGTATATGGATTTTGTCTGCATCTGGTCAGTCCAGCTTGCATGGTCAATGTTGATCTGACTGCATGTTACAGCAGAAAAATCTTTGACCCTCTCCTCCATGAATATTCACAGAGCTACAGATACCTGTGCATACCCAAATACTATAATCGTCAATTCTCCAGTGGAGAAACAATAGAGTTATTCTTGAAAATGTTTTAATTTACGCATCTTATCTGGAGCTCTGTATTCATGAATAAATCTACCGAAAAGGAGCATTTACTAGAGAAAAGGAAAAGTGTAGAAGTGTACATGTGTAGTTTTTTAACCATTGTGATAAATAGAGCATTAAATTTTGCTTCTATAGAAGCAATGCTCTATTTATCACAATGGTTTCATGACATTGAAGTGACTTTTACAGAGACGTGGAAAGGCGAAATTATGGTACACGCGCATCTCAATTATACACACAATTAATTTGTAACGAAAGTTATGCAGTTAAGATTTTACTAGTTCCCGTGCTATTAGGGCATCATGTGCATAGTACGAGCCGGTAATCAGATGTGTGTATTACATTCATGGCAGCATATAATTATACGAGTTGACAGTTGTCAGTTTTTCACACGTAAGATTGTCTTGAATTGTTTATGTAGGGACCGGTGTTTGTTTTTATCCTTTAGCCTGCTGCGGGCGGATAAGTTTACCTAAGTTTATTTTATGTTTTATTGCGATATTCAATCATATTACAATAAATGAGGTATTTACACAAAAAAATTTGGCGATACAGACCACCCGCGTTATATCAGATACCGCGGTAAAACGGTCCGCATTATAACGGATCTCCAGTGTATATATATTAGGGTTAAATAAATAGCTTCCTGAATTGCAACATATAATATATGTTGCCATTCAGGAAGCTATATATATATGATATATATAACAATTTTGCCTGCTATGTATAATGACATTATTATTAAGCAATCGAAGAGACTTAACCCATTCTCTCATACAAACATCATTTCATGCATTTGCAAACAGAGTAGACCCAGATCAAACGGCTCCTCTAGCAGCTGTCTGATCAGGGTCAGCTGTTTGTTTACTTTTGATGAGAAAAATATCTGATTCTAGATTTTTGTCAAAACAAAATAAAAACTGTGAAAAGTTTACATTATAAAAATTCAGCTAATATTCTTGATGTCATTATTTCTGACATGAATATTGAACTGGGATATGTTTAACCCTTTCCTTAATGAATATTTATGCATAAATTTATTTTTTATGATTTAAATCTTTCAAGGGAATTTTGGCTTAGACGAAAACCTGTACAAGATATATTAGCCCTTTCCTCCATAAATAAATACCACTTTCTATGCCCTTGCAAACAGAGTAGACCCCGATCAGATGGCTCCTATAGGTAACAGGAGCTATCTGATCAGTGTCTGCTCTGTTTGCTTGTGATATAATAAGAGATACGATTCTGCTTTTTCTGCCATGTCAAAAAATTCTTGTGGATGTTACAGCAGAAATTACGATTCAGGACAATCATTGATTCTCCTAGGACAGATTGCTATTGCAATCTTTCCTAGGACAAACTCTGATCCTCTTTTTAAATCATTCACAATTATGTGCTGTTTGTCATGTTTGACTTTAGAGTTGTGATCTTAAAATAATATATTCTTGTAGTAGAATTGTAGATTTTCTATGCAGAGTTAAGTGTCATTTAAAACATTAACAATAAATTGTACATTTTCCTAGAAGAATTAAAGTGTCATAAATTATCTAAAACTAATAATTTAGATTCTTCCAGTAGAATTGTAAATTTTCATGATAGAATTACAGTTTGTTCTAGGACAGACTGTGATTGGAATCTGTACTAGTAGAATCGTTGATTGTCCTTAGGATGTTTTAGGATCAGAGTCTGTCCTAGAGGAGAATGCGATCACAATCTGTCCTAGGAGAATCAACGATTGTCCTGAATCGCAATTTCTACTGTGACATGTCCATCACTGTGCTGTCATAACAGTAAATCTAATTAATATTCATAATGTCATAATTTTTTGTAACATGAATATTCATGGAATGAAGGGTTAAACCATTTCCCTAATTAACAAGTTTGCTTGAATGGATCACCTACTGATTGTTTATGTTTATTATTAACCCTTACAGTGCTGACTTTTTTAACCCTTTCCCCGGGGTTTTCCCTGACCCCCTTTTTCTATTGAAATGTCCCTTAAATTTTACAAACGACCCTCAAAATTAAGAGGGTCTGTTCTTTACTTTATATAGAAGGGGTTAAGAGGACTCTCAAATTGGTTTTTTTGAAGGGGTCAAGGGAAAACCCTGCTTTCCCCGTTCTGTAATTAAGCCAAATTTCAATACCTACTGAATATTCATTAGCAAAAAGGTTAAAATGAAATATGGAAGGTGGAACATTGTAGACATTTTAGAAAGCAAAGAAACAGATCTATCAAGAGGAGCCGTCTGATCTGGGTCTACTCTGTTTGCAAATGCATGAAAACACATTTATATGAGAGAAAGGGTTAAATGGACTGGTCCAAAATTCAAAAAGGTAAAGTTTATGGTCAATATTCAGGGATTTTTCTATAGAGAAGTGTAATATGACAAACAGTGCAGACCCTGATGAGAGGGCACCTCAGAGGAGTCCTCTTATCTGGGTCTACACTATTTGCAAAGGACATTAGTAACTAGGGTCCTGCACAGTAAGGATTAACATCCGTTTCTGCTCACTTTGGGCTAATTGGACGCCCAAGAGAGGGGAGATGATACAGAGAAACCCGGCTGCGATGCCCAGCTCACTTTTCCTAATGAACGATTTTGCTGGAACTAATCAACTTATTTATAATGTAAATCTTTTACGTAAACTTTTGACTTGGACAAAACCTGCAGGATCAGAATTCAGATCTATATATACAGTCAATTTCAAGACAGGTGGCAGCTTAATGCAGGGTGAAAGTCATGCAGAAAGCTCCTCTAGGAGCTTTCTCCATGTCACTTCCTACCAGCATTAAGCAGCCACCATGGCCTACCTATAAAGGTCTAAATTCTTCCTTATTAAAATTTCGATTTATTGAAATCATTACTACTGTGTTATTACTGTGTATATAGATCTGAATTCTGATCCTACTAGTTTTACAATCCTTGGACCTACCCGTCGGCCGACACTCTGAATGTTTTATTGGAAATAAAGAAATTTAAATAAAGAGTTTCCTGAATTGCAACATATATAACATTTTCGCCTGCTATGATAACGATATTATTTAGCAATCGAAGAGTTAACCCTTTCCCTCATACAAACACCTTTTCTTGTTGTCATTATTCCCTACAAGAATACTGAACAGGGAAAGGGTTAACCCATTCCCTCATAGGCTATTTTTATATTCAACCGCTTTTAATTAATCTACCGAAAAGGAGCATTACCTAGAGAAAAGGAAACTTTTAGAATTTGTGGTTTGAAACCATTGTGATAAATAGAGCATTTGCTCCTGCAAATGCTCTATTTATCACAATGGTTTAATAAAGTGACTTTTACAAAGACGAAGAAAGGAGTATTTATGGAGGAAAGGGTTAAATTAAGGCGCCACTATAAAGGAGAAGCTATCAGAAAGCTCAGCTTAATTCCTGACAAACAATTCAATACAATAGGCATAGATTTGAAAGCATACTGCTTAAAGTATTAACCCTTTTTCACGCCTTTGCAAACAGAGTAAACCTAGATGAGACGGCTCACGTAATCGAGAGCCATCTGATTAGGGTCTGCTCTGTTTGTGTATGAAATTATAACAGATCTGACTACAGTTTCTACCAATACCAAAACATCTTGTGTACATATACCATTATAAAGATTAAAGAACCAGCTTATAAATATTCATGAATATTGAATCGGGAAAGTGTTAAATAATACACAAGTTTAATTAAATCAATTTTCAGACTGACAGAGCCAATTGTCAAATAACCCGACTATAAATAATTGTATTTTTAGTGCAAAGTCCCATGTCCTATACACTGCAGTTGAATGTAGGTCACCGGTATGACTGTATATGTCCAAGCTATTTATTTGCATACTAATGTTTGATCAGATTGCAGAAATCAATAAAGTTTGTAAGCTCTCCACTGGACAGAACATTGGACGACAGTTCAGTGTGAAAAGGCAGTTTGTCTCGATTTGTATTGCCAGCTCAAGATTTTTAATTCATCTCACACCTGCCTGATGACACCAGTGAGACATAATTGCGACAAGCTGAGCGGTTGTGTACCTGAATGTTTAACCACTCTAAAAATGGAAAGTTTACATCTTGTATATATCCACTATACATGGACCAGTGCACGACTTGGGTTTATTAACCCAACTGATGACCCACTCTGACATAAAGGGGGAACAGCCATGCATCTGCATTGAAAAAAAACCTGCCAAACCAGTACACAAAACACTGCAGCTAGCTATTGTACACAATACACAGCCGTGCATTACAGCCCAGACATTATTGACTGTCTGTGAAGGTCATATATAACTAGCATTTTCCTAGCTGCCCCCGCCCCTTTTAAAACACATGTCGGGCATTATTTTTCTACCTATTCACGCAATCCTACCTTTTTCACGGCGAAACGAATTCCGTTTTGCTCGGGAAAGCCATCGGTGGTGTCGTAAAACCGATTAAATCTGTGTAAATTGGACTTAAATTCATGTATCTTTTTATATATGTCTCGCATATACACACACCGTTTCGCCATGTACATTCCTCGCGAATTGACCCCCGAGTGTCTGGATCTTCTACGCACGCTCGATAAACCGGAAATGATTCCTAATACGGATGTAAAAGAAAACTTACACCTCAGCAACAATATAATCAAGGTCTGATGCAAAATAAGTCATCTACTTACCAGCTCTAGTCCGAAATACTTCACATAAAATACATGAAGTTTTCTGTCATGTCCGAATTGCATCCAGTCCCGGAAATACTATCCGCGTAACTCTGTGCGGAAGAGTTGACAAGATTGAAAGAGTTATCTCTCTTCAGAAATCGTCTGCTAACAACTTTGAATGAGTCTGGTACAAGTCATTTCTCCACCAAACCCTATACTGTCACCACTCTTTAGAAATGTTTCTTATAGACGATTTTAAAGAGCGGTCAGAGTATAGAAATTAGAGGTTGGTGGAGAATTAAGGAGCTAGAAATCTAGATCTAGATCTATTCTTAAAAAAATGTTTAATAAATAAGCGTCTGGATTCTGGACATCAGCAGATATGAAAACAGTTTTTTGATAACTTGTCACAAAAATCCAAACCCATTGACACTGTAACTGCATCTTTAAAGAGCATTGACGAAAAACGTGTCAGAACTGCAGATCTAACAGGCGACATTTTTTAAGACAGTGATCAGACCAGACATCAAATTCACTTGAATAGGCTAGGCCTAGTGTAGGCTATAGGCTACACCAGAAATAGATAAACTACAGAATGGCTCATACCAGACCAGCATTACCACCGACTCACTATTTAACCGCTATCAGACAAAAAAGGCAGATTAGACCAAAAAATCTCTGGGTTCTCACCCAAAAACATTGTGGACAGATCGGCTATAAATAACAGCAAGTGCTTTCAAGTCCAACATATGGCTTAGGCGACCCGTCGTGTAAAAGCCTTTATAGGATTCTACGACGTATAGATACAGATACAGATACAGACACCAAGTACAAAAAGCTTCTTTCTTTTTTAGATCAAGTATAAAATGGAATCAACTTGAGGAAAGTACGGTATGTGCATCCAGTGTGGAGAGCTAAGACAGCTCTTCAACAATGCTTCTAAAGCACCCATCTCTCTCTCTCTCTCTCTCTCTCTCTCTCTCTCTCTCTCTCTCTCTATCTCAAATCATTTTATTTGGCTGTCCAATAATTTAAGATGGCCCACTACGAATTATAAACTTATATTAAGGGTATAACCGACTTAAATCTAAATCCAGTAATAATTGCCTTATGTTTGCCTCACATTAATTTTATACCATCTAAAAGCATAGTCTACTTAGTTACCAACATTAATTAATAATTTATCCTGTTGCTATGAAAGAAAAATTTTGGCGGCAAAATTTTCATGTCTGAATTCTGCTTCAGATATCTATGGCTGTGAGGGCAGGTGGGGCAGAGTGACAAACCATTTTGTTCATTGTTAAGGTTCCCCCTTGTTTATTCTTGATCTATGTTATGATAATATTAGAGCGTGGTCGGATATTTCCGACTAGATCTAGATCTACCCAGGGACATATTCATAGGCCTATATTGCATTTTTAGAAAATAAGCGTAACTCACTAGATATCTAATTCTTCCGTTAAACATGCAAATTTTGGGGTTTCCACTACATGTACATCTCTATGAGGTGAAGACAACTTAACACTTCACCTGGTGTCCGCGACACCATGACATTTGCAAACAGTTTGGATCTAGATCAGACAATAAGTTATCTGTTTCTGACCCGAATCCACACTGTTTGACGCTCGGTGAATCAATGCATTATCAAAAGCTTAGTGATTTGGACACTTTTAAAAGTGTAAACAAGTTTTTTACATGAAGCAATACAAGATAACAATATTTGCAGTAGGGAAGCGTTTTTAGCTATTCTGTAATGAGCATACACGTCCCTAAATATCACCACAAACAACAAACCATGGAATGAAAAGTTATTATTCAAACTTTCGCTTTTCTCAACAGACACTAGCAACTAAATAAATAACTTAGATTTCTATGTAAGTTAGCTAAACAATGTCTCACGTGTTCATTAACAGTGTAGATCGAGTACTCATATTCAAAAACAAACAAACTTGTAAATCTACTTTGACAGGGGTTGTAATTTGTAATTCTGATGCAAATAAAGCCAGAAAAATGTTGGATTTTTTAAAAAAAATAAAATGTTTGAGTTTCAATGACCTTATTGCGTTATTTAAAGACAATCACGGTAAATTAATATTACGTTTCCAACAGATTAACTGAAACACAAGTTTTTAATTCATTCTCAATCTATTTCTTTCGATAACAGAAAATGTATGTATGCATATGCTCTATTCAAATTAATTAATCTACAGAATCTACAGAAATGCAGCAGTACAATTTCAGAATTGTGTAGTTTTGAAACCATTTTGATAAAAAGAGCATTTGCTCCTATGGAGCAAATGCTCTATTTATCACAATGGTTTCTAAATGTGACTTTTACAGAGGCGCCAAAATGCGTCACTAGGAGGCAACGTGTTAAGCCAAAACCCTTGATTGCATTAGGTAATGCAATCAATGTTTAATTGATATTTTAGACAAACTAATCCATATGTAGAATCAGTTCATTTGTCAGACAGGTTATGTTAACCCATTTGCCCCCAGTGGTTTCTTCCATGCTTAAATATTGGATTAGTCTATCTTTTATCTAAGGGATGTCTGGTCTAAATTTTCATTTTGTTTTATATTAAATTTCCTGTCAGCAAACAGTGTAGACTCTGATAAGAGTCTACACTGTTTGTCTACGTCCCATATATGGGATCGTGGGAGCATATGGGTTAATGGTTTTTAACGAAACAGAAACCTTAGAATTACGCGAAAATTGAACATAAAATGGAGAAGTTGACGACATGCAATAAGGTAAAGAATAGCAGAATAAGAAACAGATGGGAACATAAACATTTCAGTAGTTCACATTTTAGCATTTGAGAAATAAAAGAAATCATGATTTCGTCGTTTAAGCATCCAACCTGTACATGGAGCAGTTTTGGTCGGTAATAAACGCACATGAGCTCTGTACTGTGTCTATTTCCGACTACCCCGACCTTCAAGTTACACACGTGATCATGTCAGTGTCAGGCATTTGACTCGAAAGTTATGAACACGTGATTATGTTCAATTCACCTAAAATCGAAAACCATACTGTTGTGAAGGATGTCACAACCTTAGCCATGGACATGGTCCAGATATTAAAATATATATTATTTGATTACCTTGGGAGTGTCTTATTTGTAAATTTGGTTTCAGCTCTTGTCCCGCAACATGTGGGTTGTCTCTCAGAAATGAAACCGCGACAAAAAGGTTGATGCCGTCTTAACATGGTGTCACTGTATGGTTGGCAGCGTGATTCTATGAGATTTACAGGATTGAAAAAAATGATCGGAAATAGTCGCATATTCGGAATTGTCCGACATCGTTCTATATGTACATCAAAAAAGAAATATTAAGAACTGTTGTTTTAATATAAGCAACTGACTGAGACCATTTGGGTGTCGGAAACCCCTTCCAGAAAATCAGCATGATTGGTATTACTGACATCCCCTATATGATATAGTTTCTAAACCCTTTACTCCATAAATACACCTTTCTAAACCTTTGAAAACAGAGTAGACTCAGATCATACTGCTCCTATAGGAGCCACTTTATACTTTGTTTATAGATTTATGTGAAAAAGATAGAGTTTTTCGATGTTGGGAAGAATAAAACATACATTAAAATGTGTTTGGTTTTAGTAAAGTGTTTTGGCCAATATTTCAGGCATTTTATCTTTGTGTGAGCTTAATTAATGTATCCTTGATACAAGATACAAGAAACTTTATTTTACGTTGGATATAAATAACATATAACATTAGCTCATGAGCTATTTTCCGACAAACATATGTAAAAATCGAAATTATATAAAAAGATTCATTGTAAACAAATATGAGCATATTTTAGCTCCAGAATCTTTAAGAATTCGTAACTGTATGGAAATGTCATTAAATGTATTTGATATTGAAATCGGGGTCTTATGACCACAAAAATGATTAGAGATAACTTTGTTTGAAGAAAAACTTGCATTTGAAGCATTTTTAGATAATTTCACACCATCAGATGTGGAAATTTGCATCAAACTACATGTATGTGCCAAATGTAGATCACGAACTAACACAAAATGATGCTTTAGCAAAGAATATTTTTGATTTTTACATCACTCTAACTTGTTTCGACAATTTTCGACACAAAATAACGTGATTCAATAAGAATTTAATGTCTTTACCATGATTCTGTTCATATTTTTGTTATTTTATTATGAAATTGGATGTATCTACCATTAATTTAATAATTGAAATATTTTAGACTATTTTATATAGGGGCTGTTATAACCACAGTTGGAGTTTATCGTCTAAGTCATTTTTCGGCCTATGATCGGCCATCAATGGTGTGTATTTCAAAGACTGAACATTTCTGCGTGTAATGAACATAATTGATTGAAATCGAGCGGAAATTTTTGTCGTAATAAGACGTGGAATTGTTCTGCCATTAATTTTGGACCGTTTAGTTATACATATTTTTACACAGTATTATACTATACAAACAAAAGAGTCAAAACTTTTTTCTGCTGTCAAAGTATGATGTCAAAACATATTGTCACGCGCCTGGCACGATTGAGATAGATAGATAGATAGATAGATAAATAGGTAGGTAGGAGCTCTTCTTCTTCTTTGTGGATACTATGTACTCCCTCATTACATTGAGGATTATGTGTAGGCGCTGGTTTAAAACAAGTTACTATTAAAAGTACTAAAAGTACTAAACGTTTTAAAAGCGACATGTTTAAGAACTTGTGCTAGATAAAAAAAAACAAAAAAAACTTTGTACATGATAAGGACAACACCAAGAATGATAAAAGATAAGACTTTGACATGATAAAAGGTAAAACTTTATACGTGACTTAGAGTATGTTTATCTAAAAGTTGAAGGTGGAGACGATAATGGGCACGGTAACAATAGATTTAAAAGAGTCGACTGTGGGTGCTTGTTGTGCAGTCACTGGCAGCATATTCCACTGACAGATTGTTCTTGGATAGAAAGAGTATTTATAAAGGTCTTTAGATGTTCGTATTTGTCTATATCTATAAGTATTACCATGCATGTCTAGTTCTAGAATCAGTTGGAACGAGGAGATAATTTTCAGGGTAGATGGCGACAATCTGGTGTATTATTTTGTAAAACATTATCAGACGGGTTTTTGTTCTTCGTACTTCTAAGGAAGGCCAATTTAGGTTATTTAACATATCTGAAACTGAGCTGGTGTTGTGATATCTATTTGTTACGAATCGTGCTGTCCTTCTTTGTACTATTTCTATCTGGTTAATTTGGTTTTTCGTATGTGGGTCCCAGACTGATGAGGCATATTCAAGCTATGGTCTCACAATGGCCTTATAAGCATGTTCCTTCACTTTATTCGAGCTGATCTTTAAGTTTCTGCGGAGAAATCCCAGGGACTGGTTTGCTCTGTTTGTGATTGAATTAATATGTTTATTCCACTTAAGATTACTTTGAAGAGTTATTCCTAAATATATAGATGAATCGACTTTTTCAAATATGTGGTTGTGCAATTTGTAACAGTATTTGATCGGATATTTCTTTTGTGTAATGCTTAAGACGTTGCACTTATCAGGGTGGAAGTGCATCAGCCAATCCCTCTCCCATGCACCTGCTGCCGCTAGATCAGACTGGAGAAGTTCTGCATCATTTGAGTTTTTTTTTTATTTCTTTGTATATAATGCTATCATCACAACAGGTAGAACAGGTAGGTAGGTAAGTAGGTAGGTAGGTCGGTAGGTAAGTAGGTAGGTAAGTAGGTAGGTAGGTAAGTAGGTAGGTAAGTAGGTAGGTAGGTAAGTAGGTAGGTAGGTAAGTAGGTAGGTAAGTAGGTAGGTAGGTAAGTAGGTAGGTAGGTAGGTAAGTAGGTAGGTAGGTAGGTAGATGGGTAGGTATTATTTGTAACACATTGCTGATTAGGAGAGTTAATTTAACTACATACGAGTTCGACAACAGGTAGAAGTGGTTTATGGTGAATTCGCCTAATGACCAACTCGCCTACAATTAGATATATAGTAACCCGAATGGTGAATTCGCCTAGAAAGCAATTATATAGTGATTGTATTTCGCACCTATTGTAAGGTAACTATAACATAACAAAACGTATTTTCAGGTAGTGTTGACCAAGATTGAACTGAGAGTGTAGCCCCTGATCATCATATGCATTTGAAAGCACACAATTGGAAGAGTTTGTGAACATTTTCATTGATTTTGTCAGATGAGCTGTGTACTATCTATAGTTTCTATACATTGTTTGATATTAGTTAAGCTTGTAGCAATAAATAAAAGTTGGGAAATCCCTTTGATGTCGATGCAAACAGGCATCATATGGTGCGTGTAGTGATCAGGGGCTACACTGATCTTTCTGTTTTATTAAACAAGAGGGCCAGAATGGCCCTGAAGCGCTCACCAGACAATCAGAGGAGAAGATTTTCAAATTTTTCACTATATGTTTCTATAGAAAACTAGCCGGCCCTGGGGCAGGCCAATTTTGACCCCAGGGGCGTAATTTATATAACTTTTGTAGAGGACTTGAACATGATGCTATGTGCCAAATATGAAAGCTGAGAACTTTCCATATTCAGAGAAGAAGATTTTCAAAGTTTTCACTATTTGTTTACATTGAAAACTGCCCACCCCTGGGGCAAGGCCAATTTTGACCCCAGGGCAATAATAAATATAACTTTTGTAGAGGACCTGAACATGATGCTATGTGCCAAATATGAAAGCTGAGCGCCTTCCAGTTTCAGAGGAGAAGATTTTCAAAGATTTCACTATTTGTTTCTATTGAAAACTGCCCATTCCTGGGGCAAGGCCAATTTTGACCCCAGGGGCATAATTTATATAACTTTTGTAGAGGACCTGAACATGATGCTATGTGCCAAATATGAAAGCTGAGAAACTTCTGATTTCAAAGGAGAAGATTTTCAAAGGTTTACTATTTGTTTCTATTGAAAACTTCCCACCCCTGGGGCGGCCCCAATTTTGACCCCAGGGGCATAATTTATATAACTTTTGTAGAGGACCTGAACATGATGATCTGTGCCAAATATGAAAGCTGAGCGCCTTCCAGTTTCAGAGGAGAAGATTTTCAAAGATTTCACTATTTGTTTCCATTGAAAACTGCCCACCCCTGGGGCGGGGCTAATTTTAACCCCAGGGCCATAATTTATATAACTTTTGTAGAGGACCTGAACATGATGCTATGTGTCAAATATGAAAGCTGAGTACCTTCTAGTTTCAGAGGAGAAGATTTTCAAAGTTTTCACTATATATTTCTATTGGAAACTGCCCACCCCTGGGGTGGGGCCAATATTGACCCCAGGGCCTTAATTTATATAACTTTTGTAGAGGACCTGCATATGCTGCTCTGTGCCAAAAATGAAAGATGAGAGCCTTTCAGTTTCAGAGGAGAAGATTTTCAAAGATTTCATTATTTGTTTCTATTGAAAACTGCCCACCCCTGGGGCGGGGCCAATTTTGACCCCAGGGCCATAATTTATATAACTTTTGTAGAGGACCTGAACATGATGCTATGTGCCAAATATGAAATCTAATAACCTTCTGGTTTCAGAGGAGAAGATTTTGAAAGTTTTACTATACGTTTCTCTTGAAAACTTCCCACCCCTGGGGCGGGGCCAATTTTGACCCCAGGGGCATAATTTATATAACTTTTGTAGAGGACCTATAGGTGATGCTATGTACCAAAGATGAAAGCTGAGAACCCTGTAGATTCAGAGGAGAAGATTTTTAAAGGTTCAAATTGTTGACGCCCGACGACGCACGACGCACGCCGACGGACGACAGACATCTGGTGATCACAAAAGCTCACCCTGAGCACTTTGTGCTCTGGTGAGCTAAAAAAAGAATCTGGATAAGAAAACAACAAGGCAAGTTGTTCTCGTTACAAACAGCTTTATTTCATTCGTTATTTACTGGTAGATCTACCTGTAATATAAGGTGTGAAATACAATCTCTATATAATTGCTTTCTAGGCGAATTCACCATTTTGGTTACTATATATCTAATTGTAGGCGAGTTGGTCATTAGGCGAATTCACCAGCACCCGTAGAGGTATAAACATATTTTGTAAATGGCCGAAATGTACCGGGCCGTGATGACAATGGTGCGAAACGCCTGTAATAATCGCCAATCGGAATACCTCAACCATTTCCCTAACCTTGGCGAATTATAGGGACCAGACGACATATCTAGGCTACTGAAACGCCTCTCGCCAACAGGCGTAATCCTGTTTTCCAAACGAATAAGCGGAATCACACCAGCGCGTCTGATGCACGTCTTCGTTCACGTATAAGGTGAGATCTTATATCCATATTGACTAACAAATGAAGATGGACTGTTTCACAGTGAACGGACACCGCGTTTGGTCGTCTTGCCACAGTAAAACAATTGGCCGCCATATTGCGAGGTGAAAACAACTGCGCAGTTTAGTCAGTCTAATTATATTTTATTGCTTGTTAATTATAAAACATATAACATAGTTATACATACATTCACACATATATGCACAGCCACACACACTCACTAGCTAGACTGAAATGAAAAAGAAAATCTAGATTCTACTTTCGATTTGAATAGCGTGGTCTCTGACCGTCTTTCGAACCACTTAATATTTGACCAGGAACAGAAAACGTTTACTGTGAATATTGAAGAAAATAATAAATCAGCAGTTCAAAATAATCTTTTATACATACCTTGAAATAATTAAGTAATTATATCCTCATCTAATAATCCCCAAACAATCCAGTGTTCACCACCACCCGCATAAAAACAAAAATGGCTGCCAGAAAAAGATCACCTGCTTTTCGAACCTTTATTTTAGAATTTGTTTAGTGTTTACTGTAGGGGTGTAACAATACATCGAACTATCGATGTATTGCGATAGTTCTTTATCCCAGTTACTCTATCGATAGTTATTTCCAATTAACAATAGAGCTCATTATACAGGTTGCTGTCAGTAAAAGCAACAACACATCAGGCCAACGGAGCTGGTAGACAATGTACCACTAACTACTTGGCCGCCTTCATCCATTCAAAGAAAAGGCCTCTGTCAAACTGGACTTAACTCATGACTTAGATAAAATTTTACTGCAAGTATCTATCTATGGTTACTCAAAAGTGCCCGACGCATGCTTGGACTCACCATGGACCCCCCCCCCCTTCCCCCCCCCCTTCCCCCCCCCCCCCTCCCGAAATTAAAAAAATGTGATCGAAGTATGTTCAACTAGCTTCAATCGATTTCAATCATTTTGGTCTTGATCCGTTCCAAATTCCATATGCTAAGCGGCACAGTTAGTGCTTTCCTTAAATATTTGCTCCGTCTTGTCGCTGCAAGACGGCATATTTGAAAATACGCTAGAGCGAAACGATGTGACTCCCGCCAGGATGCATAGAAGTATATAGGGGGATCTGTATTCATTAAACTTTTCAACAAAAGCGCGAATTGTGCTGAAACACATTCGAAAATCATTCAACTCACAGCAGTTAAAACGGTGCTGGCTATTTCCAGTCTGTTACGATACGCCAGTTTTCTTTCTCCTACTTTCGTTTTGAATGAAGTTGGCCATTCGCTGTGGCCCTGAAGTGGTAGTCAATTTGCATATCGAATAGGTTATGAGCTGGGTCACAGCAAAATGGTCGCATCCGTTCAAAAGGAAAGTTGGAGAAAGAAAACTGGCGCCTCGTAGCAGACTGGAAATAGTAAGCGCCGTTTTAATTGCGGTGAGTTTAATGTTTTTAGATAGTGTTTCACCATAATTCCCGTTTTTGTTGAAAAGATTAACGAATACAGATCCCCCTCAGCTATTTTTTTCCTGGGATTGTGAATGGGTCCGGTACCCCTTGAATTGTGAAAAATTAGCGTCGTTTTGGCAAAAATTGTGAAAAAAGTATCAGTGTTTTTACAAAAATTGTGAAAATTTGGATAGGTGGTTAAATTTAGCTGTTTAAGGGGAATACAAAAACAAATAAGCAAATATTCTCATCTTGGAACTATAATTGTGGAACCAGCTGATTGAACTAAATGTTTACAATTGGATTTCTCTCTTTTTCATTTGTTTAAAGTTTTCAATAATGCACTCCTTTTGCCTTTTAGTCAGCACGTTTGACCCCTCTCTACATAAGAGCATGAGGGTGTCAAGACTTGTCAAGCTTTTAAACGTAGTATTTGCCGTTTTGCCACATCTTGCAGCCGGTGTTAATGTCAACAATCAAACGGTGTCGAAGTAATGGTTTTAGGCCTGTTTAAAACACGTGCGGTTTCAAATGAATTTTAAAAACTGATTCCACATACCAGGTAGTAACAGTAACTTTCGCGAACTCTTTTTAATATCAAACCATACAAAAGTAATTTGAAGGCATATATCGCCTGCACATTTTTACCGGGTTTTCCAAGGAAAACTCCGGTTATTGAAATGGTGATGTACGGCGGGCGGGCGGCTGCCAGTTTTGTCCGGACGATAACTCCTATGGCTCATGCCATTTGATTGAAACTTCATACATAGAAAGATTATGATAAGAGGAAGTGTCATGCACAAGGTCCATAACTCTGGCTTCACTAATATTAGAATTATGCCCCTTTGAACTTAAAAATGTGTCAGTCCTTATGTTCGTCCGTCCGGTCTTATCCGGGCTGTAACTTAGAACTCCATGGATGGATTGTGAAATCACTTGGCATAAATATACCTCTAGACTGTATGGTGTGTCGCATGAAAAAACCATGTCAATAGCTGAAAGATCAAGGTCATACTTAGATATGGTGTGTGAGTACATTTTGGGATGGCGGAGTGTCGCATGCTATTTATAAGTTTATGTGACCATGACCATGGGCTTCATTTACAAGAAAAACTTGTCCGGAGCATAACTCCTATACAGAATCAGCTAGGATCACCAAATATGGTGTGTAAGTTCATCTTGGGATGGCAGAGTATCGCATACTATTTTTAGGTCAATGTAACCTTGACCTTGAACTTTGACTTCATTTACAAAAAAGCTTGTCCGGAGCATATCTCCTTCACTACTTCAGCTAGGATCACCAAATATGGTGTGTGAGTACATCTTGGGATGGCAGTGTCGCATACTATTAATAGGTCAATGTGACCTTGACATTGACCTTGTGCTTCATTTACAAGAAAAACTTGTCTGGAGCATACCTCCTATACTGAATCAGCTAGGATCACCGAATATGGTGTGTGAGTTCATCTTGGGTTGGCGGAGTATCACATACTTTTTTTAGGTCAATGTGACCTTGACCTTGAACTTTGACCTCATTTGCAAAAAACCTTGTCCGAAGCACATCTCCTACACTGCTTCAACTAGGATCACCAAATTTGGTGTGTGATTACATTTTGGGATAGCGGAGTGTCGCATACTATTTATAGGTCAATGTGACTTTGACCTTGGGCTTTATTTACAAAAACACTTGTCCGGAGCATACCTCCTATACGGAATCAGCTAGGATCACCAAATATGGTGTGTGAGTTCATCTTAAGTTTGCAGAGTGTCACATACTATTTTTAGCTCACCAGAGCACTTTTGTGCTCAGGGTGAGCTTTTGTGATCACTTGATGTCCCTCGTCCGTCGTCGGGCGTCAACAATTTGAACCTTTAAAAATCTTCTCCTCTGAATCTACAGGGTTCTCAGCTTTCATCTTTGGTACATAGCATCATCTTTGGGTCCTCTACAAAAGTTATATAAATTTTTCCCCTGGGGTCAAAATTGGCCCCGCCCCAGGGGTGCCTTGTTTTCTATTGAAATATATAGTAAAACTTTGAAAATCTTCTCCTCTGAATCTACAGGGTTCTCAGCTTTCATATTTGGCACATAGCATCATGTTCAGGTCCTCTACAAAAGTTATATAAATTATGCCCCTGGGGTCAAAATTGGCCCCGCCCCAGGGGTAGCCAGTTTTGAATAGAAACATATACAGTCGAACTTCGAAACCTCGAACACCCTGGGGACATTAAAATTTGTTCGAGAAAAGCGTTGTTCGAGTTTCAGGTTGTTTGAAGTTCGAAGTTTCAAGTTCGACTTTGTACTGTGGTGCAAAAACACAACTGATGTGTTGGGCGAAGCGGATTTATTTGTACGTGTTATACACGGGAATTGAATAGATAACTAATTCGATCTTCTAAACATTATTTTTTATTACATCTACATATACGTAATGTTTATTGTCAAATTGTGTGTTTTATATACTTGTAACATACATGAATATCTAATATACACATGCAAGAAATTACCTTTGTTGTCATTTTCACCATATACCTAATGCACAAGTAACATATAAATCAATGATTATCTACACATGAATAAAACATAAATAATAAATCCTTGCTTATTTCACTAAAGCAGATGATCACATGTATTCACGATGTTTAGAATTCGTAATGCACGCATTGTTTTCGCTTGAAAATAAACTTTTATGAAAATTTAGATATTTCAACATTGTGCATTACAATTTCTGAACACAGTTATCTCTCGTTATCTGGGCTATGTACGAATTCTAATTTAACAAGTGTTAATTTTTGTTTGGCTCTTATTTTAATTAGCTTTGACCAAACAGCAATCAGGGTGAACACGTATCAAATTATTTAAGCAAACACGCACGCTTTAATTGGTAATAGACAGGTAACACCAGTGCTAATCTGACGAGGTGTGAAAATACCGCGCGCCGCCGGTGTAATTATAACATGAAGCCATGCCGACTGACCGTGTTGACAGTTCGAACATAAGGTGTGAAATATAGAACAAACTGCTTCACGGGGACCGCACATCAGTTCGAGAATTCCAGCTTTCCGTGTTCGAGAAAACAGAGGTAGAACAATAAGGATTATATAGAGAATAGAACGGGACCAAGGAACGAGTTCGAGAAATCGTCTGTGTTCCAGCTTTCAGTGTTCGAGGTTCCGAAGTTCGACTGTAGTGACAACTTTGAAAATCTTCTCCTCTGAATCTACAGGGTTCTCAGCTTTCATATTTGGCACATAGCATCATGTTCAGGTCCTCTACAAAAGTTATATAAATTATGCCCCTGGGGTTAAAATTGGCCCCGCCCCAGGGGTGGGCAGTTTTCAATAGAATCATATAGTGAAATCTTTGAAAATCTTCTCGTCTGAAACTGGAAGGTTCTCAGCTTTCATATTTGGCACATAGCATCATGTTCAGGTCCTCTACAAAAGTTGTATAAATTATGCCCCTGGGGTCAAAATTGGACCCGCCCCAGGCGGCCGTTTCACTAAACTTCGTAACTTACGAACTTCGTAGGCTTAAGAATTTTGCTTACGAAGTTCGTACGAAAAAAGTTACGAGCGTTTCACTAACACGTTCGTACGAAAGACTCTTGCGAACTTCGTAGCTGCGAAATTCGTAAGTCCTCTTCACAACTAAGGTAGGATTATTCCATAGCAACACACACTTCCGTCGCAGGCGCGGGCGTGATAGAAATGTATGTATGCATATTCACCGTGTAATATTTCCCATTCAATAGTTTATGTCTCATTGAAATTGCTACTTAGCGTGCAACTATGTTACTATTCATCGCTAGGATGTGAAATTACGGGATATTTTGTACAAGAGATGTTCAAAATTACCAAAGCGAACATACGCTCCTTTCGGCAATGATTCTACTCGCACCTTCCGCCTGTTATTAAAATTGATTTCAGTACGAATGTAATCCTGTATAGATATCAACAAACCATACATGGTTAAATAAAATAAAAATCGGCTTGATTTTTATCTCACCAGAGCACAAAGTGCTCAGGGTGAGCTTTTGTGATAGCCTGATGTCTGTCGTCCGTCGGCGTGCGTCGTCCATCGTCGGTCGTCAACAATTTGAACCTTTAAAATTCTTCTCCTCTGAATCTACAGGGGTCTCAGCTTTCATCTTTGGCACATAGCATCATCTGTAGGTCCTCTACAAGAGTTATATAAATTATGTCCCTAGGGTCAAAATTGGCCCCACCCCAGGGGTGCATTGTTTTCTATAGAAACATATAGTGAAAACTTTGAATATCATCTCCTCTGTAACTGGAAGGTTCTCAGCCTTCATATTTGGCACATAGCATCATGTTCAGGTTCTCTACAAAAGTTATATAAATTATGCTCCTGTGGTCAAACTTGGCTACACAACAAGGTGGACAGTTTTCTAGCAAACTTATAGCTGACTGCCATTTTAAGCATCTTCTCTTTGCTCATAAATAGGTCATCCAGTCAAGCAGTGGGATAGATGACCAGTGGCTATTTTTAGGTCACCTGTATCTGGTGCTGGAGCTCTGTGCCTTAACCCTTTGCCTGTTCTATGTTTATTATTAATTTGAATGCCTACTGCATATTCATGAACAAAATAGTTAAAATGAAGTATGGAAGGTGGAACATTGTAGTCATTTTTAGTGTCTGTGTGCTAACACAGACACTAATTCTACCGAATCTGCGACAGTAAATCAGCCGGGCCTCACAAAACGATTTACTCAAACTTTCAATGTAGTTCGGTATTTAGCTCAATTTATTACAAAAAGTACGAATGTGGACCGCGTTTTAAGACAAGCATTTACTGTATTGGATTATTTCTTCAACAAAAATGACGAATATTGTTCAAATGAGGCGATATTTATTATATCGGTTTTTTTATGCACACTTATACACGAATTTATTTTTGATCAGGGTTCTTGCAAGGACCTGTAAAGATGGGGACACATGTCCCAGTGGTGACAAATTCATTGGGACATTTTCAATATTTTTGGGACAGTACCATTTTGAACATGAAAAATGATTTTGAATAAAGTACATACCCTATTTTGAAGCTGGGGAAGTTTGTTTTTATTTTTCTAATTCATATCTCATAATCTGGTCACACTTGATGAAAATGATGAAATATCTGGTTGCTATATATATACATTATTTCCACTGCCTGTGGCTAAGAATAAAACATTGAACTGAACTGTTTAATATAAACTTTAACACTATTAACTGGTACAGTAGTCACTGTCTGAACTTAATGTGCTACTTATCTAATGAACTGCTTTTAAGGCAGCAAACACGGCCTTTTCCTTCGAATTCAATGCCTTTTTTACTGATTTTTCAAAGATACCACAAAGTAATGCTGCTTGCACTGCATTTTTGTGTTCATTATTGCTTGCATGTCTGTTGAGAGTAGTTGTTCTGAAATGTGTACAGCCAAGCGAAAAAACATTCTTTTTGTTGTGTTTTACGCAGAGTTTACACAGCATTATGTTTGTCAGACTTGTTGTACTCCAACCATGAATATTCTTTCAACCAATACTGTTTAAAACTGCGATCGTAATTCTTTTCCCGTTTCTCACTACATGCATTGTGGACAGGGGCTTACTAGGAGAGGGCGAAACTTCTTTTTCAGTGTTTTTACATTTGGACGGAGACTTACTTTCACTTTCGCGAATGGTATCTGGATCCGTGGAACAGGTATTTGAAGGCTCGATATTAATATTTTCCATCTGCGTTTCGGACCCTACCTTAGAAGTACTGTTATCATTATGCTCTGAACTTTCAGTTTTCGAAGTAGACTTGAAGAAATTCATAATCGTTTTTTGGTTTTGCTTGGAGCGTCGGCCATTGTTATTATCGGAAGTGGAATATAGAAATCAGCGCCAAGCAATTTCATTGGCTGAGAAAACGGCGCCAGTTTAAATTATCCAATTAATATCGAGTCCGATGACGTTGCTATGAACAGCAGCTTCAGTTACGCACTTTCGGGGCCACAACTGCGATTCGTCCCAGGTGATTTTAGAGTGCGACTAGCGTCGCACCTAGACCGTTTTTAATGCGACATTCGTGATTTTTAAGCGAGAATATCGCAAAAACGCGGCCTCGCAAGAACCCTGTTGATTAATTGGTCGCCGCCATTTTGAATATCACGTGACTTGTCAGCCATCAACAAAGCGAGTGTAGAATTGACTTTACACAGAATTTCTTTTACCAGACCCGCATTTTGGACGAGCTCGAATATCGTAAGTACATGAGGATACAATAGTATCTATTAATAGTTCTGCTATGACTTTCAAGAAGAAAATAATTATCTAACAGAATCACTCGTGACACGATTATCGGTGAATCCCCGAGTTAAAACAATGTCTGTCATGTAGATAAGAAGATTTGCAGCGCCTGAGCTATTTTATATTTTAGTTTTAACTCATTAACCCCCCTAGAGACTTTAAATTAAACCCCTTCGGCTACATTCCTCCATAAATATGCCTTTCTACGTTTTTGCAAACCGATGATGGGAGTCGGGACGTTTCGGACCCAATCCGTTTCGGTCCTTAGTCGTTTCGGACCCAATCCGTTTCGGCATTGGTCGTTTCGGCCTTGTTGCTTGATAATGAGAAACGTTATTTTAGTCTATTTCGTGGATTCAACAAAATATTTCAATAAGAGTTTACAAAAACATTATATAATTACAAACTTAAGCAATTTGCAGTATTTGCAGCATTTTTTTAGCAAATATTAAACACTTTATTCTCATGGGTTTATTTGCTTCATATAAGGTAGAAACAGATGGGGCTTGTTGAGGAACAACTAAGTGCAATAGTACTACACAAACATTTCTGACATAATTATAGGAACTATTCAATCTGACTGGATATTGCAATCTTCGCTTTCTTTATTTCTTGTCAATTGTCAATTTTCTGAAACAAAGAACAGATTTTGCTTAAATAAAATTTGATGTCCATTGCTGATATATTCCACGTAATCCTTGGTCGTTTCGGCCCCAATTGTGGCCGAAACGACCAAGGCCAATACAACCAAGGCCGAAACAGATTGGGTCCGAAACGACCTGGGATCTCATCTGATCAGGGTCTGGTATGATTGCTCATGAATGAAATAATATAAATAAGTATATGGCAAACAGTACAGATTCTGATGAGAGTAGTTAGTACATCTCTGTCTCATCTGTTGTAGTGCCCCACTGACAGTTCAGCATAGCCCCTACCCTCATATAAACGCATTTTCACGCATTTGTAAACAAGGTAAACCCTTATCAGATGGCGCGGAGCCCTCCTATTTGAGCTGTCTGATCAGGGTCTGCTCCGTTTGTTTATGGTGTTATACAGATCAGATTCTATGTTCCTACAGTTAGTGTTTAATCGATGATCAGTTATTTCCGATGATTGATCGAAAGTGCTCATTTAATAGATAATCGATTACAAAATCAAATAATCGATTAATAGAAATAAAAAAATTATTATATTTTATCTAAAATAGCTATATTGTTTCTGATATAAAATGTATGAAAACACATTACTACATTAGTAATGTATGTATTTATCTTCAGATGTGCAATTAAAATCAAAAAAATAAAATCTGTTGGTTTTTTATTGTCAATTTTAAGATTTTCATTACTAAATTTGTACTCAAAATTGAAATTTCTCATTTCGATTGTATAATCGATGATTAATTGAAGTGGTCTGTCTGATTATATCCGATGATCGATTAAGACAATCAGTCGATTATGAAACACTACCTACAGTTTCTGTCTATACCAAAATGTCATTTGTTAAAATGCAATTTTAAAAATTGATCTAATAATATCAATATGCCATTATTAATCCATAACCCTTTCTCTGTTGTGTACAATGTATTCATGTAAGAAATAATGATGTCATGAATATTAATAAGATTAGTTTTTATAATGGTATATGAACACATGAGATTCTGGCCGAGACAGAAGCTGTTGAATCAGATCTATATTGGTTGGGAGTTTTATTACACCATAAGTAAACGGAGCCGACCCTGATCAGACAGCTCCTATACTCTGTTTGCAGATGCGTGAAAATGTGTCTATATGAGGGAAAAGGTTAAATTTAATTTTAAACAGAGAAAGGCTTAAATTATCGACATAGTGAAATCTGAAGAAGGATTGTACAAAGCCTTTCTATATTGTTGTTATCCTGGTAATATGCACTTGTGAAAAAAGGTGAATGATCTGTACAATTTTAAATGTAAAATGTTTTATAGTCATTTACTGATACATACTCCATTAATAGACCTCTTAACCCTTTCCCAGTTCTATGTTTATATCAAATTTCAATACCTACTGAATATTCATGAACAAAATAGTAATGAAATATGGAAGGTGGAACATTGTAGACATTTTGGAAAGTAAAGGAAAAGGTCTATTGAATTCGGTTAGCAATGAGAGAAGAACCTGATCTGGGTCTACTCTGTTTGCAAATGAATTTTATTTGAGAGAAAGGGTTAATGCCTTTGCAAACAGCATCTATCCATATCAGACAGTGTCTATAAGAGCTCTCTGATCAGGGTCTGCTTTGTTTGCTTATGAAATAATAAAGATTAGACGATTCTACAGTTTCTAGTATGATTAAAACAGAATTGTTCATAGTGCCATTATAAACATTCAGTTAATATCCAGTATAAATGTAATTATTACATTTGTTACTACATGTATAAATAGTATCATTTTAACACTCAAAATGGTCCAATATCAGTCGAAAGTGGAATTCTCCGAGCGGGCATGTACAGACCTAGCGACGGGCCAATAACTGATTCTTATTCTGCTCCAATGCTGCAAATGTTGTCGAAGTGCTCGTACATGTACCGATAAGCCCCAATTTCCAAACCACGATCCTCGCCGGATTTGATTCAGATTTATTCAAATGCACCGTGCACATACCAGTAAAGTGACATCTAGTCGCTAGTTCCATCGCCCATTGTTCGGATAGTGTAAAACCGTCAATTTGACGTCATCCAAATGATGTCAGGATAGCGCCATTCCCTCAGTTGAGTTTTTAACACCGTTTTCATGCTGAGAAATACTGTCTGCTCTATATCTGATCTGCTAAAATGTTCATCAATGTTTTACAAATGTAATAAACAGGTTATTACACGGCTGGCTTGTACCGCGGCGTGATATTGGCCCTTAACTTGATATAGACCCTTAGGCCAATATCAAGGTGGCGGGACAATATCACGTTGAGGCCCTAGTCATCCCGTGTAATAACCTCTATTTATTATATTTGTTACTATAAATAGTAACATTTTTACGTTAAAAATGGTCCAATATAATTTGAAAAATGGAGTGGTGTTGTCTGAGCAGGCCAATACAGACCTAGCGACGGGGCCAATAACTGATTTTGTGCCAGCTGCCAAGATAACATTCTTAATCTATTGTCTATAGCAACAGAACCCCAATAAGCGATAAAAGGTCTAATTTTGCTATAATCATTATAAATGATGCAAATGTTGTCCAAGTGCTCATACACATACCGATTAGTCCCCAAATCCTGGCTTTTACAAAGACAATCCTGAATCCTCGCCCGATTCAATTCAGATTATTTACATGTCCGGTACACATACAGGTAAATAAAAAGTGCACACTTGCCGCTCTTTGCAATGCCCATTTTTAATAATAAAAAAACCCTGTCATTTTGACGTTATCCAACTGACGTCAGAATAGTCATTACCGTCTGATTCTTTCAATCCTTTGAGAAACTATTGCACCTGGTAGATCCCTTTTTATCCACAAATGTAATAAACAGGTTGTTACACAGGTGACTAGGACCGCAGAGTGATATAGTCCCTTACCTTGATATACCTGTAGTCCCTCGTGTTTAAGCCCTAGAGCCAATCTCAAGGTGACATGCCAATATCGCTGAGGCCCTAGTCACCTATGAAATAACCTCTACATGTATTTATTTGTTATATGAATATTTATGGTGTAGGGGGTTAAGAAATATATTTTAATCATAAAAAATAATTTTATTTGCAGGGGACAGTAATTTCAACAAGATTCCAAACAATCATGAACCTGACATACCAGTTTTCTAACAGAGCCCACGTTGCTTTAATTGCCACAAAAACGGAGAATAATATTGCTTTATTGACAAAGAGCGAATCGATGAAACATTTTTATCAACATCCAGACAAGACTTCCCAATACTCATCTAAGTACATGTATGAAAAGCTTGATCAACTGGTGCTGACTTTGTGATATATGAATTATTATACCCCCACCACCTGTGGTGGGGGCTATATTGGAAACACCTTGTCCGTCGGTCCGTCGGTATGTCGGGTCTGTCGGTCTGTCGGTCCGTCCGTCCGTCCGTCCGTCCGTCTGTCGCGCAAGATCGGGACATTGACTATAACTTTTGAACCACTACAGATAAACACTTGATATTTGGCATGCATGTGTGTCTAATGAATCTGCACATTTTGACATGTTGCATGCCAAGGTCAAGGTCACTGTTCAAGGTCAAAGGTCGAATATATAGGTCAAATTACTAACTTTAACATTGGCTATAACTTTTGAAGCACTACAGATCAACACTTGATGTTTGGCATGCATGTGTGTCTCATGAAGCTGCACATTTTGACATGTCGCATGCCAAGGTCAAGGTCACTGTTCAAGGTCAAAGGTCGAATATATAGGTCAAATTACCAACTTTAACATTGGCTATAACTTTTGAACCACTACAGATAAACACTTGATATTTGGCATGCATTTGTGTCTCATGAAGCTACACATTTTGACATGTCGCATGCCAAGGTCAAGGTCACTGTTCAAGGTCAAAGGTCAAATATATAGTACTAACTTTAACATTGGCTATAACTTTTGAACCACTACAGATAAACACTTGATATTTGGCATGCATGTGTGTCTCATGAAGCTGCACATTTTGACATGTCGCATGCCAAGGTCAAGGTCACTGTTCAAGGTCAATGGTCGAATATATAGGTCAAATTACCAACTTTAACATTGGCTATAACTTTTGAACCACTACAGATAAACACTTGATATTTGGCATGCATTTGTGTCTCATGAAGCTGCACATTTTGACATGTCGCATGCCAAGGTCAAGGTCACTGTTCAAGGTCAAAGGTCAAATATATAGGTATAAACACTTGATATTTGGCATGCATGTGTGTCTAATGAAGCTGCACATTTTGACATGTTGCATGCCAAGGTCAAGGTCACTGTTCAAGGTCAAAGGTCAAATACATAGGTAAAATTACCAACTTTAACATTGGCTATAACTTTTGAACACTGCAGGTAAACACTTGATATTTGGCATGCATGTGTGTCTAATGAAGCTGCACATTTTGACATGTCACATGTCAAGGTCACTGTTCAAGGTCAAAGGTCATTTTTAGCACTGCTGTCTTTTGAAGAAAAAAATCAAGATATTGCCATCACCCTGGCGTAGTCATTGGCGTCGTTGTCTGCGTCGTCATTGTGAGAAACTTTAACCTTGGTCATAACTTCTTTAGCATTGAAGATAATCTAATGAAACTTCACACACCTGTTCACCTCACAAGGGCTATAATCTGACCAAGGGCCGATATTATGCCTTTTCCAACAAGGATGCCAGGTGGGGGTATGAATCACGTTCAGTGATAGGTCTAGTTAAAATCTACTGAACTACAAGCAGCCAGTGTTTGCTGATCTCCAGATGGAACATTAAATGGTTAAAGATTGTGGTGGAACATTGAAAAGCTTTAGACTGTGTGACCTTGACAGCACAGTAGGTAGAGTGTTGGCATGGTAAGTCAAAGGCCCTGGGTTCAAGTCCCTTTCGAGTCACCACTTTTTCACATGTACCAGTTAATTGCAAAACAATTTGGTCAAAGACGGTATGATGGTGATTCTAAACGGAAAGTAGAATATATGTAAGACATGCTGAGAGAGATGGGCAGTACTCTGAAGCTTGATGCTTTTCAACAACTTGGACATATCAAAAAGCAGAAAGGACTATCAGAAGCTATGCTGAAGTTTTGTAAAATGGGCAACAAAAATGAATGAACCTTCTGAACTACTTTGGACACAAGCAGCCAGTATTTGTTGGTCATCCCCCATTAAGATGATGCTCAGTTTGTTAAAAACCACAGTTGACATGTCATAGTGATCAAATTTTGATCATAGCAGTTAAGTCTTTACTCCATAAATATTCATGTTAGAAATAATGACATCATGAATATTAATGAGTTGAGTTTTTGCAATGGCATTATTAAGACAGGCATTTTTGGCCATAACAGAAACTGTAGAGCCAGATGTACATTATGTCATAAGCAAACAGAACATACCCTGATCAGACAACTCCTATAGGCATATAGCTACAGATAAGGGTGTGTTTCCAAATACTAATTTAATTGTCATTTCTCCACCAAACCCTACACTGTGACCACTTTATAGAATTGTCTCTTCGAGAAGATTTCTGAAGATAGGTCATAGTATAAGGTTTGGTGGAGAAATAAAGGAGTTATTCCTGAACATGTAATTGGTGCATCTTATCTGGAGCTCTGTATAGGAGCTATCTGGTGTGGGTCTACCCTGTTTGCAATGGTGTAGAATGGCCGGTATTTACCGCTCAACCCTGCGTATTTATGGAGTATTTAACACAGTATTCATGAGTGGTATACATGTACAAGGAAGAGGACTGACAACCAGATGGCAATATACATATATATAAGAGCTGAATATCTCTTTTAATCATTTTTGAATGTCCCTTTAACTAGTGTATCCCCTAGGGTACAATGAAGGCACAGTAATTTTTGTTGAAAAGGGCATTGGTTTATAGACCCTGGTGCTTCACCAATCCTTGAATCTTGTTTTTAATGTATGATGCTATGTAATGTCAGTAAAATTTGGTAACCTTATCCTTTTAACATTTACACCCCTTTTAAGTCTTTACAAAAAGGGTACATCAGTATCATACAGCCCCTATGATAACCTATTGACTAAGGTCCACTCTGTCTGCTAATTAAAGTACTGTAGATCAGAATATACAATTCAGGCTGTGGCAGTGAAGTGCTTGATAATGTGGACCAGAATGAATTTTTCTTAACCCATTCCCTCATAGGCTATTTTTAGATCCAACCTCCTTGAATAAATCTACCGAAAAGGAGCATCAACTAGAGAAAAGAATTTTTTTAGAATTTTGTAATTCTGAAACCATTGTGATAAATTGTAAAATAGAGCATTAATTTTGTTCCCAAGGAGCAATTAATGCTCTATTTATCACAATACATGTAGTTTCCAAAAGTTACTTTAACAGAGGCGTAGAAAGGCGTATTTATGTAGGAAAGGGTTAAGTAAAACTTCAAATTGATCATAGTTTCTGATAAACATTGTATGTTTATGAACAAGGGATAACATGGATCATCATTGTATAACATAGTATGTCAATGTATATAGTGTATTTATATAAATATGTAACATGTTTAATGCAATAGTATATATAATTAGATTGAAAAGGAAGATATTTTAATTACTTAATGTCAAGACTAGTTTTGCTTCATCCTTAACCCATTCTCTCATATTGATGCATTTTGATGCATGCATGTATGTTAAAGTCACTTTTTTAAACCATTGTGATAAATAGAGCAAAGGAGCAAATGCTCTATTTATCACAATGGTTTAAAATCTACTGTTTTTCTTGTAAGTGCTTCTTTTCAGTAGATTTGTTCATAGAGGTTGAATCGAAAATAACATATCAGGGAATGGGATAAAAGATTGTAACTAGATTGTAACTTAATTCTATTGAGTTGCTGCAACATCATTTTTCTGAAAAACTTGTTTGCTCTTTCTTCAGCACATGGTTTTGTTTCAATAATTTGCCTAACATACACTTAACCCTTTCCCGCATATTGACGACTTTTGACAACTCAGTAAAAGTCACTTTGTGAAACCATTATGATAAATAGAGCATTTGCTCCTTTAGGAGCAAATGCTCTATTTATCACAATGGTTTTTTTCATAGGAAAATCTTTAAAAATCTTCTGATGAAACCTTAAGGCCTTGATATTTGGTATGTAGCATCATCTAATAGTCCTCTACAAAGATTGTTCAAATTATGATTCCTGGACTAAAACTGGCCCTGCCCCGAGCTTATCAGTTTTTCATAGGAAAATCTTTAAAAATCTTCTACTCTAAAACCTATACCTTTGATATTTGGTATGTAGCATAGTCTATTGATTTTCTACCAAGATTGTTCAAATTGTGACCCCAGGGCCAAAAATGGCCCCACCCCATGGCTCATCAGTTTTAAGCTCACCAAAGCACAAAGTGCTCAGGGTACCTTTTGTGATTGCCTGATGTCCGTCGACGTGCGTTGTCCTTCGTCAGTCGTCAACAATTTGAACCTTTGAAAATCTTCTCCTCTGAAACCAGAAGGTTCTTAGCTTTCATATTTGGCACATAGTATCATGTTCAGGTCCTCTACAAGTTATATAAATTATGGCCCTGGGGTCAAAATTGGCCCCGCCCCAGGGGTGGGCTGTTTTCAGTAGAAACAAATAGTGAAATCTTTGAAAATCTTCATCTCTGAAACAGGAAGGCTCTCAGCTTTCATATTTGGCACATAGCATCATGTTCAGATCCTCTACAAAAGTTATATAAATTATTGCCCGCTGACAAAATTGGCCCCGCCCCAGGGGTGGGCAGATTCAATAGAAACAAATAGTGAAATCTTTGAAAATCTTCTTTTCTGAAACTGGAAGGCTCCCAGCTTTCATATTTGGCACATATCGTCATATTCAGGTCCTCTACAAAAAGGGATATAAATTATGGCCCTGGGGTCAAAATTGGCCCGCCCCAGGGGTGGGCAGTTTTCAGTAGAAACAAATAGTGAAATCTTTGAAAATCTTCATCTCTGAAACTGGAAAGCTCTCAGCTTTCATATTTGGCACACAGCATCATGCTCAGGTCCTCTAAAAAGTTATATAAATTATGGCACTGGGGTCAAGATTGCCCCCCCCCCCCCCCAGCGGTGGGCAGTTTTCAATAGAAACAAAGAGTGAAAACTTTGAAAATCTTCTCCTCTGAAACTGGAAAGCTCTCAGCTTTCATATTTGTTACAGAGCATCTTGTTCAGGTCCTCTACAAAAGTTATATAAATATTGGCCCTGGTGTGAAATTTGGCCCGCCCTAGGGGTGTCTTGTTTTCAATAGAGACATATAGTAAAACTTTGAAAATCTTCTCCTCTGAAACCAGAAGGTTTTCAGCTTTCATATTTTGCACATAGTATCATGTTCAGGTCCTCTACAAAAGTTATATAAATTATGGCCCTGGGGTCAAAATTGGCACCGCCCCAGGGGTGGGCAGTTTTCAGTAGAAACAAATAGTGAAATCTTTGAAAATCTTCATCTCTGAAACTGGAAAGCTCTCAGCTTTCATATTTGGCACAAAGGATCATGCTCAGGTACTCTGCAAAAGTTATCTAAATTATGGCCCTGGGGTCAAAATTGGCCCCGCCCCAGGGGTTGGCAGTTTTCAATAGAAACAAATAGTGAAATCTTTGAAAATCTTCATCTCTGAAACTTGAAGGCTCTCAGCTTTCATATTTTGAGATATTATCATCTTCAGGTCCTCTACAAAAGTTATATAAATTATGGCCCTGGGGTCAAAATTGGCCCCGCCCCAGCGGTGGGCAGTTTTCAATAGAAACAAAGAGTGAAAACTTTGAAAATATTCTCCTCTGAAACTGGAAAGCTCTCAGCTTTCATATTTGTCACAGAGCATCATGTTCAGGTGCTCTACAAAAGTTATATAAATTATGGCCCTTGGGTCAAAATTGGCCCCGCCCCAGGGGTGGGCAGTTTTCAATAGAAACAAATAGTGAAATCTTTGAAAATCTTCTTCTCTGAAACTGGAAGGCTCTCAGCTTTCATATTTGGCACATTGCATCATGTTCAGGTCCTCTACAAAAGTTTTATAAATTATGGCCCTGGGGTCAAAATTAGCCCGCTCCAGGGGTGGGCAGTTTTCAATAGAAACAAATAGTGAAATCTTTGAATATCTTCTTCTTGGAAACTGGGTGGTTCTCAGCCTCCATACTTTGCACGTATCATCATGTTCAGGTCCTCTGCAAAAGGTATATAAATTATGCCCCAGGGGTGAAAATTGGCCCCGCCCCAGGGGTAGCCAATTTTCAACAGAAACATATAGTGAAAACTTTGAAAATCTTTTTCTCTGATACTGGAAGGTTCTCAGCTTTCATATTTGGCACATAGCACCATGTCCAGGTCCTCTACAAAAGTTATATAAATTGTGCCTCTTGGGTCAAAATTAGCCCAATCCCAGGGCAGGCTAGTTTTCTAAAGAAACATATAGTTTAAACTTTGAAAAGCTTCTCCTCTGATTGTCTGGTGAGCGCTTCAGGGCCATTCTGGCCCTCTTGTTAATAAATTAACCCCCCCCACTCTTTTCCCCTTTCCTTAACATGCCCCCACACACCAAAAAAATAAAGCAGATACCTTCAAGCAGCATATTTAAGTTGATAACGTTTACATAGACTTTTTATCATATTTATGATCTACATATTTATTGAAAATTCGGCAAAATCTACCAAATTAATATCCATTATGACTGCCCGTCTTCTATGTTGAATTACTTAACAGGAAGGTCATATTGTTCATGTGTTGCTCACCCAGTTAATCAATCTACTTATGCAACAGACACGCATGATTTAATCCTTCATGCAAACACCTTTTCACACGTTTGCAGAGAGTTCTTACAGCAGCAGCTACAGGCCCGTACCCAGGTGGGGGGATCCCCCCCCCCCCCAGCTGGTATACATAAATTTGTTATTAATATAACCAGGTGAGCGAATAAGGGCCATCATGACCCTCTTGGTAAACTGTAACATTCGATGTTTGTAGTTTTGATCAGGGTTGTTTTCATATTCAGAATAAATACATAAGCGGATGCTAGTTCTGAGATGAATAATGCAGAGTCTGTCCATGGCAAAAAAAAACATAATCAAATGTCTGTCTGCCTGCCAATGGCAAAAAACTTTAATCATGTTCATATGTGTGTCTGTCAATGGCAAAAAAAACCTTTAGCCTTGATCACAACTTTTGGTGTTAATATAATTATACAAAGCCCCTGCATTGAAACATAAATGCTTTAAGTCTATACACTGAAATCCAGGTAAAAAGGAGCCGATTTCCTATAATATAACATAAAATTATATCTTGATAGAGTGATTCAGATAGCAGGAAAT
Organism: Azorinus chamasolen; assembly: GCA_963576725.1. Classification (NCBI taxonomy): domain Eukaryota; kingdom Metazoa; phylum Mollusca; class Bivalvia; order Cardiida; family Solecurtidae; genus Azorinus; species Azorinus chamasolen. The sequence continues at coordinate 45,795,133 of OY755250.1, read as the reverse complement.
TGCACCATTCAATGCGGCATACCCCCCAAAAAATCGACTTAAGTAAAAGTTATTGTCCCGACAAGAAAATATGAAAAAGGGGAGTAACTCCAGAAATATTGATGCTAGAGTTATTGCCCTAGTGCATGACACTACACCTCATCATGCTTGTTCCATATGAGAAGTTTCAAATCAATTGAACCAATACATAAAGAGTTATTAACTGGACAAGAAAATATGAAAAGGGGAATAACTCCAAAAATATCGATGCTAGGGTTATGGCCCTTGTGCATGACACTAACCCTCATCATGCTTCTTCAATGTGTGAAGTTATAATGAATTTGGCATAACTTTGTAGGAGATATGGCCCGGACACGAAGCGTGACAGACTGACGGACGGACAGACAGACCGACGGACGGAATCGAGCAAACCTATAGTCCCCCAACCGGTAACCGGTGGGGGACTAATAATACCCATACATATCAACTTTATCTTAACCCTTTCCCTGTTGCATATGACATCATGAATATTCATTAGCTGAACTTTTATAATGACATATGAACATAGGATTTTTGGCCATGGCAGAAATTGTCAAGTAGATATATTATAATTTTATAAAGAAACAGAGCAGACCCTGATCGGACAGCTCCTACAAGAGCCATCTGATCTGGGTCTGCTCTGTTTACAAAGGTGTGAAAAGGCATTTGTATGAGGGAAAGGGTTAATGCCTATACACAAGGTAAAGGCTTAAAGGACAGCGATGCTTATTCATAAAGTGGCCATTCTAGAGAGGTTCTACTATAATGAACTTTCTGTATAAACATCCTTTAAAATCTGATGTTTGTAAAACAAAACAATTCTAGATATACCAGTCTTTATTACTACACTGGATGAGAATACATGTCAGATATTTCAATCATTTGTGTATTATTACATGATGATTGACAGCCCAGGCATCAACTGTTCACCTGTAGATCTATGTACGGACTGTACGGTATACATATATGGTCCTGCTTATAGATAAAACATGGCATCAGGAAGCCTCATCAATGAGCTGTAAGACAGCCTGCTAATTTTGTGATGGTTGCCGTCTGCCGGGATATCGTAAAACCGAAAATAGCTCGATATCACCATTTAGAGACACACATGTGAACTTGGGGGGGGGGGGGGGGTGGGGGAGGTATGCAAAGTATTCAAAAATTGGAAACGATTGATAAGTGTCTTGAGCAAACTTACCTGTGATTTAGAATGCTCTTTCCTCATTAAAGTGGTTCTGTAATTGCAGATTTTAGTTGCAAATATTGGTTCGACATCACGAATACTCAGCATCGTCTTGCAACATTTATTGCGGCATTGTCTAAAACTTGCACCATAACACGACTGTGTACTTCGGGGCTTGTCAGACCGCACTAAATTTCTAAATTTACAAGAGAATGGAGTTCTGTCCGTCATTATATGGTCGAATCACACTAAAACAAAGACGGCCGCCATGACACTTACGAATTTTTTGGAGTTTACGAATGCCCCTACCCTATCGTAAAGTTACGAAAGAATTTGAAAAATTCGTACAAAAATTCGTACGAAGTCGAGTTTAGTGAAACGCAATTTAAGGTCTGCGAACTTCGTACGAATTTCTTACGATAAATTTGATCGTACGAAGTTTAGTGAAACGGTCCCCTGGGGTAGCCAGTTTTGAATAGAAACATATAGTGATCTTATCGTCTGAATCTACAGGGTTCTCAGCTTTCATATTTGGCACATAGCATCATGTTCAGGTCCTCTACAAAATTTATATAAATTATGCCCCTGGGGTCAAAATTGGCCCCACCCCAGGGGTGGTCAGTTTTCAATAGAAACATATAGTGAAACTTTGAAAATCTTCTCCTCTGAAACTGGAAGGTTCTCAGCTTTCATATTTGGCACATAGTATCATGTTCAGGTCCTCTACAAGAGTTATATACATTATGCCCCTGGGGTCGAAATTGACGCCGCCCCAGGGGTGGGCAGTTTTCAATAGAAATGTATAGTGAAAACTTTGAAAATCTTCTCCTCAAAATCTACAGGGTTCTTAGCTTTCATATTTGGCACATAGGATCATATTCAGGTCCTCTACAAGAGTTATATAAATTATGCCCCAGGGGTCAAAATTAGCCCCGCCACAGGGGTAGCCATGTCTCAATAGAAACATATAGTGACAACTTTGAAAATCTTCTCCTCTGAAACTGTCCTCTCAGCTTTCATATTTGACACATAACATCATGTTCAGGTCCTCTACAAGAGTTATATAAATTATGCCCCCGGGGTCAAAATTGGCCCCGCCCCAGGGGTAGCCAGTTCGCAATAGAAACATATAGTGTCAAATTTGAAAATATTTTCCTCAGAAACTAGAAGGTTCTCAGCTTTCATATTTGGCACATAGCATCATGTTCAGGTCCTCTACAAAAGTTGTATAAATTATGGATCAAAATTGGCCCACCCCAGGGGTGGCTAGTTTTCTCTAGAAACATATAGTGAAAACTTTGAACATCTTCTCCTCTGATTGCCTGGTGAGCGATGTCAGGGCCATTCTGGCCCTCTTGTTAGGTCAATGTGACCTTGACCTTGCACTTTGACCGCATTTGCAAAAATAATTTGTCAGAAGCATATATCCTACACTACTTCAGCTAGGATCACCAAATGTGGTGTGTGAGTACATTTTGGGATTGCAAAGTGTCGCATACTATTTATAGGTCAATGTGACCTTGACCTTGGGCTTTATTTATAAAAACACTTGTCTGGAGCATACCTCCTATATGGAATCAGCTAGGATCACCAAATATGATGTGTGAGTTCATCTTGGGTTGGCGGAGTGTCACATACTTTTTTAGCTCACCAGAGCACAAAGTGCTCAGGGTGAGCTTTTGTGATCGCACGTTGTCCGTCGTCATGCGTCGTGCGTCGTTCGTCGTCCGTCGTCAACAATTTGAACCTTTAAAAATCTTCTCCTCTGAATCTACAGGGATCTCAACTTTCATCTTTGGCACATAGCATCATATTCAGGTCCTCTACAAAAGTTATATAAATTATGCCCCTGGGGTCAAAATTGACCCCGCCCCAGGGGTGCCTTGTTTTCAATAGAAACATATAGTAAAACTTTGAAAATCTTCTCCTCTGAAAGCAGAAGGTTCTCAGCTTTCATAATTGGCACATAGCATCATGTTCAGGTCCTCTACAAAAGTTATATAAATTATGGCCCTGGGGTCAAAATTGGCCCCGCCCCAGGGGTGGGCTGTTTTCAATAGAATCATATAGTGCAAACTTTGAAAATCTTCTTCTCTGAAACTGGAAGGCTCTCAGCTTTCATATTTGGCACCTAGCATCATGTTCATGTCCTCTACAAAACTTATCTAAATTATGGCCCCAGGGTCAAAATTGGCCCCGCCCCAGGGGTGGGCATTTTTCAATAGAAACAAATAGTAAATCTTTGAAAATCTTCTCCTCTGAAACTGGAAGGCTCGCCGCTTTCATATTTGGCACATAGCATCATGTTCAGGTCCTCTATAAAAGTTATATAAATTATGGCCCCGGGGTCAAAATTGGCCCCGCCCCAGGGGTGGGCAGGTTTCAAAGGAAACAAATAGTGAAATCTTTGAAAATCTTCTCCTCTGAAACTCGAAGGTTCTCAGCTTTCATATTTGGCACATAGAATCATGTTCAGGTCCTCTACAAAAGTTATATTATTTATGGCCCCGGGGTCAAAATCGGCCCCGCACCAGGGGTGGGCAGTTTTCAATAGAAACAAATAGTGAAATCTTTGAAAATCATCTTGTCTGAAACTGGAAGGTTCTCAGCTTTCATATTTGGCACAGAGCATCATGTTCAGGTCCTCTACAAATGTTATATAAATTATGGCCCAGGGGTCAAAATTGGCCCCGCCCCACGGGTGGGCAGTTTTCAATAGAAACAAATAGTGAAATCTTTGAAAATCTTCTTCTCTGAAACTGGAAGGCTCTCAGCTTTTATATTTGGCACAGAGCATCACGTTCAGGTCCTCTACAAAATTTATATAAATTATGACCCTGGGGTCAAAATTGGCCCTGCCACAGGGGTAGTAGACAGTTTTCAATAGAAACATATTGAGAAAACTGAGAAAATATTCTTCTCTGAAACTGGAAGGTTAAACTGGAAGGTTCTCAGCTTTCATATTTGGCACATAGAATCATGTTCAGGTCCTCTACAAAAGTTATATTATTTATGGCCCCGGGGTCAAAATTGGCCCCGCACCAGGGGTGGGCAGTTTTCAATAGAAACAAATAGTGAAATCTTTGAAAATCATCTTGTCTGAAACTGGAAGGTTCTCAGCTTTCATATTTGGCACAGAGCATCATGTTCAGGTCCTCTACAAAAGTTATATAAATTATGGCCCAGGGGTCAAAATTGGCCCCGCCCCACGGGTGGGCAGTTTTCAATAGAAACAAATAGTGAAATCTTTGAAAATCTTCTTCTCTGAAACTGGAAGGCTCTCAGCTTTTATATTTGGCACAGAGCATCACGTTCAGGTCCTCTACAAAATTTATATAAATTATGACCCTGGGGTCAAAATTGGCCCTGCCACAGGGGTAGTAGACAGTTTTCAATAGAAACATATTGAGAAAACTGAGAAAATATTCTTCTCTGAAACTGGAAGGTTAATCTCAGCTTTCATATTTGGCTCATAGCATCATGTTCAGGTCCCCTACAAGTTTTTCTAAGTTATTCCCCTGGGGTCAAAATTGGCCCGCCCCAGGGCCGGCTAGTTCTCTGTAGAAACTTATAGTGAAAACTTTGAAAATCATCTCCTCTGATTGTCTGGTGAGCGCTTCAGGGCCATTCTGGCCCTCTTGTTTTAGGTCAATGTGACCTTGACCTTGAACTTTGACCTCATTTGCAGAAAAAGCTTGTCCGAAGCATATCTCCTGCACTATTTCAGCTAGGATACCAAATGTGGTGTGCGAGTACATTTTGGGATGGCTCAGTGTCGCATACTATTTATAGATCAATGTGACCTTGACCTTTATTTACAAAAACACTTGTCCGGAGAATACCTCCTATATTGAATCAGCTAGGAACACCAAATATGGTGTGCGAGTTCATCTTGGGATGGCGGATGTTGCATACTATTTTTAGGTCAATGTGACTTTGACCTTTGACCTCAGTTACAAAAAAAAGCTTGTCCTCAGTATATCTCCTACACTACTTCAGCTAGGATCACCAAATATGGTGTGTGAGTACATCTTGGGACGGGGGAGTGTCACATACTATTTATAGGTCAAGGTGACCTTGACCTTTGACCTCATTTACAAAAAAAACTTGTCCGGAAAATGTTTCCTACATTACTTCAACTATGATCACCAAATATGGTGTGTGAGTACATCTTGGGATGGCAGAGTGTCGCATACTATTTATAGGTCAATGTGACTTTGACCTTGGGGTTTATTTACAAAAGAAATTTTGTCCGAAGCATACCTCCTATACTGAATCAGCTAGGATCGCCAAATATGGCATGTAAGTTCTTGGGATGGCGGAGTGTTGCATACTAATTTTAGGTTAATGGCAGAGTGTCACATACTATTTATAGGTCAGTGTGACCTTGACCTTGGGCTTCATTTACAAAAAAATTTATCTTGAGCTTACCTCCTACACTGTATCAGCTTGGTTCACCAAATGTGGTGTGTGAGTTCGTCTTGGGATCACATACTAGTTATAGGTTTATGTGACCATGACCTTGACCTTTGACATCATTTTTAGCTCACCAGAGCAATTTTGTGCTCAGGGTGAGCTTTTGTGATCACTTTATGTCCGTCGTCGGGCGTCAACAATTTGAACCTTTAAAATTCTTCTCCTCTGAATCTACAGGGTTCTCAGCTTTCATCTTTGGTACATAGCATCATCTTTGGGTCCTCTACAAAAGTTATATAAATTTTGCCCCTGGGGTCAAAATTGGCCCCGCCCCAGGGGTGCCTTGTTTTCTATTGAAATATATAGTAAAACTTTGAAAATCTTCTCCTCTGAATCTATAGGGTTCTCAGCTTTCATATTTGGCACATAGCATCATGTTCAGGTCCTCTACAAAATTTATATAAATTATGCCCCTGGGGTCAAAATTGGCCGCGCCCCAGGGGTAGCCAGTTTTGAATAGAAACATATAGTGACAACTTTGAAAATCTTCTCCTCCGAATCTACAGGATTCTCAGCTTTCATATTTGGCACATAGCATCATGTTCAGGTCCTCTACAAAATTTATATAAATTATGGCCCTGGGGTCAAAATTGGCCCTGCCCCAGGGGTAGCGAGATTTCATTAGAAACATATAGTGACAACTTTGAAAATCTTCTCCTCTGAATCTACAGGGTTCTCAGCTTTCATCTTTGGCACATAGCATCATCTGTTGGTCCTCTACAAAAGTTATATAAATTATACCCCTTGGGTCAAAATTGGCCCTGCCCCAGGGGTTTTCAGTTTTCAATAGAAACATATAGTGAAAACTTTGAAAATCATCTCCTCTAAAACATAAAGGTCCTCAACTTTCATATTTGGCACATAGCTTCAACTTCAGGGCTTCTACAAAAGTTATATAAATTATGCCCCTAGAGTAAAAATTGGTCCCACCCCAGGGATTGCCAGTTTTTTTAAGCTGACTACTTAAACAGCCCATAGGATCACTAGTTATGCATAGGAAAAACTTTAAATGTATTCTTGTCAGAAACTACATGTCCCAGAGCTTAGATATTTGGTGTATAGATTTACTTAGCATAAGTTTATGGGTTTTATAAGTATCATAGTTCTTGGGTTAAAATTGGCCCTGCCCTGTGTGTACAGTCTTCTTCATGTCAGAAACGACAGCCTAAAGGTTTCTCCTTAATATATCAGCCTGCAGAGCTCAGACCAGTCAGTGTGAGTTCTTATATAATCACCCTTAGCCTGATCAGTAGAGTAGAAGTTGTGTTTAGACAAATGACACACTCTCATTTAAGATTGAGAAAACTATGGATAGTTCTTAATATGCAGAACACTCTTAAAGCTTTTTTTCATACCTATGCCCTCCATTAAGCTACCAGATATCAATATAGAGCATATCTGTTGTGAATTTCAGCTTAACTCTTTGCATGCTGGGTAATTTTGTCATCTGCTAAATGGTTGTCTGCAGCATATTCATAAGTTATCCCTACTACACAATTTCTTTCTAAGTTTTTCAGAAGTTCAGTCTCATTGACAAACAGTTTGGATATCAGATCACGCCCCACATTATATTGGCCCTGATCTGGATCCAAACTGTTTGCAGAGGTCATTAGTGGCGGGAGAATCCCACTACACACTTTCTTTCTAAGTTTTTCAGAAGTTCAGTCTCATTTACAAACAATTTGGATATCAGATCAGGCCCCACATTATGTGGGCCCTGATCTGGATCCAAACTGTTTGCATAGGTCATTAGTGGTGGGAGAATCTGCCTCTAGCATCCAAAGAATTAATACAAGTTCCAGTGGTCTAATTCTCTATCCATTCTTTCACTACATTCTTTCAGCATCATGTTCAGGTCCTCTACAAAAGTTATATAAATTGTGTCCCTGGGGTCAAAATTGGCACCGCCCCTGGGGTGTTAAGTTTTCAATAGAAACATATGTGAAAACTTTGAAAATCTTCTCCTCTGATTGTCTGATGTCAGGGCCATTCTGGCCCTCTTGTTTGGGTTCTTTACACTGCAAATACATAAGGCAAAACTTGTATAATATGATTAGAGAACTAATAAAGCACATTAGGATGGTTTAAATATGTGCTAAGCCCCTGGACAATTCAAAATACAGTCCAACCTGCGATAGCGGTCACCTGGTATCAGCAGCCACACTGCTGTAAGTGGCCACTCTAGGACCCTCCCAACTAAAAACACTATATATTACACCTGTTATAAGCGGTCACCTGCCTAACGCGGCCAGCGGCCACTCTATTTCATCCCAAATGGCCAACACACACTGGTGTAAGCGGCAAATTCTACAAATGTAAAGCGTGTAAACACTTTTCATGGCTATCGATCGGCACCATCAGACATTTTGTCACCTTTGAATGCATACAACTAACGGTTATGACCCATTTGGACCCCATATCAGAGTTTCTTTTGTTTGTGTACAAAGCGTGTCGGTTGTTCACGCCATGTTAATTGGGGATTTACCTTCTACTCGGAATTCCCCAGGAATGTAATCACGTGTGAACTAGCTGGTTCCTGACGTTCGTTCTATGATTTAGATGTTCGCGGACGGAATATTCCGGAAACCAGTCGTGTCAAACATGGCTACACCGTTAGAAGTTACACCCCGAAGCCAAATTCGAATAACACTGGCATGTGTATTACTCAAATGAAAGAACTGACACTTATAAATAAGGGACAAAAGGTTGAAGAACGACAAGGCAATTACTTCGATATGACTTGCGATTATTACGGGCACTTTAGGTCAGTACGTTCTTTATAAATATCGATTAGTACACAAAATACATGTCTGTCATAAATACTCGAAAGTATGCTTGGTAACTTGCACCTGGTTTAAGCGGTCACCTGCTGTAAGCAGCCAAAGTGACCACTTCCCTAGACTGACCGCTTACAGCAGGTTGGACTGTACCAGTAAGTTTTACCAGTATTTACCGCTGGCACGGTAAATACTCATAAATTTCGGCATTTTGCCAACCCTGGTATGTACATATGTTCAGATTGATGGTAGGTGTTCTGACAAGCAGACAGGTGGGGGGTTTCGTTAGCCTTTGGCTTGCAGTTCTAGTTACACCAGGGACGCAAGGTCCTGCATTTATGAAAACTCTGTTTCTAGGTTAGTCATAATCAGTACATGTGAAACCATTAATACTGTTTTCTCTTTTTACCCAGGATGGCCAGATTGCAAAATGAAGATTACCTCAATTGGCTTCGTGGGAGCCTGTCGCTACTTTTTGTTAAAGAAGGTATTGAAGCATTTACCGACAGGAGAGTGGCCGATTTCCACAAGCGTTTGAAAGAAGACGTGTCTCAACAACCTGTTCAGCCGTATGCATCATTGTGCAATACTTGCACACATCAAGATATAGAAAGACACAACCACACCTGGAGGGTCAGGTGTACATCGAAACTATGCAACACATGGCTTAAACAGATTCTACGATACCATGCACTTGGCAAAAATCCAACCATAGCATGCACTAACTTGAAGCCGCACCTGTGGCCAATTGAGCCATGGGAAGTGGCCAAATTTTTCCTTCCTCATGGGAGTGAAAATATTACAGAAGCAAAGGATGCTGACGTAGCTGCCATTTTGAAATTCATGACATCATGCATGTTCATGTATACGTTCACTGACCGCAGCTTGGTGCAAGAGGTAAGGTTATATTCTGCACATATCGGTCTGTCGGCAGGTCGGTCGGTAGATGGAACAATTTCGATCAATAACTGATAAACGGCTTGGCGTAGAATCTTAAACTTACTTTGGTGATTGGTTATGACCACTAGATTACCCTTATTGTTTCTGAAGTCATTCGGACAAAGGTTAAGGCCACTGGTGAAATGGTTGCCCATCAATATCTGCTCAAGAGTTTTGCTTAGGATCTTCAAATTTGCTATGGTGGTTGCTCATGACCACTAGTTGACCCTATTGTTTTTTAGGTCAAAGGTTTAGGTCACCATGACCTTAACTAGTGAAATGGTTTCTTTGGCGCTTGGCAGTCTGTCTGTACATCCATATGTTAGCCATATCTTTGTCCGCTCAACTTGCCAACTGTTTGATGTGCTGTCTTTATACTTAGTACGACGGTTGGTCATGGCTGGTAGATGACCCCTATTGATTTTGAGGTCAGTTGGTCAAAGGTCAAGGTCACTGACCTTCAACTCAAAAATTGTGTCCGCTATATAAGTTGATAAGTATTTGGTGAGCTGTCTTCATACTTAGTAGGAAGGTTGGTCATGGATAGTAGATCTATGACCCCTATTGATTTTGAGGCGAGTCAGTAAAATGTCAAGGTCAACGTGACCTTCAACTCAAAAATCTTGTCAGCTCAATAACTTGATTAGTATTAGGTGTGCTGCCTTCATACTTAGTAGGAAAGTTGGTCATGACTAGTAGATGACCTTTACTGATATTGAGGTCAGTCGGTTAAAGGTCAAGCTCATAGAGACCTTCAACTGAAAAATCTTGTCGGCACAATAACTTGATAAATATTAGGTGAGCTGTCTTCTGTTTATACTTAGTAGGAAGGTTGGTCATGGCTAGTAGATGACCCCTTTTGATTTTTAGGTCAAAGGTCAAGGTCACTGTGACCCTCAACTTGTATCCAGCCATCCATCTGTCTGTCTATTAGCTGTATATTGTTCAGTTAACGCCTCCTTTATTGTACTGTGGAATTTTGTTCTGGATGTGTAGCTCATTGATATTGATGTCTAGTTATGCATGAAGGTAAAATATCTTGGATTTTTATCCCCCTTTGTTGATTTTATATAATTGTACAGTTAACTCTTCCTTTTATTATTTGGTAGAATTTCTTCATATATGCATGGAATATTAATATGGATGTCTAGTGTGTATGAATGTCAGATAAATTTGATTGCATTGAACATACAATTGTTTGTGCTTTTCACTGTAATAACTTTGATACAACTCCTAGATAAGTTGCAAAGCATAACAGTCAGCGATGTGGCTACTTTTCCCTATATGGTTATTATGAAAATTACAGGAACTGTTATGAAACCACTAGATGCATTTCAGTATATAATCTTGCTGGGATAATCTTTAGGTGAAAACTACTAGATGCATTTCAGTATATAATCCTGCTGGGATAATCTTTAGGTGGCATCCTACCTAAATGGTTCAAACTAGGGCTGTTACGGTTACTCGGTTAATCGTTGACGGTTCGGTTCGTTGTTCTAACCGGTTCAAAATTTCACTAACCGTGAACCGCCGGTAATAATTTGGGAAGGTAAATTACGCTAAAAATATAACTTTATACAATCATATCTCATTTAAGTCATTTTGTTTCCCTTCGACATTCTATAATGGAGAAAAGCGCAGGTATCTTACTATTCGGGGCTGTTAACCATATACGTATCATTCCTTATTTCATTTAATTCACGTCGAGCTACGTATCACTTTTACATGTACATGCTAATTGTAATTTTTAAAAAGACTGCCTCTAGTTCTCAAATCTAATTGAAAGGTAACACAGTCTTCCACTTGCCTTACGGTGGTTTATCATGAACACTTGTCTACCAATAAACCAATTGTTTGTTCGTTCTCAATTTTATCCAGTTTTCCTCATCTCTGTGTAGTGTGTACTATTACTTTTACAAGCATTACGGTAAAGTGGAAGGGCATTCGAACCTGCACTTTTAGTCAGCACACATTCATAACGGAAGTTGATAATTTTACAGTAGACCAGTCTAGCGGAAGTTGAGACTCGAAAGGAAAACACAAATCTTAATTTCACTTTCGTCATAAATCTATCATATTGAAATGAATGATTATATGACTTCGGTCAACACATGAGTCAAGCAGGATGTCAACAGGTTTTTCAAGTCTTATATCGACCCAAATAGGATTTAATTTCCGAATATATAGCACTCCATGCTTTAACCTATATACAGTCTGACACGGATGATAAACATGGCGGTTAACCGGTTACGGTTCGGTTCGGCGCTCCCGATTAACCGGTTCAAGAATTGTCTAACCGTGACAGCCCTAGTTCAAACAACTTTGAACTTAAAGATGAAATGTACATGTAATGTGTAATTGAAATACAATATTGATATTTGTTTGAAGCATTTCATGCATTTTAATTGATAGAATTTAAAATGACATTAATTTACCCAACAGGTGTTAGATGTACGTCATAGGCTAATGCATTCGAATAACATGGCCACCAGTGACAACGAGTTGAAGCGTGATACAGACAATATGATCAAACTACTAAACAGTCTTGTGGGCCTAACACAAGGAGAAACTGAAAAGGTGCAAGGAACAATTAACAACATCTGCAAGGTATTACTGAATACGATAGTTTCAAGCCACATTTCTTTTCATGACGTTTGACCCATGTCCTTCATCAAGAAAACTAATTTGCTTAAAGGGGATGTCCCTACATTTGAAGCGTTTCAAAAACACTTAAAATATACGAAACTCATTTGTTTGTATGCTGGAAAGTAGTATATCACAAGAAAACCCATCCAATTACCGTTTATAATGACAAAACATCCATGTGTTTGATATCGCCGTTCCCGGTTTTACTCCCCGATGTTATTGTTGTATTAGAGTTGGGTTTTTGCCCTGTTCGCGATGCTCTTACCACTTCATAGAAAGCTATTACGTAAACAATGGGGGGATCGGGTGATCATCGGCCAACCGCGGAAATTTTTTACAGAAAAGGCCGATAATATTATGTTGTAGAACAAATATTATCAATATTGATGGAATCGGTTTATTTGAATCACAGGGGGCATATTGTTTTTGCCCTGTCTGTTTGTTTGTCTGTTTGTCAGCAACTTTAACATATGTCATGACTCTCGAGCCAGTTAAGATAAAGACTTGATATTTGGCATGCATATGTATCTCATAAAACCACACATTTTGAGGGGTGACATATCATGGTCAAGGTCATCCTTCAAGGTCAGAGGTCAAATATATGGGTCAAATCACCGACTTTAACATTGGCCATAATTTTTGGACCAGTAGAGATAGATACTTGATATTTGGCATGCTTGTGTATCTCATGAAGCTGCACATTTTGAGGGGTGACATGTCAAGGTCAAGGTCATCCTTCAGGGTCAAAGGTCAAATTGTCTGTTTTTAGCTCACCAGAGAACAAAGTGCTCAGGTTGAGCTTTTGTGATTGCCTGATGTCTGTCGTCCGTCGACATGCGTTGTCCGTCATGCATCGTCCGTCATCAGTCGTCAACAATTTCAACCTTTATAATTCTTCTCCTCTGAATCTACAGGGTGCTCAGCTTTCATCTCTGGCACATACTATCATCTTTAAGTCCTCTACAAAAGTTATATAAATTATGCCGCGGGGTCAAAATTGGCCCCGCCCCAGGGGTGCATTGTTTTCAATAGAAACATAGTAAAACTTTGAAAAAATCTTCTCCTCTGAAACCAGAAGGTTCTCAGCTTTCATATTTGGCACATAGCATCATGTTCAGGTCTTCTACAAAAGTTATATAAACTATGGCCCTGGGGTCAAAATTGCCCCCCCCCCCGGGGTTGGCAGTTTCTTTGAAAATCTTCTCCTCTGAAACTGGAAGGCTCTCAGCTTTCATATTTGGCACAGAGCATCATGTTCAGGTCCTCTACAAAAGTAATATAAATTATGGCCCCGGGGTCAAAATTGCCCAGCCCCAAGCGTGGGCAGTTTTCAATAGAAACAAATAGTGAAACTCTTCTTCTCTGAAACTGGAAGGCTCTCAGCTTTCATATTTGGCACAGAGCATCATGTTCAGGTCCTCTACAAAAGGTATATAAATTATGGCCCTGGGGTCAAAATTGGCCCTGCCCCAGGGGTGGGCAGTTTTCTATAGAAACAAATAGTGAAAACTTTGAAAACCTTCACCTCTAAAAACTTGAAGGTTCTCAGCTTTCATATTTGGCACATAGCATCATGTTCAGGTCCTCTACAAAAGTTATATAAAATATGGCCCTGGGTTCAAAATTGCCCCCCCCCCCCCCAAGGGGTTGGCAGTTTCTTTGAAAATCTTCTCCTCTGAAACTGGAAGGCTCTCAGCTTTCATATTTGGCACAGAGCATCATGTTCAGGTCCTCTACAAAAGTAATATAAATTATGGCCCCGGGTCAAAATTGCCCAGCCCCAAGGCTCTCAGCTTTCATATTTGGCACAGAACATCATGTTCAGGTCCTCTACAAAAGTTATATAAATTATGGCCCTGGGGTCAAAATTGGCCCTGCCCCAGGGGTGGGCAGTTTTCTATAGAAACAAATAGTGAAAACTTTGAAAACCTTCACCTCTAAAAACTAGAAGGTTCTCAGCTTTCATATTTGGCACATAGCATCGTGTTCAGGTACTCTGCAAAAGTTACATAAATTATGGCCCCGGAGTCAACATTGGCCCTGCCCCAGGGTTGGGCAGTTTCCAATGGAAACAAATAGTGAAATCTTTGAATATCTTCTTCTCTGAAACTGGAAGGTTCTCAGCTTTCATATTTTGCACATAGCATAATGTCCAGGTCTTCTACAAAAGTTATATAAATTATTGCCCTGGTGTCAAAATTGGCCCTGCCCAGGAGTAGCCAGTTTTCAATAGAAACATATAGTCACAGAGCATCATGTTCAGGTCCTCTACAAAAGTTATATAAATTGTGCCTCTTGGGTCAAAATTAGTACAACCCCAGGGCAGACTAGTTTTCTATAGAAACAGATAGTGAAAAATTTGAAAATCTTCTCCTCTGATTGTCTGGTGAGCGCTTCAGGGCCATTCTGGCCCTCTTGTTTGTCTGTAACTTTAACGGAACTTTAACATTGGTCATAACTTTTGAGCCAGTACAGATAGACTTGATATTTTGATATTTGGAATGCTTATGTATCTCATAAAGCCGCACATTTTGAGGGATGAAATGTCAAGGTCATCCTTCAAAGTCAGAGGTCAATTATATGGGTCAAACTTTAACATTGGCCATAACTTTTGGCCCAGTAGAGATAGAGACTTAATATGTGGCATGCTTGTGTATCTCATGAAGCTGCACATTTTGAGCGGTGACATGTCAAGGTGAAGGTCATCCTTCAGGGTCAAAGGTCAAATTGTCTGTTTGTCTGTAACTTTAACATTGGTCATAACTTTTGAGCCAGTACAGCTAGTGACTTGATACTTTGCATGCATATGTATCTCATAAAGCCACACATTTTGAGGGGTGACATGTCAAGGTCATCCTTAAAGGTCAGAGGTCAAACATGGGTCAAATTACCAACTTTAACATTGGCCATAACTTTTGAACCAGTACAGATAGAGACTTGATATGTGGCATGCTTGTGTATCTCATGAAGCTGTACAGTTTGAGAGGTGACATGTCAAGGTCATCTTTCAGGGTCAAAGGTCACCAACTTCGAATTGGCCATACCTTTTGAAACAATAGAGATAGAGTCTTGATATTTGGTATATGCATGTGTATCTCATGAAGCTGCATACATGTCAAGGTAAAGGTCATCCTTCAGGGTCAAAGGTCACCAACGTTTAACATTGGCCATAACTTTTGAACCAGTAGAGATAAAGACTTGACATTTGGTATACATGTGTATCTCATGAAGGTCATAGGTCACCAACATTAACATTGACCATCACTTTTGAACCTGTAGATATAGACTTGACATTTGGTATGCATGTGTATCTCATGAAGCTGCACAGTTTGAGGTGACATTTCAAGGTCAAGGTCATCCTTCAGGGTCAAAGGTCACCAACTTTTAACATTGGCCATAACGTTTGAACCAGTAGATATACAGCCTTGATACTGGTATGCATGTGTATCTCATGAAGCCGCACAGTTTGAGGGGTGACATGTCATGGTCAAAGGTCACCAATTTTAACAGTGGCCATAACGTTTGAACCAGTAGAGATACAGACTTGATATTTCGTATGCATTTGTACCCCATGAAGCTACACAGTTTGAGGGGTGACATGTCAAGATCAAGGTCAACCTTCAGGGTCAAATATCATATGGAGGGGGCATAGTGTTTCACAACCACATCTTGTTTGATATAAGTTCAAATTGGGAACCTTCATAATAATGATAGAGCATAACAAATACCAAGTTTTATGATATTATTGAAAAATTGCGTTCATTGTAAGGACTTACTCTTTAAATATCAAGTGATATCAATTTTGTGTTCTGTTTCCTTTGAGTATGTAAGCTAAAAATTGTTTCCTTGATAAAGGACATGAATTAAAAAAAATATAGAGTAAGTGTGTGGTTTAGAATAGTTATATGTATTTATATTAATAAACATCCATAAGGTGGACTTACTATCGTATTATTTTAATGATCTCTCTATTTGATAATCACTGCATTGATAAAAAAAAAAAACATAGCTAAATTTTCAACTGCAGGGCTCAACATTTAACTTTGAATTTTACAAGCCCGGTGAGTAGTTTTGATCACTACAAGCCCTTACCAAATTTGTGTGTGCCCTGTAAGAGTTCATTTTGAATTTTACTTGCCCGGCCAGGTTAGCAGTTGTGAAAACTGAAAGCACTTACCAATGCGTTGTGTCCTGTTATGGTTAGATTTGAGTTTTACTAGCCCGGCCAGGTCAGTAGATTAGAACACTGCAAGCCATTTCTAATTTTGCATGTGGCCTTTTAACCCTTTCCCTCATAAAATAAATTTTGCAAATAGAGTAGATCTAGATAGAAACCATGTGGTAAGGATCTGCTCTGTTTGATTTTTGGTATGATCTGATTCCAGTGTTTGTCAATGCAAAATTTTGTTTAGGAAATTATGTCTCCCCTATGTATAATGGGGAGACATATTATTTTTGATCAAGTTGTCCGTCTATCCTTCTGTCTGTCCGTCCATCCGTCTGTCTGTCTGTCTGTCTGTCTGTCACACTCGTTTCGGCTCCATATATCTCACAAATATGGAAGGATTGGAAGGATTTCTGAATGCTTTAACGAAAATATATTTAAGTGAAACTAGTGTACTCAATGATTGGGCAGCAAACAGAGTACAAACTGAGATAAACAAACTGGATTGACCTAGCGTACTCAATGATTGAGCTGCAGAGTACAAACTGTAGACAAACAAACTGGATTAATCTAGTGTTCTCAATGATTGAGCTGCAGAGTACTAACTGTAGATAAACAAACTGGATTAATCTAGTGTTCTCAATGATTGAGCTGCAGAGTACTAACTGTAGATCAACAAACTGGATTAATCTAGTGTTCTCAATGATTGAGCTGCAGAGTACTAACTGTAGATAAACAAACTGGATTATTCTAGTGTTCTCAATGATTGAGCTGCAAACAGAGTACAAACTAGATAAAATGGATTCACCTATTGATAGTGTACTCAATGATTGAAAAGC
The DNA here is from genome assembly GCA_963576725.1 of Azorinus chamasolen. Lineage (NCBI taxonomy): Eukaryota > Metazoa > Mollusca > Bivalvia > Cardiida > Solecurtidae > Azorinus > Azorinus chamasolen. The sequence goes on along the minus strand of OY755250.1, from coordinate 45,778,090 downwards.
AAACAGAGTACAAACTGAGATAAACAAACTGGCATCACCAAGACTTAGTGTTCTCATTGATTTAGCTGCAGAGTACTAACTGTAGATAAACAAACTGGATTAATCTAGTGTTCTCAATGATTGAGGTGCAAACAGAGTACAAACTAGATAAAATGGATTCACCTATCGATAGTGTACTCAATGATTGAACAGCAAACAGAGTACAAACTGAGATAAACAAACTGGCATCACCAAGACTTAGTGTTCTCATTGATTGAGCTGTTCTCATTGATTGAGCCGCAAAAAGAGTACAAACTGAGATAAACAAAGTGGATTCACTAAGTGTTCTCATTGATTGAGCTGCAGAGTACTAACTGTAGATAAACAAACTTGATTAATCTAGTGTTCTCAATGATTGAGCTGCAAACTGAGTACAAACTGTAGATCAACAAACTGGATTCACCTATCGATAGTGTACTCGATGATTGAGGAGCAAACAGAGTACAAACTGAGATAAACAAACTGGATTCACCATGTGTTCTCATTGATCGAGCTGGGTACTAACTGTAGATAAACAAACTTGACTAATCTAGTGCACTCAATGATTGAGCTGCAAACAGAGCACAAACTAGATAAACTGGATTCACCTATCGATAGTGTTCTCATTGATTGAGCTGCAAACAGAGTACAAACTAGATAAAATGGATTCACCTATCGATAACATTATCCATTTTTTCATTACACACCTAGCACATGCTGCCCACAAGCCGAAGGTCAAGGTCAAATGACTTAGGAATTTTAGGCAAGCAACACCATGGGGGCATCGCTTTGTCTTACAGACACAAATTTCTAGTTTGGATATCCTCTGCTCTTTTCGTTTGTTTTTTTGTTTCTTTTAAAATCGCATTGGATGAGATAAACATACCATGACAATTATGAGTCCCTGCAGGCTATATAATCCAAAATGGAGCACAAACGAACTGTACAAAGACTCTGAATATATTTAAGGCATACAATTAGAAAGCCTTGTATAATGTATGACTTGCTCAAAGGCTCCTGAATCTATTTGAGGCAGGCAATATGAAAACCTTGTATAATGTGTGACTTGCTCAAAAACTCCTGAATCTATTTGAGGCAGGCAATATGAAAACGTATAATGTGTGACTTGCTCAAAGACTCCTGAATCTATTTGAGGCAGGCAATATGAAAACCTTGTATAATGTGTGACTTGCTCAAAAACTCCTGAATCTATTTGAGGCAGGCAATATGAAAGCCTTGTATAATGTGTGACTTGCTCAAAAACTCCTGAATCTATTTGAGGCAGGCAATATGAAAACGTATAATGTGTGACTTGCTCAAAGACTCCTGAATCTATTTGAGGCAGGCAATATGAAAACCTTGTATAATGTGTGACTTGCTCAAAAACTCCTGAATCTATTTGAGGCAGGCAATATGAAAGCCTTGTATAATGTGTGACTTGCTCAAAGACTCCTGAATCTATTTGAGGCAGGCAATATGAAAACCTTGTTTAATGTGTGACATGCTCAAAGACTCCTGAATCTATTTGAGGCAGGCAATATGAAAACGTATAATGTGTGACTTGCTCAAAGACTCCTGAATCTATTTGAGGCAGGCAATATGAAAACCTTGTATAATGTGTGACTTGCTCAAAAACTCCTGAATCTATTTGAGGCAGGCAATATGAAAGCCTTGTATAATGTGTGACTTGCTCAAAGACTCCTGAATCTATTTGAGGCAGGCAATATGAAAACCTTGTATAATGTGTGACTTGCTCAAAGACTCCTGAATCTATTTGAGGCAGGCAATATGAAAACGTATAATGTGTGACTTGCTCAAAGACTCCTGAATCTATTTGAGGCAGGCAATATGAAAACCTTGTATAATGTGTGACTTGCTCAAAGACTCCTGAATCTATTTGAGGCAGGCAATATGAAAGCCTTGTATAATGTGTGACTTGCTCAAAGACTCCTGAATCTATTTGAGGCAGGCAATATGAAAACGTATAATGTGTGACTTGCTCAAAGACTTGAATCTATTTGAGGCAGGCAATATGAAAACGTTGTATAATGTGTGACTTGCTCAAAGACTCTTGAATCTACAATGTATTTGAGGCAGGCAATATGAAAACGTTGTATAATGTGTGACTTGCTCAAAGACTCTTGAATTTATTCGAGGCAGGCAATATGAAAACCTTGTATAATGTGTGACCTGCTCAAAGACTGTCTGAATCCATTTAAGGTATACAATATGAAAGTCTTGTGTATTTTTAGCTCACCTGAGCAAAGCTCAGGGTGAGCTTTTGGGAGACTTGAATGTCCGTCGTCCGTCGTGCGTCGTCAACAATTTGCTTGTGAACACTCTAGTGGTCACAATTGTAGTCTAATCTTCATTAAACTTGGTCAGAATGAATGTCTTGATAAAATCTCGGACGAGTTCGAAAATGGGTCAAGTTGGGTTAAAAACTAGGTCACTAGGTCAAATAATAGGAAAACCTTGTGAACCCTCTACAGGTCACATTTTTAGCCCAATTTTCATGAAACTTGGTCAGAATGATTGTCTTGATAAAATCTAGGAGGAGTTTGAAAATTGGGTTTTGTAGGGTAAAAAACTAGGTCACTAGGTCAAACAGTAGAAAAACCTTGTGAACACTCTAGTGGTCACAATTTTAGTCCAATCTTCATGAAACTTGGTCAGAATGAATGTCTTGATAAAATCTCGGACGAGTTCGAAAGTGGGTCAAGTGGAGTTAAAAACTAGGTCACTAGGTCAAACAGTAAAAAACCCCTTGTGAACACTCTATTGGTCACAATTTTAGTCCAATCTTCATGAAACTTAGTCATAATGATTGTCTTGATAAAATCTCAATTGAGACTGAAAGTGGATTATGTGGGGTTAAAAACTAGGTCACTAGGTCAAATAGTACGAAAACCTTGTGAACACTCTAGAGGTCACATTTATAGCCAAATCTTCATGCAAATTGGTCAGAATGATTGTCCTAATAAAATCTTGGACAAGTTTGAAAGTGGGTTATGTGAGGTCAAAAAGTAGGTCACTGGGTCATATCTTAGAGAAATCTAGTTTACACTCCAGTGGCCACATTTTTAGCCCAGTCTTCCTCAAACTTGCTCAGAGTGTTTGTCTTGGTGATATCAAGGTTGAGTGTGATCATGGGTTGGGTCGGAATAAAAAGTAGGTCACTAGGTCAAATCTTAGAAAAATTACTTTAGAGAGCACATTTTTAGCCCAATCTTCAATGGTCAGAATCATTGTCTTGATAAAATCAGAATACTAAATCTTTGAAAATCTTGTTCTGCAGAACCACTGCTAATCTATGGTAATCAGGTGAGCGATTAAGGGCCATCTTGGCCCTCTTGTTTTACAAACTACATGTAATTGATTTATCCAATATGTGGAAGTGTGTCTTAAAATCAAACATGAAAAGCAGTAAGCGCATTAGATAATGGGCAGACTTGAACCATTAAGTGCTAGTATCACATTGACAACAGTTTCTGAACCGATTGAGAACGGTAACTCGAACATAACTGTCACACCACCCCATTAATCAGGTGACTTAACTGGGAGATCACTGTCCCCACCCCATCAAGCACAGTGTCCGAAATCTACCACACATGACATAAAAACTATTCAAACATATTTTGCTAATTATGATGTCATGAAAACAGTAATATTGCGGACATTAATTAATCAAATTAATAAGTTCCCATTGATCCTACAAGTTCTCCAGTCGAACTCGAACAACTTCTTTCAAAAGATGTTTTATGATAGGTAGCTCAAAAGCTTTAACGAATTTTATCAAGACCCACATAAACACAAATATCCAGTTTTGTGTCACCTGCCGAGTCCGTCACACTTTCCTTTTTTGGCTGTCATTTCTAAAACTAATCATTATAGAGCTTTCAAATTTCACACATGGAACAAGCATGATGAGAGGAAGTGTCGTGCACAATGGCCATAACTCTAACAACAATATGTTTTAGCTATACCCCTTTTTAGTTCACCAGAGCACTTTTGTGCTCAGGGTGAGCTTTTGTGATTGCCTGATGTCCGTCGTCCGTCGTTGGGAGTCTACAATTTCAACCTTTAAAAATCTTCTCCTCTGAATCTACAGGGTTCTCAGCTTTCATATTTGGTACATAGCATCATCTGTAGGTCCTCTACAAAAGTTATATAAATTATGCGCCTGGGGTCAAAATTGGCCCTGCCCCAGGGGTTTTCAGTTTTCAATAGAAACATAGAGTGAAAAATTTTAAATTCTTCTCCTCTCAAACTAGAAGGTTCTCAGCTTTCATATATGACACATAGCTTCAACTTCAGGTCTTCTACAAAAGTTATATAAATTATGCCACTAGTGTCAAAATTGGCCCCACCCCAGGGATTGACAGTTATTTGTAGCTGACTGCTTTTAAAAACAGCCCATGGGATCACTATATATGCATAGGAAAAACTTGGAAACTCTTCTTGTCAAAGCTACATGTCCCAGAGCTAAGATAGTTGTTGTATAGATTAACTTAGCATACCTTTATGAGTTTTGTTAATATCATAGTTCTGAGGTTAAAATTGGCCCTGCCCTGTGTATATATAGCCTTTTTCACATCAGAAACTACAGTCTAAAGGTTCTACAGGTTAAAGTTTCCCCCGTATTCAGAGATAAGCGAGTGCTCTGATAGGGCTAGCTGGCCTGTGGGAGTGTATTGGTAATCACCCTTAGCCTGATCAGTAGAGTAGAAATTGTGTTTAGACAAATTGTGTGTACACACACTCATTTTAGATTGAGAAAACTATGTGGATAATACTCAAAATGCAGAAAGCTCTTAAAGCTTTTTTTCCATATCTATGCCCTGCATTAAGCTGCCAGCTGTCAATATATATCCTATAACTGTATCTGCTGTGAAGTTCAGCTTAATACAAATTCAAGTGTTCTATTGCATCTTGGAGAGCAGTGTCTATTTTTAGCTGGCTATTTTAAGCATACATCTCCCTTTCACACTTTTTGATTACAACTGGATTGCCTCCCTTCTGGATAATGGCAGTTGCAAATTAGATCTGACCTGTAAATAGAACAATTAACCCTTTACTCCATAAATGTGCATTTATACACCTTTGCAAACAAAGTAGACCCAGATCAGATGACTCATGTAGTAGCCATCTGATCAATCTGCTGCATTTGGTTATGATATAATATAGTGCAAATTGCATTAAATTATTTTTATTTTGTGTACAATATACATGCACTTATAATATGTTTACTTAAGCCTTTCCTCATATAAATGACTTTTCATGCATTTGCAAACAGAAGAGACCCAAATCAGACGGCTCCTATAGCAGCTGTCTGATCAGGGTCTGATCTGTTTGTCAATGGAATTTGAAATATATTTTTTTACTTTCTAAAATGGCTATACTGTTCCACTTTCCATATTTCATTTTAACTATTTTGTCCATGAACATACACTTGGTATTGAAATTTTGAATAAACATAGAACAGGGGAAGGGTTAAAAGTACATCAATCTAAGATAAGATATGAATAATAATATGAACTCATGAAGATGTAATGAAAATATCTGAAATTTTGAACACAAGTATACATTAATTTATTCTTTCTGAATTAAAATTTGCCCCTTTCTGAATTAAAATTTGCCCCACCCCAGGGCCGGCTAGTTTTCAATAGAAACATATAGTGTTTCGCATGTATTTGGCTGTCATTTGTGTTTGCAAGTCGGCTTGACAAAAAGTTAATTTCATAAATGTAAAAATATATTTATTTATGTTGTTTTGTTGTTTTAATTGGGGATGTTATTTTAATTCTCTAGGTGGGGGTATATTATGAATTTTTATTCTCTTGGTGGTAACAACCCCCCCCCCCCCCCCCCCCCCAAAGTCACCAAACTTCACAGGAATGGTCACCAGCATGAGTTGTTGTGAACCTTGGTTTTTTTAGCTCACCAGAGCACAAAGTGCTCAGGGTGAGCTTTTGTGATTGCCTGATGTCCGTCGGCGTGCGTCGTGCGGTGTGCGTCGTCAACAATTTGAACCTTTAAAAATCTTCTCCTCTGAATCTGCAGGGTTCTCATCTTTCATCTTTCATCTTTGGCATATAGCATCATCTGTTGGTCCTCTACAAATGTTATATAAACTAGAGGTTTGTTTTTGTCACAAAAACAGATGTCTCCCCCTCCCAACCTCTTTCCAATACACAAGTGTAATGTCTGTAACTTCAAACTTATCAGGGTCTAATGTTTAAGTCATCAGGGGCAATAACTCCAACATTGTCAGAGGGAGACAATTCAAAAGCCCTAGATACACAATAACACATGCTAGTCAACATTCTTGTGAAGTTTGGTGACTCTAGTACTAGTGGTTACATGTGACACAAAGTAAAGTTTCTCTTATTTAAGTCATAAGGGGCAGTAACTCTAAAGTTATCAGGGGAGACAATTAAAAAAACCCAGATGCACAACAACTCATGCTGGTGAACATTCCTGTGAAGTTTGGTGACTCTAGCCCTACTGGTTTCAGAGATACGTGCAGCACAAAGTTTCTCTAATTTTAAGTTAACATATCAGGGGCAGTAACTCAAGAATTATAAGGGGGACAATTAAAAACCCAGGTGCACAACAACTCATGCTGGTGAACATTCCTGTGAAGTTTGGTGACTCTAGCCCTAGTGGTTTCAGAGATATGCACGACACTAAGTAAAGTTTGTCTAATTTTAAGTCATCAGGGGCAGTAACTCCAAAGTTAACAGGGGAGATAATTCAAAAAACCAAGTTGTACAACAACTAATGCTGGTCGACATTCCTGTGAAGTTTAGTGACTCTAGCCCTAGTGGTTTCAGAGATATGCACGACACTAAGTAAAGTTTGTCTAATTTTAAGTCATCAGGGGCAGTAACTCCAAAGTTAACAGGGGAGATAATTCAAAAAACCTAAGAGCGAAACAACTCATGCTTGTGAACAATCCTGTGAAGTTTGGTGACTCTAGCCCTACTGGTTTCAGAGATACGCGGGACACAAAGTTTGTATAAATTTAAGTATTCATATCAGGGGCAATAACTCAAGAATTATCAGGGGGAGACAATTCAAAAACCATAGGTGCACAACAACTCATGCTGGTGAACATTCCTGTGAAGTTTGGTGACTCTAGTACCAGCGGTTTAAGAGATACGCGCGACACAAAGTTTTTCTAATTTTAAGTCATCAGGGGCAATAACTCCAAAATTATCAAGGGGAGACAATTCAAAAACCATAGGTGCACAACAACTCATGCTGGTGAACATTCCTGTGAAGTTTGGCGACTCTAGCCCAACTGGTTTCAGAGATACGCGCGACACAAGTTTGTGACGGACAGACGGACAGACGGACGGACGGACAGACGGACAGACGGACGGACGGACGGACGGACGGACAGACAGACAACTCTGGCAAAAACAATATATCTCCCCATAAATGGGGGAGACATAATTATACCCCTGGGGCCAAAATTGGCCCTACCCCAGGGGTTTTCAGTTTTCAATAGAAACATATAGTGAAAACTTTGAACATCATCTCCTCTAAAACTAGAAGGTCCTCAGCTTTCATATTTGGCACATAGCTTCAACTTCAGGGCTTCTACAAAAGTTATATAAATTATGCCCCTAGGGTAAAAATTGGTCTCACCCCATGGATTGCCAGTTTTTTTAAGCTGACTACTTAAACAGTCCATAGGATCACTAGTTATGCATAGGAAAAACTTTAAAAGTATTCTTGTCAGAAACTACATGTCCCAGAGCTTAGATATTTGGTGTATAGATTTACTTAGCATAACTTTATGGGTTTTATAAGTATCATAGTTCTTGGGTTAAAATTGGCCCTGCCCTGTGTGTACAGTCTTCTTCACTTCAGAAACGACAGCCTAAAGGTTTCTCCTTAATATATCAGCCTGCAGAGCTCAGACCTTCTTATATAACCACCCTTAGCCTGATCAGTTGAGTAGAAATTGTGTTTATACAAATAACACACTCTCATTTAAGATTGAGAAAATTGTGGATAGTTCTTAATATGCAGAACACTCTTAAAGCTTTTTTTCATACCTATGCCCTTCATTAAGCTACCAGATATCAATATAGAGCATATCTGTTGTGAATTTCAGCTTAACTCTTTGCATGCTGGGTAATTTTGTCATCTGCTAAATGGTTGTCTGCAGCATATTAATAAGTTATCCGTACTACACAATTTCTTTCTAAGTTTTTCAGAATTCAGACTCATTGACAAACAGTTTGGATACCAGATCAGGCCCCACATTATATTGGCCCTGATCTGGATCCAAACTGTTTGCAAAGGTCATTAGTGGTGGGAGAATCCCACTACACACTTTCTTTCTAAGTTTTTCAGAAGTTCAGTCTCATTTACAAACAATTTGGATATCAGATCAGGCCCCACATTATGTGGGCCCTGATCTGGATCCAAACTGTTTGCATAGGTCGTTAGTGGTGGGATAATCTGCCTCTAGCATCCAAAGAATTAATACAAGTTCCAGTGGTCTATGCTCTATCCATTCTTTCACTACATTCTTTCAGCATCATGTTCTGGTCCTCTACAAAAGTTATATAAATTGTGTCCCCGGGGTCAAAATTGGCACCGCCCCTGGGGTGTTAAGTTTTCAATAGAAACATATGTGAAAACTTTGAAAATCTTCTCCTCTGATTGTCTGGTGAGCGATGTCAGGGCCATTCTGGCCCTCTTGTTAATTGTCTCCCCCTGATAACTTTGGAGTTATTCCCCCTGATGACTTAAAATCGATAAAAACTTTGTGTGGCGCTGATCTCTGAAACCGCTAGTACTAGAGTCACCAAACTTCACAGGAATGTTGACCAGTATGAGTTGTTGTGCACCTGGGATTTTTAAATTGTCTCCCCTGGATAACTTTGGAGTTATTGCCCCTGATATTACTTAAAATTAGAGAAACTTTGAATCATGCATATCTTTAAAACCACTAGGGCTAGAGTCCCCCTGATAATTCTTGAGTTATTGCCCCTGATATAAACACTTAAATTCATACAAACTTTGTGTTTCGCATATCTCTGAAACCAATATGGCTAGAATCATCAAACTTCACAGGATTGTTCACTAGCATGAATTGTTTTTCTCTTGGGTTTTTTAATTGTCTCCCCCTGTTAACTTTGGAGCTACTGCCCCGAGTCACCAATCTAGAGTCACCAATCTTCACAGGAATGTTCACCAGCATGAGTGTTGTGCATCTGAGATTTTTAATGATCTCCCCCTGATAACTTTAGAGTTACTGCCTCTTATGACTTAAAATAAGAGAGACTTTACTTTGTGTCGTGTGTATCTCTGAAACCACTAGTACTAGAGTCACCAAACTTCACTGGAATGTTGACCAGCATGTGTTGTTGTGTACCCAGGGTTTTTGAATTGTCTCCCCCTGATAATGTTGGAGTTATTGCCCCTGATGACTAAAAATTAGACCCTGATAGGTTTGGAGTTACAGACATTACACTTGTGAATTGGAAAGAGGATGGGAGGGGGAGACATCTGCAGAGATGCTGTCAGGGCGCGGGATGTGCGGGATCCCGCTTATCTCAAAGTTCTTTTCTCAAAATGGTGAGGGCATTATCCCGCAGTCAAAATGATTGTCCCGCAAAAAATATTATCCAGAGTGCGTGCAAAATAAATCCAAACAGAAAGGTCTGTATCCGCATCGCACTGAAGTTGGAATACCCCAAATCCTATTTTTAGCGGTCTCGCATTCGATCAATAACTCCCTAGAGGGATACCTGTAATTGACAATTGTCACTGGTTCCCGCATTTTGAAAAATCTATATTTAAATAAGGAATGATGCGGGGAAACGCCTATGTACACCATTTCCGGTTTACTTTCCCGATATTTTGTGCATGCTGCAGACGACAGAAAAAAATGTCTAGCAACAAAAGAGAAATAAGTGAGTTATTTCGCCCCGTGGTGAGTTAATCTATGGAAACCTTGGAGATGCAAACAGAAAATTAAAAAGCCTCCAGCTATTTCGGATTCGAAAAACAAACACAATGATGATCCTAAGCAAACGTCCAATCCGAAAAAATTGGAAGGACCACAAAATAGCTGTCTTGCCTCAAATCATCGGCGAACAAAGTTTTGAAATAGATCTATACTTTTACTTTGTGTGTTGAAAGAAAGAAAACCCAACACGGTCACTTGTGCAAATGGATGCGTTAACAACCGCACATCAACTCAATTAAGACAGACTGAGTATGCCGATCACATAACATTGTCTTTGAAAGTAAGTTGTTAAAAGTTTCATATCTGGTGTCAGAATTAGATAAAAGGACCGAGGCATTGATAAGTGCTATGAGAACAGCTTCCTATATTGCAATTGAAACTATTCCCACAGCAAAAGAATCTAGCTCTAGATCTATTCAAATCTTTTAGATAGATTTCTATTTGAAATTTCAATGGCTTGGATCAAAGTTGGAGAAAATGCCAATTATAAATGTATAAGGGATATTTGAGAATTAATAGACATGTGTCTGTGTGTTGAAAGTAAGAAAACGAGATCTAATTTGTTTACTTACAAATGTAAAGGGATACATTAAATATTAATAACTACTGCCCGTTAACTTCAACTTGCATTTTCAGTATTACTATGCATTATTTATAATCCTTTTCTTAAAAGTTGCACTGGCAAAAAATTGCAAGTACCAAATTTTGGTACTTGCAATTTTGAAATTTTACTTGCATTTTGCCAGTATGCCAGTTTAAATTCGGACCCTGTGTACTTCACTGGCGACGAGGATAACTCAGTTTGTATGCGGGATGCATACATGTATAGGCTTATTATCATTTGGGAATTTCTGGTTTGCAGTGCATAGGTATATGCCTGGCTCCTAAATGTTAAGAGGGAGGGTTGTAATGATCGGCATATGCAACAGCCTTTCTGTTGGGTTAACCCTTTAGCAACAGGTCTGGGGTTCAAATCCTTGTAGAAGCCAGTAACTTAATTTCCTCCTTAGAATTACTTCAGGTATGGCTATCTATCTGTCTATCAATCTATCTGCCTCTATATATATATGTATATCTGTCTGTCGATCAGTCTGTCTATCTATCTCTCTCCCTGCATGCATGCCAGTCTGTCTATCGGATCCTTCCGTATATTTATTTTCTTTCTATGTTCGTCATTGTGGCCTATTCCCCTACTTAATGCATTTTCTAGTTCTTTCTAATCTCATTTAGATTCTCTTTAAAGAAAATTGCTTTGTCTAGCAAGAAGTTGTATCGTATGGCAAATTACCTGTGCGCGTACACGTTATCTGATTTCGAAACATGATTTTGAAAATTCAGGAACGTGTACGTGCAGACACACGTATACGTACAAGTAAGAAATCAAAACCTCTCTATTGGAAAATGCAATTTTGTCATGAAAAGGTAATGGAAATATTGCTTTTTGTGTCAAAAGTTGTATGGATCCTATGAGTTATTACCTATAACAAAAAAGATAGTCTATAGTTATAGCAGCAACAATTGCTTCTGAACGCTTTCAGTGCCAGCATTGTCGGCTGTTGGATATTTTGATATGTTTCAAGTTGTTTGCTCAAATTCGTTATGAAAAGATAACAGTGTATCAAACAGTTTGGACCCTGGTGAGATACTGAATCACATGGTGTCTCATCTGGATATATAGACTGGACCCTTGTGAGACACCGAGTCACGTGACATCTCATCCAGATACGGACTGTTTCGATCCTGTCGGGACACCGAGACACTTGGTATCTCATCTGGTCTGAGTAACTTGGCATCTCATCTGGATACAGTTTGCATACGGTATCAAAGACCTGTCTTTATGGCGTTGAATTGGTTAATTAATCGATATTAAAACAGTTCATTTCATCCACTCATTATATAATGATTATGTTCAAAGTGCAGGAAGAGTGTCGAAACATTTTAAATCTGATGAAGTACCAACATACAAAAACTAGATCTAGACAGTTTTGAAAGTTCAGTACAGGTTTTACAGAGAGAAAGAAGTTACATTAGTTTTGCACTAGTCCTATGATTAACTCACATATTGTGTGTATTATTGTAGTTGAGGGACAAAACAATAGATGTCACCCTCAACAGGGAAGTGGTCGTCTTGACTACAAAGATGCAGGCTGTAGAGGCAGAGCTGACCAGTCTTGAGGGTAAATGTAAAGGCTACGAAAACGATCTGACTACACTTTCAGGAGATTTACACTCTTTGGATAAAGAATACAGACCGACAAAGGATGAGATTGATCAGGTATTATAAGCATCAAAAGGGTACATGTTCACATTTGATTAGATTTGATATGGAAAAGCAAATCCAATAGGCACCGTTTCTTACAGGGTTCCCTCGGTCAGGGAAAAGTCAAGAAAAAATGAAACAAATTCAGGGTTAGGGGAAATTCAGGGATTTTTAGCTCACCTAGCACAAAGTGCCAAGGTGAGTTATTGGGATGATTCTATGACTGTCGTGTGTGTGTGTGCGTCTTGCGGGCGTCAACAATTTTCTTCATCTTCTTCTCTGGAAACACAAAGCCTAGAGATTTGATATTTTGTATGTAGCATGATCTAATCGTCCTCTACAAAAATTGTTTAAATCATGACACCCCTGACCAAAACTTGCCCGCCCTGGGGGATTGACAGTTTTTCATAGGAAAATCTTCTCTGAAACTGTTAAGCATAGACCTTTGATATTTGGTATGTAGCATCATCTAATGGTCTTCTAAAAATATTGTTCATATAATGACCCTTATCAACAAGAAAATCATTGATGCAAAGCATCAAAAGGCGCGTATTACTGAATAATAATCAAACCTATTTTACATGTACATATAATATTTAAGTAATGTTAACAACAAAAAATATGGCCTTAGTAACGCAACAAAATTCTTCAGTTTCATCACAAAAGCCCTTGAAACGACAGCCCTGTTAGTCGGGTGGCCCTAGTTATACAATAACCCTTTCAGTCTCACACTAGACCCCTTATCCCCTTTCAGGTTGAATATTCATGTAAGAAATAATGACATCATGACTATTTATCAGTCCACTTTTTATAATGGCATAAGCACACATATATCCAATTTCTAATCTGAACAATTTCTTAAGTTCAAAGCTTATTGCAGGCCTAGTGTAATGCTGAAAACTCCTGTAGGTATTTTAGACATGATATTGTTTTTTCATAACAACTCCATACTGTATATTATCCAATTCCAGTGTTCTCATTAGGATTGAATTTTACCGAGTCCCTGGGACCCAGGGCATCAGCAAAAGTTGCGTCCCAATCAAATACAACTGAGTCCCAGATAATATCACTCCTGCTTTTGTAATGGAGATTTTTTGTACCATTAAATGAAAAGGGGTAAAGCTATTTAAGACTTACACTGATGTATCATTTAACATAAAAAAGATAAGTGTTACAAGCACTGTATAATAAGGTATTCCTTGATGCTTTGATTTGGAGACAAGTGCTCGACGATGAGCATAGTGAACTAAGCTGAGCATCACTCTATCCGCTGGTACGTAAAAGCGGTTTTCACTTCATTTTCAGCGCATACAGTAACAAAGCATCATATGGTAATTCTGTTGGTTTCAGGGCTAACATCATTTACTTAAAAGTCTTTAAACTCTCGATCTTGCACCCATAATGCTTTAAATTTCCTGGTGTGTTCAACTTTTTACTAGCAGACGCCATCTTTTTTCAACACCCAAATGTCATTACTACGCGACAGAACGGTTCTCGTAGAATTATTAATCGTAACCAGTCAATGCAGGTGCCCTCCTACGTACCTGGAATAACCCAGGACTCGATATTAATAGATGCGTTGCAATTTCGGAAAAAAATGTCAAGAAAACGGGAGTGAGATTCACTTTGTTTATTGACACGGATTGATGTAAGACCGAGTTTCAGTTGTTAATTTACCTGGATTCATTTAAATCGGTAAAATTTCAATCATTTATCTGGCGTCCCATGGATGCAACGTACTTGACTATTTTGCGTTCCAACGATTTTCGGTGCGTATTTTGATATGATTACGACGTAAACGGGAACACTGAATTCGAGATATCAACTGTATGTCTAAATAAAATGCCAAAGAGAATCATCGGTAACTGGCCACCTCAACAAGATCCAAATTGCCTGACGTACAGTAACAGTGATTGTTCATGTAAGTGACATTATGACGATTAATTAGTGGCATTTTAAACAGAGCAGATTCAGCAGGAGCCATCAATTTTGAGTTTACTCTAGGTTTACCCTGTTTGCAAAGGTGTATCTATGAAGTAAAAGGTTATGCCTGGATCTTAAATCATGCTCTAGCATAAAATAGGTGTATATATTAATTAAAAACACTAATGATAAACCGCAGTTCTGCATTCATTTACATTATTTAAGAGCTCCTTTCGCGGGATTTAGTACTGTGGCGAAAGCAGCACGTAACCCGTCTTCCCGGTAAATCATATAAATGTCATCAATATATTAATGATGTGTTCATGCTTATATCAGTATATTAATGCCAAATATATTTAAAATATATGTTCATATCATTTATAATCGTAACTAATCAGTAGCCGTTATTAATCTTTAACCCTCCTTTACCCTCATTTCGCCAAATATCCTCCTTCCGTGTTTTAGCCATACTCGGTTTCGCAACATCTTAGACATTTCTTCGGTGGTTATCGTTCATGATCTTGCCATTGCGGTATTACATTTTGTATTAGCCCCGACCATGGGAGAAATAATTTTCTAATATTTTCATTTCCAAAATACAAACAATCGTACAGTGGAAACAGATCAGTCGACCTGTTTCCAACTATATTGAATGTATTATTCCAAACATACTGTTTTTACACTCATAACCCACGAATTACAGTTCCACTGTATTCTCACAAGTCTTGATAAATCAGCCCTCCTACCAGTGAAATTCCACCGAAAGTATTACATATAGACGCGGGGACTTTATGTCCCCGCGCCGATAACTACAGCAAGCTTGGCAGTGGGTGTTATGCCATTGACCCATCAGTACAGTACAAATTGTGTCTAGAGAAACATTCATTTTAGATTGAGAAAATTTGATGGTTAATTTTTTTTTGAAAGTTGTTTTAGTTTTCTGTAACAGTTACGTATGCTTTTGATCAGAATCCAAACTGTGTGTTAATTTCAGTCAAGTCATGCTCAGCAGTGATAGGGTAAACACTGATTTCTGTCATCTGTTAGAAATGCTGTCTGCTGAAAAATTTGTCAGTATATCACTATAACTCTATAATATGAGCTATATTAGTGGGCCAATGCCCCCTTTTTATGCCCCCCAGATCAAAACCTGGGGGGCATATTGTTTTTGCCCTGTCTGTTTGTTTGTTTGTTTGTTTGTTTGTCTGTTTGTCTGTTTGTTTGTCAGCAACTTTAACATTGGTCATAACTTTTGAGCCAGTATAGATAGAGACTTGATATTTGGTATGCATATGTATCTCATAAAGCCGCACATTTTGAGGGGTGACATGTCAAGGTCAAGGTCATCCTTCAAGGTCAGAGGTCAAATATATGGGTCAAATTACCGACTTTAACATTGGCCATAACTTTTGGACCAGTAGAGATAGAGACTTGATATTTGGCATGCTTGTGTATCTCATGAAGCTGCACATTTTGAGGGGTGACATGTCAAGGTCAAGGTCATCCTTCAGGGTCAAAGGTCAAATTATGTTTTTTTGGCTGTAACTTTAACGCAACTTTAACATTGGTCATAACTTTTGAGCCAGTACAGATAGAGACTTGATATTTGGTATGCATATGTATCTCATGAAGCCGCACATTTTGAGGGGTGAAATGTCAAGGTCAAGGTCATCCTTCAAGGTCAGGGGTCAAATATATGGGTCAAATCACCGACTTTAACATTGGCAATAACTTTTGGACCAGTAAAGATAGAGACTTGATATTTGGCATGCTTGTGTATCTCATGAAGCTGTACGTTTTGAGGGGTGACATGTCAATGTCAAGGTCATCCTTCAGGGTCAAAGGTCAAATTGTCTGTTTCTTTGTCTGTAACTTTAACATTGGTCATAACTTTTGAGCCAGTACAGATAGAAACTTGATATTTGGCATGCATATGTATCTCATAAAGCCGCACATTTTGAGGTGTGACATGTAAAGGTCAAGGTCACCCTTAAAGGTCAGAGGTCAAACATATGGGTCAAATCACCGACTTTAACATTGGCCATAACTTTTGAACCAGTACAGATAGAAATTTGATATGTGGCATACTTGTGTATCTCATGAAGCTGCACAGTTTGAGGGGTGACATGTCAAGGTCATCCTTAAGGGTCAAAGGTCACCAACTTCAAATTGGCCATAACTTTTGAACCAATAGAGATAGAGTCTTGATATTTGGTATGCATGTGTATCTCATGAAGCTGCACATTTTGTGGGGTGACATGTCAAGGTCAAGGTCATCTTTGAGGGTCAAAGGTCACAGACTTTAACATTGGCCATAACTTTTGAACCAGTAGAGATACAGACTTGATAGTTTGTATATATGTGTTTCTCATTTGGCTGCACAGTTTGAGGGGTGACATGTCAAGGTCAAGGTCATCTGTGAAGGTCAAAGGTCATTAACATTGGCCATAACGTTTGAACCAGTAGATATACAGCCTTGATACTGGTATGCATGTGTATCTCATGAAGCCGCACAGTTTGAGGGGTGACATGTCAAGGTCAAGGTCATCCTTCATGGTCAAAGGTCACCAAGTTTTAACATTGGCCATAACTTTTGAACCATTAGAGATACAGACTTGATATTTGGTATGCATGTGTACCCCATGAAGCTGCACAGTTTGAGGAGTGACATGTCAAGATCAAGGTCATCCTTCAGGGTCAAATATCATATTGAGGGGGCATAGTGTTTCACAAACACATCTTGTTGATTGGAAATTTTTTAAAAATCTTTTCCGAAACTGGAAGGCTTGGACCTTTGATGTTTGGTATGTAGCATCCCTTAATGGTTCTTTTCCAATAGTACTGTTCAAATTATGACACCTTGGCAAAAAAAGCCTGGCCCCAGATTACATGAATTCATTGTAAATAAAGAGACATCATGACCCTCTTGTTTCCGTGTTTTGGACAGGAAAATTTGCAAATAGGTCGGAAAAGTCGGGGAAAGTTAATTTCTATAATTTTACTTAGCTTCCTATGCCCCGATTTGAAGACTGAAATTATCAGTATTGCTGTTGCCCTTTAACAGAAAATCTGAAGTTGAGCTGTATTTAGTTAATGACAATTTTAGCTCTTTTTGATTGCCTTTCGACCGGCCGGCTATCTATCCATCCGTCAGCAAATGTTTTAAGCGACATCTCCTTTGAGGCAGAATGTAACCAAACTTTATGGAGATGATCTTTGTATCATGCTCTATAAAAGGTGTTAAAAGAATCCGGATCCATGTAGAGCTATGCATGACTGCCATGGCAACCAAACGGAAATTCTTTTAATAGATAGAAATAGTATTTCTGTGACCATCTACCCCCTGGTAGCCAACTAGCCATGTTTGTATACGCTCATTTGAAACAAACAGGACATATTATGGAATGGCGCTGTCTGTCCGTCGGACTATCGGTCTGTCTGTCCGTCTGTCTGTAACATATCTAAATCAAGTTCTGCTTGGTGTATCCTTCTCAAATTTAACCACAATGTTTATCTGGACATGCTACAGTAACCTGTCCAGTCCCGGTATGTATATCCAAGGTCAAGGTCACACGAATTCAATTGGACATGGAATTTGGTTTAGTATTTGCATTTGGGCAAATATGTTAAATGTCTATAACTCAAGTTCTGCAAGTCCACTTATTTACATATAACCCTTTGAAATAAAGCCTTGAAACTTTGAACATCGTACATTTGGTCTTAGAATTAGCATTTAGCAAATTAATATGTTAACCTCAGTTTATGTTGAACAGAGCCTCGACGGGCGTATATTGTACCCACTTGCATTTTTTATATAAAACAAAACATTTAACATTTCTTGTTAAAATATCTTTTTATATAAAAACATGGCCACCAGGAGTTATGGCTAGATTTCCTAATATATATAACTATATAGAAAACCTTTAAAAATATTCTCCGAAACCAATTGTCCAATTTAGATGGCATTTGATAGGAATAGTTGCCTGGTGTGGATCCTTTACTAAACTTGTAAAAATCATGTTCATGTCTCAAAAAACATGGTTGCCAGTCGGGATTATATTTCCTTATATAACTATATAGAACAGCTTTAAACATCTTCTCCAAAGCTGATGGTTAAATTTGAATGGTCTTTGGTAGGAATAGTCACCCGATGACCCTTTATCAATATTGTTAAAATGTTTACAGAAACCTTATTTTTTTCTCCAAATGCATTCATCAGTCTGTGGTATATAATATTACTTAAATGCATTCCTATCGAGGAATAGAACATAATCTCCCAATGTTGTACCATGTTCGTTAGCGGAATGGTATAACTTTAATATGACTGCAAAGTAAAAAACAAAGCTATCTAGAGGTTTGTTTTTGTCACAGAAACAGATGTCTCCCCATCCCATCCTCTTCCCAATACACAAGTGTAATGTCTGTAACTCCAAACTTATCAGGGTTTAATTTTTAAGTCATTGGGGGCAATAACTCCAACATAGTCAGGGGGAGACAATTCAAAAACCACAGGTACACAACAATACATGCTGGTCAACATTCCTGTGAAGTTTGGTGACTCTAGTACTAGTGATTTCAGAGATACATGTGACACAAAGTAAAGTTTCTCTTATTTTAAGTCATAAGGGGCAGTAACTCCAAAGTTATCAGGGGAGACAATTAAAAAAACTATGCTGGTGAACATTCCTGTGAAGTTTGGTGACTCTAGCCCTACTGGTTTCAGAGATATGTACAGCACAAAGTTTCTCTAATTTTAAGTTATCATATCAGGGGCAATAACTCAACAATTATCAGGGGGAGACAATTCAAAACACCCAGGCGCACAACTCATGCTGGTCAAAATTCCTGTGAAGTTTGGTGACTGTAGCCCTAGTGGTTTTAAAAATATGAATGACACAAAGTTTCACTAATTTTAAGTAATCATAACAGGAGCAATAACTCCAAAGCCATCAGGGGAGACAATTCAAAAATCCCCGGTGCACAACAACTCATGCTGGTGAACATTCCTGTGAAGTTCGGTGACTCTAGCCTTAGTGGTTTCAGAGATATGCAAGACACTAAGTAAAGTTTGTCTAATTTTAAGTCATCAGGGGCAGTAACTCCAAAGTTAACAGGGGGAGACAATTCAATAACCCCAACTGCAAAACAACTCATGCTAGTGAACAATCCTGTGAAGTTGGTGACTCTAGCGCTACTGATTTCAGAGATATGCGAAACACAAAGTTTATATGAATTTAAGTGTACATATCAGGGGCAATAACTCAAGAATTATCAGGGGGAGACAATTAAAAAAACCTAGGTTCACAATAACTCATGCAGGTGAACATTCCTGTGAAGTTTGGTGACTAGTACTAGTGGTTTCAGAGATACGCGCAAACACAAAGATTTTCTAATTTTAAGTCGTCAGGGGCAATAACTCCAAATTTATCAGGAGACAATTAAAAAAAAACAGGTGCACAACTCATGCTAGTCAACATTCCTGTGAAGTGTGGTGACTCTAGCCCAACTGGTTTCAGAGATATGCACGACACAAGTTTACTGACAGACAACTCTGGCAAAAACAATATGTCTCCCCATAAATGGGAGAGACATAATTATAACAGTGGGAGAGGGAAAATCGGGGTGCTGGAAATGACCATTTCAGTCAACTAAAGTCTCGACACAGTGTACAGTGATTGAGACTTCAATTTCTATCATACCACAATGATCAATCATTGAAACTATTTACTGGATGAAATTCTACCATGGCAGAAATTGTAGAAATAGGTCATATCTGATAAGCAAACAGAGCACTCTTACAGGAGCTGTTGGATCTGATTTTGATCTTCCCTGTTTGCAAAGGTACCAAAATGTGTCCTAACATAGTAAAGCTTTAAGCTAGTCTGCTTGTTAGACAGTCCTCTTAAAAACATGTTCATTAAACATGTTTTCATGTAAATAATAGAGCATGTAGAAACAAAAGGTATTCAATACATTTAATCAACATGAAATTCTTGTTGACTGAATGATAATATTTACCAGACTGGAAATATTTCAAAAGAACCAGATATAGATATTTTTTCAATTTTTTCTATACAAAAACGCAAATCTTGATCACATGGCATTCGCAAAAATGGTAATAATAGAAGAAAATCTCGCTTGAAAATGACTCTTCTTGGTCTACATACTTTACGTCTGGCAAACATGCCATGCTTTCTAGACTTTCCTCCTTATCTATATGTTCATTAAAAGAAATTGACGAGCAAGCCGATAAAATTATTTTTAGATCAGATCCTCTCATAAGAACGGCTAGTTTGATACAAAGCTTTACTCTATATGTTCTCAGACCGAACATTGACAAATTATCTGAACACCAAAGATTCTTCTTGAAAATTCCTTTTATTAATAAAGGTATTGATTTGATTGACCTCCAAAGTATTTTTAGAGACAAAAATGTAATTGACACTATTCCTAAATACTTCTGAAAATACAGAATCACCTATCATCTGCTACAAATATAATAAACCCATCAGAAATACAATTTTCAACTATAATAAAATTGTGGCCAACCTTAATTCCTGATAATTGAGATTGCGCCACCTCAAAATTTTGCTGTTCTCCGGCTGGTCATGTGATTACTGGTAATTTTGAGATAATTATATAGATATATGTTTACCATCTCTTTTGAATAAAGGTCCCAAATATAGAATACCATCCATGATAGATTTTAACTCTTGTCGAGTTCAGATTGCGATGGCTTTACAAAATTTTAGTATTAAATGGTGTCGAAAAGAACATGTTGAGTCTAATGCTCTTTCTAGTCGGAAAAAACTAATTTTTGATATTATTGATAAACGCATTTCCTTTTATAGCTCTAATAAACACCTTCTTCCACCTAAACCTAGAATTTCTTTTAGACATCTTAAAAGGGGTTTACAGGATTTCCATTCAAAATACGTTTTTGTTCCTGCTGATAAGGCATCGAATAATGTGATTACTATTTGACGATTACATGATATCGATGTCTTGAAGCAGGAAGTTATTAATACCAAGTCATACATTTCAGTTACTACTGACGAAAAGACCATCGTTTCAGACCATGTCAAACAGTGTGAACAACTTGGAACCGATATTAAAATTACACAACATAAACTTCCTACAATGTATTGGTTACCAAAACTACATAAAAAAACATATAAAGCATGTGTCATTGCAAATTCTAGTTCATGTACAACTACTAAATTGTCTATACTTTTGACTTCTTGTTTTTAACAAAGGTAAAGGAACATGTAATGTTCTACTGTGATAAGACTTATGAAAATTCTGGAATAAGTCTCTTCTGGTCTATTAAGAACTCTTCAGAAGTCTTAAACAAACTTAAGAACAAAAGGTATCTTGCATCCACTGTAAGCACGTACGATTTTTCTACTCTGTACACAACTCTTCCTCATATTTCAATTAAGGATAAGCTTACTAACTTAATCTAGAAAGTATTTGCCCGGGAAAAAACATCATTCTTGGCATGTAATGCTGAAAAAGTTTTCTTTACTGATGAGCAAATGAAATATTACACCAATTGGACTTGCTCAGAAGTTTGCGAATCACTAGCCTTTCTTTTGGATAACATATTTGTACGTTATGGGAATGCTATATACCGTCAGGTAATTGGTATTCCCATGGGTACGAATTGTGCACCACTTGTCGCAGATTTGTTTTTGTACTGCTATGAGAGATATTTCATGTTACGTTTGAATTCTCAATCACAAGAAGATGTTATAAAAGCCTTCAATGAAACTTTTCGATATTTTGATGATAGTTTTAACTTAGATAACCCTTTCATTGATGCTCTGATTCCTACAATTTATCCTAAAGAACTCAAATTGAATAAAGCTAACTCGCCCCGACAATTATGCAGCGTTTCTTGATCTCGACCTTAAAATTGATAATGGAATGATTTCTTCTAAAATATATGACAAAAGAGATGATTTTGATTTTAATATTGTTAATTTTCCTCATCTTGACGGGGATGTTCCCCGTGCTCTATCTTATGGGGTTTATATATCTCAACTTATTCTACCCCCCACAACGAAGTTGGGGGGGGGGGGGTATACTGGAATCAGTCTGTCCGTCCGTCTGTCCGTCCGTCCGCACTCACCAATGGGTAGTTGTGTGACTTTTTCTAACTAGTCGCACAAGTAAAATCATTAACCTGGCCATCTCTTGTGACATTAACCTGGCCATTTCTTGTGACATTAACCTGGCCAGTTGTGGGACATAGGGTTAGGGTTAGGGTTAGCTTCCAGATCATTCTTTTCCAAAGTTAGAGCCAAAAATAGTTTTTCTTGTGGGACTAGTCCCACAAGAAAAGATCAAAGGAAAAAGTCACACAACTACCCATTTGTTAGTATGTCCGTCTGTCCGTCCGTGGACACAATTTTGTCCGGCCTTCTTCTTCTACAGTTTTGCTTCAATTTTGTTGAAAGTTCATATATAGCCATATGACCATATAAACCTGTGCACCGCATATTTCCGTTATGATCGGACCACTACTTCAGGAGTTATCTCCCCTTTTTAGTCCCGTACCAATGTTTTCTGGACTTTTTATGGAAGTGACTCCAGATATCAACTCTATATTTAGTACAAAGCTAAATCTGTATAAGTTACAGCTTATGTTACAATCTCAGTCCGGTTGAATAATTATTTCCAGAGTTATTGCCCTTGTGCTTTAATTTTTTCTTCAAATTTGGGATTTTCCGGGCTTTTCTTGGAAGTGGTTGCAGATATTAACTTTATATTTGGCATAAAGCTAACTCTACATGATTTACAGCTTAATTCCCAATCTCAGTCTGGTTGAATAATTTTTGCCAGAGTTATGGCCCTTGAACTTTAATTTTTTGTCAAATTTTCAGTTCTCCGGACTTTTCTTGGATGTGGTTGCAGATATTAACTTTATATTTGGCATAAAGCTAACTCTACATGATTTACAGCTTAATTCCCAATCTCAGTCTGGGGCCGTATTCCAGTAGCATCTTAAGTTAAAAAAAAATCTTAAGTAGAAAAAAAATCTTAAATCCTGTCATTTTTTCCTCAAATAATAAGAAATTTCTTAAGTGGTATTCCAGAAGCTTCTTATCTTAAGAAATTTCTTAAGATCGGCTATTTTCTCCTTAAAAGTTAAGGAAGCTCAAACCTTCCTTAGGACTTTAAGAAATTTCTTAAGTTGACAGATTGCCGCCATATTGCTTCGATTCATTTGAGAAATTGCAACATTTTCGGATTTTCTAACCATCTAGGTGAGTGTATGCAATGTATTGTACCCGGTTTTTACTGCGGGACGCCCGTTATTTATCATATATCCAAGAAGAGGGACAACTCTGTCGTAGATACCGCTGTAAGCGGAACGCTGGAAACACGATACCAAAATCATCGTTTTAACTAAACTTTACAGACTTCATCATCTATTTTGGATTTCAAACAAGGATTAAGTAACGGAACACGTTAATTACTTATGGAATCGGAACGGAATAGTGTCCTTAGGCTTTGATTGACATGTCGGTATGCAACCGATATTAATTTCGGATACCACCATTTTCGGACATCCAAAACAATTATTAAATCAGCGATGTATCACAGCAGATTGAATAAAGACAGGCGTAGGATGTATTCATGGCAGAGTTTTGATTTATGTATGTCAGAACCTATTATTTGTCATGTAGTGCCTTGTCAAAGCAGCAAACAGATCGAAAATAATGATAAGGAAGTGTCCCTCTGAAAGGATATAGATAGTCTTCAAAAGCTTCGACATAAAACTGCTTCAAGAAACATTGAAACGACATAGATATTACTAAAGAATATCATTTTTAAAATGTTGAAGCTTATACTTTACTACATATTATTTCTGTATTCTTTGTATGTGTTTGGGTGAGTGTGTGTGTGGAGGGGGGGGGGGTCTTTTAATGTATTACCACTATTGAAATAAATATGGATACATGTATGATACATACCTATACTTTTCGTCTTAAACACAACTGTGTTATGCTGTATAATATGCTTGATAGCTTCATTATGTTGATTTTTCATGGAATTACAGCAGTTGACATTAGACATTTCAGCATAACAAAATGTTAATAATTGATTGCTTAGTTTTATTTTTAAAAAATAATATATCATTTATAGTAAGCTGTAAATCCCAAAATTATTCACTTTTCCAGGGTGGTAGGGGACATTGTATAAATTACAAAAGCATTACTCTCAGAATGCTTGTTTTCATCAGAAATACAAATAAGGATGTGTATAACTGTGTGGCTTGAGTATTAGCTTTCTAGTTGTTTCTCATTGTTATCATTTTGCCATTTTAGATATTTTTTCTGTTATTGCTGGTATCAAAAATTATCATTATTGCATCTACTAAACTTGTAATGTCAGGAAGTTGGCCTGAAATTACAAATATACATATTATATACACATGTTACATATGATGTATATTCAGTTTCACACAAAATCAAAGTAACATTGTCAGGGTTGCCAGCCTCAGGGAAAAGTAAGGGAAATTTAAAAAAAATTCAAGGTCAGGAAATTGTCAGGGAATTTTGAGAACTGTCAGGGAAATTTGAAAATATAGGCAAATGTCAGGGAATTGTCAGGGAATTTTGAAAACATGAGAATGAATGTTATATATTTTAAAAAATCCATAACATATTACAGAAATTATGATAGAAAGACCAATTCGCAATGAAATGTATCAGGGAAATTTGAAATTATGTCGAGGGAAATGTCAGGGAATTTTGTTTCCCCTGGTTTGTGGCAACCCTGATTGTAATTTTCTTCATCTGGAAGATTTTTTCCTGTAACTTTTCATAATATAACAACATAATGTATTAGTAAAGTAAAAAATACCTTACTGTTACATTTGGTTAGAGAATCTCAGAAGGAATTAAAAATAAGACTCTCACAGTTCCCTTATATTTCAGAAATATGATATTGTGATGACATAATTTGACATTAACCTCATTTCTTTTTCATATTCATTTCAGGTGAACTGCTTGTGGCCTTGACAGTCAATCATCATGCAATACAGAAATTGTTGAAATATCATGTATATTCATCCAATGTTGTAATAAAAATTGTTATATCAAGAATTGTTTTATTTTACACACACACAGCATTCTGTAAAGTAGAACCTCACTAGAATAGCCACTTTATGAATAAGCAATGCTGGCCTTTAACCCTTTACCTGATGAATATAGGCATTAAGAAACAGTTGATGTGTTGATATTGATTAGAAAGCTAATTGTTGCTGTTATCAAATAGCATTTTATATATACTCTTTAACATTCATTTTCTTAAATCATTAATGTGTTTTGCAATAATAAATTTACCACTTTGGATAATAGGCAAATTTAGGGGTACAATCTGCTTTCGTTTAGTCGCCACAATGGCGGTTGAGTGTATGTGTGCGCACTTTCCTTTGTTGGTCAAAATTTTTTGCATGAACACAATTCATATCATTTGGCACATGTATTATGGGTAGACTTTTTTCAAACAAGAATCATAACTAAAGCATAATCATTTTTTAGTTATCTCCATTTTCTGATTTCTTAACATAATAAATTGTTTGATACCTGTATTTTACACTCACAGATGAAATTTGAAGGGTGTTTACAGGAGTCAACTTGTCAGTGGTTATTGCTGTTTTCATGAAACTTCACAAATATGATTGACAAATTGCAATTTCCCTGTAGAGATAAATTGTTTGTCAGTTTTTCCAAATTTTCTATGAATATATGGATAATAGATATGTTGAAAATAGTCTACATAAGGGCTCTATACAAGCTTGCTTGCAGCTATCTACTTTATTATAACCCCCTTTTGAAAAGATGTGGGTTTATTGCTTTGCACATGTCGGTCAGTCAGTAGGTAAATCAAACAGTTTCCGATCAATAACTGATGAACAGCTTGGTGTAGGATTTTCAAACTTGCTGTGGTGGTTGGTCATGACCACAAGAAGACCATATATTGTTTTGGTGGTCACTTAGTCAAAGGTCAAGGTCAACATGACCTTAACTGGTGAAATGGTTTCCGATAACTGCTCAACGGTTTGGCTTAGGATCTTCAAACTTGCTGCACCATGGTGATTAGTCATGACCACTAGATGACCCCCTATTGTTTTAAGGTCAAAGGTCAGTGGGTAAACATGTTTTTCAAACACATAGATCTTGTTTTAATTTATTATACCCCCACTTCTAAAGAAGTGGGGGCTATAGTAGAATCGTGAATGTCCATGTGTCTGTCCGTCCTTCCAGATTTTTGTCTGGAGCATTACTCCTAAAGTATAGGCACAAGTTCTGGGTATATATAAAGACAGACAGAGAGAGAGAGAAAGAATGTTCAGTCAACAAGGGTTGTAACTTTAAATTTATTTTTGAGGGAGTTATTCCCCTTATTTATACTTTTCAGAAGCAATTTTTTGTAGGCACAATTGTGAAACTTTATATATGAATAGAGGGTGATGAGAGGATGTCTAAATTTATTTTTGATGGAGTTATTCCCCTTAGTTACTTTTCAGAAACATTTTTTTTTTTGTCTGGAGTGTGCATGTAAGGGTGAAGGGAGATAGTTCTATAAATAATCCTATCAACCCTTGGTTTAGTAGTTATTTGTCACACCTCAAAGTCACAAAACTAAAAATACTTCAATTATACCAAAGGAATTATTGAAATGGTAGTTACCATTGAATGTACGTGTAGGCCTACTTTCATCCACAGACCTATGATAAGTGTTATCATGGGTCTTTGTTTCATCGCCATTGGGTTGCGTTCTATATTTTCATATGCATGTATTATAAACGAAAAGGTAGATTCGATTGTGTATAAGGTAGTCTCACCAATGAGCTGTTAAGACGACGTGCTAATTTTGTGACGATTACCGTCTTACAGCCCAATACAGGGGGATATCGTCCAAACCGAAAGTAGCTCTAGTACACACGGTGACATACGTGTGAACTATGTGTAATGATCAAATGTAACTTGCGTCACGGGATAACTGCTTATTTATCAGTGTCAATGTTCTTAAACAATTTTAGACACCATTCATAAATATTTCCGTGACTGAAATCGGTACCGCCGAGTAGTAAATCCAGTGAGAAATAAACGTTTCAATGGGAAATATTGTACACGGTGAATACGCAGTCGCGCCCGCTACTGCGACATTACGTACATTGCTATGGATCTACGTCAGTTGTGTAGAGAAGTTACGAATTTTGTACCTGCGAAGATCGTAAGACACTTTTGTAGGAACGTTTTAGTGAAACGCTCGTAGCTTTAAATCGCACGAATTTTGTAAAACAATTTCTTTAGCCTACAAACATCGGAAAGTACGAAGTTTAGTTAAACGGCCGCCATATGCGTACGCATGAAAGTTCCTACTTCCGTTGCTATTTTTGGGACAGGGAAAACCTGATTCACTTGACAACCGGATAAGAAAATTCTTAAGTGATTTTTTAAGTTTAAGAATTTTCTTAGCTAAGATATTCTTAAGAAGCTTTTGGAATACAAACCTAACTTTAAGAATTTTTTTATCTTAGCTAAGGAAAAAATAATAAGATTTTTCTTATCTTAAGTGAGAACTTAAGATGCTACTGGAATACGGCCCCTGGTTGAATAATTTTTGCCAGAGTTATGGCCCTTGAACTTTAATTTTTTGTCAAATTTTCAGTTTTCCGGTCTTTCTTTGGAAGTGGTTGCAGATATTAACTTCATATTTGACATAAAAATAAATCTAGATGAGGTACAGCTTAAGTTCAAATATCGGCTGGTTGAATAATTTTTGTCAGAGTTATGGTCCTTGAACTTAATGTTTTTCTGAAAAGGTACCTAGCTTTAGAACTTTGGATTTGACAAAAACCTCATGAAAAGGTCTTATTTCTAAGAATTATTCTTCATTTTTATTACATAAATTGGGTTGGAGCATGTATTGTTTTTAGCTCACCTGAGCCAAAGGCTCAAGGTGAGCTATTGTGACCGCCTGTCGTCCGTCGTCCGTCTGTCCGTCTGTCCGTCCGTCTGTCCGTCCGTCTGTCCGTTCACTTTTATTTCAAATGACTTCTTCTCCTAAACCACTGGGAGGATTTCAACCAAATTTCACAGAAATGTACCTTAGGGTGTCCTCTATCAGTTTTGTTAAAATCATGACCCCCGGGCAAAAAATGGCCCCGCCCCACTACTTTTACAGGTTTTTTTTTTAAATCTTTAAAAATCTTCTTCTCTGAAACCACAATTTCTAGAGCTTTGATATTTGGTATATAGCATCATCTAATGGTCCTTTACCAAGTTTGTTAAAATGATGACCCCCGGGCCAAAAATGGCCCTGCCCTTGGGCTTGTAGTTTTTACATAGACTTATATAGGGAAACCTTTAAAAATCTTTTTGTCTGAAACCACATAATCTAGAGCTAAGATATTTGGTATGAAGCATCACCTAATATACCACTATCAGGTGTGTTCAAATAATGACCCCTGGGCCAAAAATGGTCTCACCCTGGGGTTTTATGCTACTTAACATCTGAATCTGTAACACTTAAAAGGTAATTTCCTCACAGTTATTTCCCTTGTCCCATCAGCATAGCCATAAGGGACAAAGGGAGATAACTGCATTGGAGTTCCAGTGTCATTCTATTTATATCTATTTATGATAAAATGTTGAAGGTGAATCAGTGTAGCTGTTTTAGAAGGCATAGAAACAGATCTGTCAAATTCCATTAGCAAATAACAGACACTGATCCTACAGGAGCCACCTTATCTGGGTCTACTCTGTTTGCAGATGCATGAAAACAAGTTTATATGAGGGAAATTAAGGGTTAAATGAACAACTCCAGATCCTTCAGTTCAAAGGTTACAGCGCTGGCAGTAAAATCTCTCCAGGTCAATGCATGACTCTTAACTCTTTGCATGCTAGTGGTGAAACTGTGATTACCTATGCAAACAGTTTGGATCCAGATGAGAGGCCGCATACTGCAGCGTCTCATCAGGATCCAAACTGTTTGTCATCTTAACCATATTTTTGCAATAAAAAGAAAGTAAGTTTAATTTAAGAATTGAAGCAGATGACAATAACTTTTTGTTGCAGACGAAACATTAAAGGCATTTTGACCTATTAACCCCAGTGTGTAGTGTTAGTGATAGCTAGATGTTACATGGTGTCTTCCAATGTCTCTCAAATTAGATGTGAGAGATATTGGAAAGTAACAATTCAGCCAATCAAGGAAAATGATCACCATCTAGACTTTTGATCTGGGTCCAAACCCAACTGATGTAAGTCATGGTAATGTTTAAGAAAACTGTGAAAACATGATTATGCAATGGCCCAACTGATATAAGTCATGGTAATTCTTAAGAAAACATGATAATGCATTTGCCCCCCTAACAATGATAGGTGTTAAAATTACTACTGCTGCCCAAAAAAGCATCTTAAATATAACATTTTTATATAAAATTTGATGACAACACATTAAAAAGTCCTAAAATGTCTGAATTTTGTATGATATTAATGAAATAACTGAGTAAATATAACTTAATTATAACAATAGACGTAACTCTTCTCAATTTCAATTGTTAAAAATACTAATGACCCGTTTAATTGAATTATCATGAGATATTCACACCTAGATCTAGAATTATTTCTAAACACCTATTAACCCTTAACCTATTTGCTTTGACAAAAATTGATCTGGGACTACTCTTGTTTGCTAATGCTTAAAAAATTGTTATTGCCATAAATAGAAGTTTTAGCTTTGAAAAAAACTGTAAAATCAAATCTATATCTTGTCAAATGTAAACAGAGCAGACCCTGATCAGACAGCTTCTATAGCAGCCTTCTGATCTAGTCTACTCTTATTTTTAATGTGTAAAACACATTATTTCTCTGAAGAGAAGTTTTTGCTTTGACAAAAACTGTAGAATCCGATCTATATTGTGTCAAAAGAAACAGAGACGACCCAGATCAGACAGCTTCCATAGGAGTCGTCTGATCTGAGTCTACTCTGTTTGCTAATGCATGAAAACAGCTTTATATGAGGGAAAGGGTTAAACGATTTTTAAAGATATTCTTATTGGTCATTTCACACAAAAACTGGCATTATGTACTGCCTAGCACTTTATTTGCCTATATAACTGGGTCAAGGTATAATTGCATTAATTGCATAGCTTTATTGAAGTCATTTGAATTTCTCAAAGACCAGTTTTAGGCATTTTGAGCTAAGGCAAAAATGGCACAAGTTGTAAACAGTTTAGATCTTGGTCAACCATTCACTTGGTATTAGTTCTGAATCCAGTTCAAGTTTATTCAGCAGTGAAAGGGTGAAAGCAGTGCACTAAGCTTATTTCATCTGCTAGATTGTTTTCCACTGAAAAATTAACATGTCAATATACATGTATTACTGTAACTCAGGTGAGCGATATAGGGCCAATGGCCCTCTTGTTAAATCTCTTCACGTTTCTGTATGTACATATGTTCAGATTGATGATAGGTGTTCTGACAAGCAGACAGGTGGGGGGTATTCGTTAGCCTTTGGCTTACAGTTCTAGTTCATTTTGCTAGAGCTTGTTCATCTATTGACGATTTTAACAGTCGAACTCTCATTTTAACTGAAAAAGTGCGTAAGCAAGGATATAGATACCATAAACTAAGAAAAACTTTTTCTAAATTTTACTATCGAAATCTCTCGCTTATTGGCAAGTACCAATCTAATCTCAAGGAGCTTCTGCGACACGGTGTTTCACATCCTGAATTTTATGGTGATGTGATTTACAAACTTCGTAAAATTATTGGACATCCCCATTTTCTCACTTTGTTCATCAAATATGTTAAAAAATTCATTAAAAAGGGATATGATCCTGTAGTACTACAACATACTGCATGTTTGGTTGTGAACCCTTTTACAGTTGGCAATCACGCTGGCCTCCTTGCATGTACGCCGACAAGGTTTAGTACTCTATGAAGGCGACCTCTTAAATCCAGAAATGGAAGGAGAACGTCGGATATCTGTACTATTTCATTTTTGTCGTACCCTTTATTACTTTTCTACAGTTACTGTTTGCAGCTCATTCATAGAGTACACTAGCGATAGGTGGATACAGTTTGTTCACTTAAATGTTTTCGTTATACATGCACTTTACCACTGTATTTGCCGTCACTGTTGTTGTAGATTAGTCATAGAGGGGGTACGTTTATTTACACTGTTTGTCTTTTAGGGTGGGGATGGAATAAGTGTGAGGTTGGGCGCCCATAAACCGGTTTAACCCCCCAGTGACTTTTGTCACTGACCGTTCCAAGGCGGTGCCTCCATTTTCCCCCTATTGTGTGTTTGTTTTGTCTTTGTGCGTCTCTTGTTGTTTTTATAGTTATGTACATTTGCTGTTTCCTTGTGTTGCTGTTCGGGCGACTGTTTGTTCTGTATGTGGTGTTTCCTGCATGACTCATTTTTTGTACTTTTAATGTATTAAACATGCTAAAATTGCTGTGATTTGCTATCCATTGAACACACCTATTCAGCCAGAAGATAAATCTTGTTATATAATACAGTGACTTCTCATACAAATGTACTTTGGTTCCCAAATTTTCCATCTTGCAGTTTCACTTTCATCAGATTTATGTTGTTAGTTGAAATATTGTATCGACAGTTAATTTATTTGCAGTTGAAATCAGCAAAGGACAGTTTCAAAGAATTTCTGCAGAAAAACGATCTTCTTGGTGACGTTGCCAGACTATCAAAAAGCTTAGAAGAGTATGGTGAGAAAATGAATCTTCAAGATGAAAGATTAGGCCAACAGGATGAAAGAATAGGTCAGCAGGATGAAAGACTAGGTCAGCATGGTGAACAACTAGGTCAACAGGTTGAACAACTAGGTCAGCATGATGAAAGATTAGGCCAACATGATGAAAGAATAGGTCAACAGGATGAATGGCTAGGTCAGCATGGTGAACAACTAGGTCAACAGGACGAAAGACTAGGTCAGCATGATGAAAGACTAGGTCAGCATGGTGAACAACTAGGTCAACAGGTTGAACAACTAGGTCAGCAGGCTCAAAAGATGGATCAACATGGTCAAAGAATAGACGACCAAGATCAGAGACTTTCCAAAATTGAAGAAACCATGAAGGTTAGTACATATGGACGTTAAACAGAGTGAAATCTACAATTAGAAAACTACCTCGGTTGTATAAAATCTTGCTCAAGTGAAGACACAATGCTTTATGACAGCCTTTCGCTGCCACATTTTGTCATCTGCAAACTTTGTCGTCTGCTACAATTTTTGTAATGCTCAGGGTGAGCTTAAGTGATTATCTGATGCCCGTCGTTCGTTGTCAGTCGTCTGCACTTTGAACCTTTTAAAAGTCTTCTTCTCTGAATATTCAGGGTTCTCAGCTTTCGTCTTTGGCACATATCATCATCTGTAG
Source organism: Azorinus chamasolen (assembly GCA_963576725.1). Classification (NCBI taxonomy): domain Eukaryota; kingdom Metazoa; phylum Mollusca; class Bivalvia; order Cardiida; family Solecurtidae; genus Azorinus; species Azorinus chamasolen. The sequence continues at coordinate 45,745,464 of OY755250.1, read as the reverse complement.
GTCCTCTACAAAGTGTATATAAATTATTTCAATGGGTTAAAAATTGGACCTGTCCCAGGGGTGACTTGTTTTCTATAGAAACATATAGTAAAAGCTTTGAAAATCTTCTGAAACTTGAAGATCCGAGTTTTGATATTAGGCACATAGCATCGTCAGTAGATACTCAGCAAAAGTGATATAAATTATGCCACTGGGATCAAAATTGGCCCAGCTGCAGTGGTGGCCAATTTTCTATGGAAACATTTAGTGAAAACTTGGAAAGTCTTTTCCTCTGAAACTGAGAGATTCTCAGCATTTATCTTTGGCACGTAGCATCATGTTTAGGTCCTATAGATACAAAAGTCTATAGGAACATTTAGTGAAAAGTTTGAAAATCTCCTGAAACTAGAAGATTATCAGCTTCATATTTGGCATATAGCACCATGTTCATGTGCTCTACAAACTTTGTATGAATTGTGCCCCTGAGATAAAATGAAGTCCCCCACAGCGCTAGCCAGTTTTCTATAGAAACATGTAGTGAAAACTGAAAATCTCCTGAAACTGGACAGTTCTCAGCTTTCATATTTGGCACATAACGTAAACTTCAGGTCTTGTATTAAATATATACAAATTATAATCATCTTATAATTTCATTTACATTATTTATTCGTCTCTAAATGACCATCGTTTTCGATTTGACGTAAAACATCATTCATTCATTCATTAAAACTTGACTTTGACCTTGTAGCTTACCGAGTCTCAGATTGATTAGATTTTGACTACGTTAAATCTGGATTTATTGGTGGATTTAATTGTCTGATTGCAGACTCGGTTTTATTGAAACTGTTCATGAAAAGTACTTAAAAGTGCACTAGTATACTCACGCCACCTAGCACCAACTTAAGCAGTATGCAATTTGTTAATACTATTAACATTACAACTAATGGTCCCAAAGGACCAGAAAATATAACAACACTGGGAATGAAGTACAGGGTGAATTTATACAGTATCGCACAAGCACCTTACACCTGCTTTTGTGAAGTGCATATACAGTCGAGACTGTCATATGTGACCTTCCAAGGGACTTCATGAAAAAGGTCACATATGACAGGGAGTCTCTTAATACAGACCTAGGATATAATGCATGACGTATACTGAAACTACATGTACATGTAAGAGATCTACATAAGGGAAAAATAAAACTGTGTACTAATCCAGTCTAATACAATATAATTATGTATCTATTATTTAATAGATTCATACAACATTTATTATCACAAATAAACGCTAATTTAAAAGTTTAATAAATTAATAAAACTTTCACTTACCAGAACATTATTGCATGTACGATACAGTGTACAAATATAGCACACATGTAAGTGCATGCACTAAATTAAACACTTAATGAATTGATATAAATATAAACTAGGTGCAGATTACCAAGCATACTTTCGAGTAATGTTGATAACGACATGTATTATGCACATACTGATTGATATTTATAAAGACCGTTCTGAACTAAAGAGCCCGTAATAATTGCAAACCAAATCGAATTAGTTGCCTTGTTTGTCGTTCTTTAACAATTTTGTCGCTCGAAATCTCCTCCGGCGAATCTTGTATACGACGTACGTAGCCATGTTTGACACGACTGGTTTCCCGAATATTCTGCTCGCGTACATGTATCTGTAGAGCGGAAGTCGGGAACCAGCTAGTTCACGCGTGATGACAATCCCGGGTTTTCCCTACTGAAATTAATATGGTGTGAAAAACCGACGCGCTATGTAAACAAACAAAAGAAACTGTGAACAGTGATAATTGAATGTCGTTTAATACAGACCGAAGCCTATGTTTGGTTCGTAAAATCAGGGTCGCTTGTCACGTAAGACAGGGAGTCGCTTAATTCAGACCAAAATTATAGGAAAATACGTTGGGCGGGATAAAACACGGTCTAATATGACAGGGAGTCGCTGAATCCAGGGGGTCGCTAAGGCAGTCTCGACTGTATTCTGAAAGTGGGAGATCCTTCAACAGCAAATGTAGCAATGTGAAAAGGGAAAATTGCAGACTCGGTTTTATTGTCTGTTCATGAGTAGTAATCGAAATCACAGGGGTCTGGACCGCTTCGCTGGGGTCTATATATACTATATAATAACAAGGGTTCCAACTAGCAGAACGGATATCCGTGTACCACGGGTACAAATATGACTGTAACTCTTACAATTTAAATGATAATTTCGTAATTCTATCGGCTATTTAAAGCCAATATATTGTTCTATCAAATAAATATAATCTTTTAACGGTAACTTATGAACAAGTATCAATCCAACAATGATTTTCTGAAAATTTCGCGTGTTATTAGGGTAATTGACAAACGTTCGTTCACTCCGGTTTCACTATATCACAGCAATAACCTGGCAATTTGCAGTTCAAAAAATGGCGTGAGTCAATAAAACGAATGAATTCTAACACCCACCTCCAATTATTTAGTCCCCAGCATCAAAAGAATGATGTAAAACTAGCGAGTTTTGTCAGTTTGCTTCAAATCGTCGAGGAAGGAGCCATTGTACGTGACGTCACGGATTTTCCAACTTTTCCTTCGCTCGTCCAATGAAATGGCTCCATTCAAATTTGTTGCAAAATGGCAGCATCCGAAAAGAAACATAACGACAGACGGAAAGGCCGCTGTTGCTTGTTGCTTATTTATTAAGAGGACAAAACAAATGAAGATTGGTGATATAATTGGGTTGTTTTATTGAACCACGCCATCTTTTGAACTGAAAATCGCCAGGTTATGGCTGTGATATAGTGAAATCGGGATGAACAAACGTTTGTCAATGACCCAGAAAACACGTGAAATTTTGAGAAAATGGTTGTTGGAATGTTAATTGCATGTAATTACCATGAGAAGATTATATTTATTTGATAGTAAAATATATTGGCTTTCAATAGCCGAAAGAATTACAAAATTATCATTGAAATTGCAAGAGTTACATTCATATTTGTACAAGTGGTACACGGATGTCCTTTCTGCTAGTTGGAACCCTTGTTATTATATAGTACATATAGACCCCCATGAAGCGGTCCAGACCCCTGTGATCGAAATTGCAACACTTCTGAAGCCCCCTAGCACCGGCCTAATCAGTATTCAATTCGTCAGAACTAATAACCAGAAAATATAATACTGAGAATGAAAAACTACTGCATATGTAGGTCGCAGGAGCAAAAATAGTTTTTAAATAACCAATTTCTTTAATAGCCTCTTTTCGTAAGCCGCTCAATCAATTTCCAACAAATGTCACAGAAAAGTGGTCCTTTAGCAAATTTATATCAATGGATATGATTGGCTATACAGTATAAGAATGTGATTTAAAGATATTTAAATGAAAAATTCTCTCTTTAACTGAATGGAATTTGATACAATTGCATAGGAATGATCCTTAGATGGTCCTCTGTCAAATTCAGATTCACTGGCTTGAACCCTTTTGACAGTTGTACTGGAAAATATCAGACTACATGGCCTATTACCCTTCGCTTGCTATTCACATCAATATACCTACCTGTAAATAGTGATGACCCAGATGACACAGCTCCTGCAGGAGCTGTCTCATCAGAGTCAGCACTATTTACAAGTTGATTGTGCAACCATTGCACTCCACAGCAGTAATTGCACAAAGAAATACTTGTACACAGTGAAGAGATGTGTACAGGGTTGCCACGCGTCAGGGAAAAGTCAGGGAAATCTAAATTTTTTCAAGGTCAGGGAATTGTCAGGGAATTTTGAGAACTGTCAGGGAAATTTGAAAATATCGGTACAGTAAAACCCCAAACTCTCGAACCCCGGAATACTTGTTAACTACCTTTAATTTGAACTAATTTTACGGTCCCAACTCCTTCCTTCTTAAATTCTATATGTTCGACCTCGGATAATTCGGCCATGCGAAACTCAAACTTTCGAACTCATCTCCCGGTCCGCTGGTTAACAAAACAGTGCAAAGTACCTTTGATAATTCGAACCGTTGTCTTACCTGTATGGATGTGCGTCGAACCGAAGATTCACACCTCACAGGTGACTATCTCAGCTCGCCAATAATTACGTGATTGGTAGACAATGGGTGAAAGTGTGATATTTTATCAAGGTGTTTGTGAAGGTTGTTTTGAGCCAACATTGACTATCATATCGTAGGGCTATAACACGATCGAAAAGTTAACTGCATCATTCACAATAGCAGAAATAACATTTGGACGAATATATGGACGAATATATTTGTTCTCCTCTGTTTTTATCCGTGAATGTTAAACAATTGAGTAAATTATGGCCCTATATGCGAATCCACATACGAAAACACAAGGAATAGTTTGTCCCCAAGACTGGTCTGTTGCAACCGTTTACGTGACGTAATTTTACCATTTTCGTGTGTTCTCGTAGATATTTAAATGGGCCGTAGACCGTTGTGTACATAAACTGTGATCATGAAGATTTGTCGTTCGGTCTCAGTTTTTAACCCGACCAAAGTGGCGAGATATGTACATAGCATAGATACGTTCATGGTAGAATCACGAAATTGGAATAATGGGACGATGTTTTTATAGAATTATGGGTTGCATTTGTATTTTCATTGTATTGCAAAGGCAGCAAAACTGAGTTTTGTTATAGAAGTTTGTTTAAATTCATTTTCGACATAAAAAATAATTTATTCCCAAACTCACGTTAGAACAATTTCTGTACCATTTGCTACCAAACGAATATGAGACTCGGATCTTCGGAACCACCCTAATTCGAACTAAAATTTATGGTCCCCAAGGTGTTTGAGAGATCGGGGTTTTACTGTAAGTGTCAGGGAATTTTGAAAACGTGAGAATGAAGGTTATATATTTTCAAAAACCCATAACGTATTACTATAATTATACAACAGGGCCTGGGTGAAGAAGGAGAAATGTATTTTAAAATTCAGCAAGAGAAAGGTGAACCATGGCAATACATGTCCATCATAGCCCTATTGTAACAGGAAAATGTTAGACTATATATTTTACATACGTTTTCACTTTCAGCATAAAGATGAAACCGCTACTCATAAAAGTACTTGTAGTTGGGAGGAACATTGCAAAGGTAGGTATGTTTGATATAGGTGAGTTGATTTAGGAGGTGACTCAGCCATTTTCCAGTTGTAACATCGTGAAAAAGTTGCGACAAGACTGTGACTCGAACCCATGTCCTCTGGCTTACCATGAGCTACCAAACCACACAGTCTAATCCTATCAACTATTTCACCAAACTTGTTATCCGGCTACACACACCCACTCTACACAAGAATTTGTCCCAAATTCTTATTCAAAAGAACACTCCATGAGTTCTGTATTATTACAATTTTTATTCTCCATATTCGGACTGCGGGTTATTTACTTTGGGCTCCAAATGTAACATTGTGAAAAAGTTGTGACTCGACTGGGACTCGAACCCATGCCCTTTGACTGTCCATGCTATCACTCTGAACTACCAAGCCACACAGTCTAAGCTTAAGAACTAATTCACCGCAATCTGTACCCGGGTACACAGTCAAATATAATTCATCAACTTTTGTGATTGTTCTAAGTGCTCAAGGTGAGCTTTTGTGATCGCCCGTTGTCCGTCGTTTGTCGTCCGTCGTCAACAATTTGAACCTTTAAAAATCTTCTCCTCTGAATCTACAGGGTTTTCATCTTTCATCTTTGGCACATAGTATCATATCATCCTTAGGTCCTCTACAAAAGTTATATAAATTTTGCCCCTGGGGTCAAAATTGGCCCCGCCCCAGGGGGGCCTTGTTTTCAATAGAAACATATAGTAAAACTTTGAAAATCTTCTTCTCTGAAACCAGAAGGTTCTCAGCTTTCATATTTGGCACATAACATCATGTTCAGGTCCTCTACAAAAATTATATAAATTATGGCCCTGGGGTCAAAATTGGCCCCGCCCCAGGGTTGGGCAGTTTTCAATAGAAACAAATAGTGAAATCTTTGAAAATCTTCTTCTCTGACACTGGGAGGTTCTCAGCTTTCATATTTGGCACATAGCATCATGTTCAGGTCCTCTACTAAATATATATTAATTATGGCCTGTGGTCAAAATTGGCCCCGCCCCCAGGGGTGGACAGTTTTCAATAGAAACAAATAGTGAAATCTTTGAAAATCTTCTTCGCTGAAACTGGAAGATTCTCACCTTTCATATTTGGCACATAGCATCATGTTCAGGTCCTCTACAAAAGTTATATAACTTATGGCCCCAGGTCAAAATTGGCCCCGCCCCAGGGGTGGGCAGTTTTAAATATAAACAATAGTGAAATCTTTGAAAATCCTCTTCTCTGAAACTGGATGGCTCTTAGCTTTCATATTTGGCACAGAGCATCATGTTCAGGTCCTCTACAAAAGTTATATAAATTATGGCCCTGGGGTAAAACTTAACCCCGTCCCATGGGTGGGCAGTTTTCAATAGAAACAAATACATGTAGTGACCCTTGGCCCTGGGGTGAAAATTCCCGTCCCAGGGGTAGCCAGTTTTCAATAGAAACATATAGTGAAAACTTTGAAAATCTTCTCGTCTGAAACTGGAAGGTTCTTAGTTTTCATATTTTGCACATAGCATCATGTTCAGGTCCTCTACAAAAGTTATATTAATTGTGCCTCTTGGGTCAAAATTATCCCCGCCCCATGGCAGGCTAGTTTTCTGTAGAAACATATAGTGAAAACTTTGAAAATATTCTCCTCTGATTGTCTGGTAGCGCTTCAGGGCCATTCTGGCCCTCATGTTTCTAATTTCGATTTGAACTCGCCCAAAGAGAAAATCGGCATCATTTTCCTCTTCACTTGCCATGTTACTCATTTAGTGTTGCTACTATGACAGACAGATTTAAAGTTATCACACTGATGTTAGGGTAATTTAAGGTAGTCATTATTTTATTAATATATGAATGCAGTTCAGCTTCATTTCTCCTTCAAGTTATATTTACAGATTATGTCTCTTTAGCTTACCTGACACAAAGTCCCAGGATTAGCTATTGATTGCACCGTGGCTGGCTGGCCTGAATTGGCCGTCGTCAATAAAGTCACTTCGGTGTTCTCATTAGGATTGAATTTTACCGCGTCCCTGGGACCCAGGGCATCAGCAAAAATTGCGTCCCAAGCAAATACAACTGAGTCCCAGATAATTTCACTCCTGCTTTTGTAATCGAGATTTTTTGCACCATTAAATGTAAAGGGGTAAATTTATTTAAGACTTACACTGATGTATCTTTTAACGTCAAAAAGATAAGTGATACAAGCACTGTATAATAAGGTATTTCTTGATGCTTTGATTTGAAATGCATGACGAAGAGTATAGTGAACTGAGCTGAGCATCACTGTATCCGCTGGTACATAAAAGCGGGGTTCACTTCATTTTCAGTGCATACAAAGCATCACATGGTAATGCTGTTGGTTTCAGGGCTAACATCATTTACTTACAAGTCTTTAAACTCTCGATCTTGCATCCATAACGCTTTAAAGTTCCTGGCGTGTTCAACTTTTTACTAGCAGACGCCATCTTTTTTCAGCACCCAAATGTCATTACTACGCGACAGAACGGTTCTCGTAGAATTACATAATTTTAGATGTTGACTTTAGGGTGGGAATCATAACCAGTCAATGCAGGTGCCCTCCTATGTACCTGGAATAACCCAGGACTCGATATTAATAGATGCGTTGCAATTTCGGAAAAATGTCAAGAAAACGAAGTGAGAATCACTTTGTTTATTGATCCGGATTGATGTAAGACCGAGTTTCAGTTGTTAATTTACCTGGATTCATTTAAATGGGTAAAATGTCTATCATTGATCTTGCGTCCCATGGACGCAACGTACTTGACTATTTTGCGTTCCAACGATTTTCGGTGCGTATTTAGATATGATTACGCCGTAAACAGGAACACTGCACTTGAGCTAAAAAAAGATTTATTAAACAATTTTGTCTTTAAACGACATTTCCTCGTAATCCAGTGTTTTGATTCTCACCAAATGTCTGAGAAATGAATAAAAGGTGACTGTCTTTTTAGCTCACCAGAGCACAAATTGCTCAGGGTGAGTTTTTGTGATCGCCCGTTGTCCGTCGGCGTGCATTGTCCGTCGGCTTTCGTCGTCCGTCGTCAACAATTTGAACCTTTAAAAACCTTCTCTGAATCTACAGGGTTCTCAACTTTCATCTTTGGCACATAGCATCATATTCAGGTCCTCTACAAAAGTTATATAAATTATGCCCCTGGGATCAAAATTGGCCCCGCCCAAGGGGTGCCTTGTAATTTGTTTTAATAGTAGAAATAGAAATATATAGTAAAATTTTGAAAATCTTCTCGGATGAAACTGGAAGGTTCTTAGCTTTCAATTTGGCTCATAGCATCATATTCAGGTCCTTTACAAAAGTTATATAAATTATACCCCTGGGGTCAAAAATGGCCCCACCCCAGGGGTGGCTAGTTTTCAATAGAAACATATAGGGAAAACTTACTGGAAGGTTCAAAGCTTTCATATTTTGCACATAGCATCATGTTAAGGTCCTCTTCAAAAGTTATATAAATTATGCCCCTGGGGTTAAAAATAGCCCAGCCCCAGGGCCGGGCCAGGGGTGGCTATTTTTCAATAGAAACTTGAGAGAAATCATCTTCTCTGAAACTGGAAGGTTCAAAGCTTTCATATTTAGCACATAGCATCATGTTCAGGTCCTCTACAAAAGTTGTATAAATTATGCCTTTGGGGTCAAAATTGGCCCCGCCCCAGTGGAGGCCAGTTTACAATAGAAACATATAGTGAAAACTTTGAAAATCTTCTTCTCTGAAACTGGAAGGTTCAAAGCTTTCATATTTTGCACATAGCATCATGTTAAGGTCCTCTTCAAAAGTTATATAAATTATGCCCCTGGGGTTAAAAATAGCCCCGCCCCAGGGGTGGCTATTTTTCAATAGAAACTTGAGAGAAATCTTCTTCTCTGAAACTGGAAGGTTCAAAGCTTTCATATTTAGCACATAGCATCATGTTCAGGTCCTCTACAAAAGTTGTATAAATTATGCCTTTGGGGTCAAAATTGGCCCCGCCCCAGTGGAGGCCAGTTTTCAATAGAAACATATAGTGAAAACTTTGAAAATCTTCTCTGAAACTGGAAGGTTCACATAGCATCATGTTCAGGTCCTCTACAAAAGTTATATATATAAATTGTGCCCATTTGATCAAAATTTGCCCTGCCCAGCCCCAGGACGGGCTAGTTTTCAATAGGAACATAAAGTGAAAACTCTGAAAATCTTCTCCTCTGATTGTCTGGTGAGCGCTTCAGGGCCATTCTGGCCCTCTTGTACATATTTAAATCCTTCCTTGCAAGGGCATTTAGATGGTCTTCTATCAAAGTTATATAACAGGTCTTGGTCTGTTGCATAAGTAGGTCACATGAGCTGAAAAAAAATATATTAATTAAAATGTATTCAGAAAATATCCAGTTTTCAATAGAAACATATAGTGAAAACTTTGAAAATCTTCATCTCTGAAACTGGAAGGTTCTCAGCTTTCATATTATCATCATCTTTAAATTAGGTCAAGTATGTTTAAATTATGTCCCTGAGGATAATACTGGTCCCCGTTCGGACGTTATGTTTTCAAAAGAATTATATATACTTTAACCCTTTCCTTCATTTAAATGCCTTTTCAGTTCCACACATATGCAACCAGAGTAGACCCAGATCAGACCACTCCTAATGCAGCTGTCAAATCAGGGCCTGCTCGGTTTTTGAATGGAATTTTGATAGATCTGTTTCTTTAGTTTTTAAAATGGCGACACCTTCCATAATTCCTAAATTTGTCAACTGATGAATATTCAATAGGTGTAAAAAATTGGAATAAATATAGAATTTGGGAAAAGTAAAAAATCCTCTCTTCTGAAAGGTCATAGCCCAGAGGTCTCATATTTGGAAAGAAGTACCATCTTGAGGACCTTTACCAAAATATTTACACATAATATCCCAGAGGTTAATATTTGCCTCATTCCAGGGACACTGTGTGCTCTATAGAAATATATAATGAAAAGTGATAATCTTCTCTGAAAGCAGAACGATTGGAGCTCTCGGTTTTAGCTCACCAGAGCACAAAGTGCTCAAAGTGAGCTATTGTGATACCCGTGTCCGGCGTCTGTCTGTCCGTCTGTCTGTCTGTCCTTCCGTCTGTCTGTCCATCAACAATTTCAAACGACTACTTCTCTGAAACCGAATGCCCAATTGTTACCAAAGTTGGTCATATACATACTGTGGGTGGGTGCTTCAAAAGTTGTTAAAAGATAGTAGGTGGAGCCATCGGTCTTTTTGCCATGGCAACTGTACACAATATCTAGAAAAATCGTCTCCGATTCTTGTCCGATTTGAATATAGTTTCTACCAAAATGTTCTCAGTTGATAGACTTTAAAAGTTGTTAAAAGAATTTTGATCCGGCAAAAAACATGGCCGCCATAGGGCGTGGTCATTTTTCCATGTATGGTAATATGGAATTTTTCATAGGAAAATCTTTAAAAATCTTCTTCTCTGAAACTGTAAAGCCTAGACTTTTGATATTTGGTATTTTGCATGGTTTTATGGTCCTCTACAAATATTGTTCAAATTATGACCCCGGGCCTAAAATGGCTTTCCATTTATCAGTTTTTCATCGGAAAATCTTTAAAAATCTTCTTCACTGAAACTGTAAGGCCTAGAACTTTGATATTTGTTATGTAGCATGATCTAATGGTCCTTTACAAAGTTTGTTCAAATTACGACCCCTGGGCCAAAAATGGCCCCGCCCAAGAGCTTATCAGTATTTCATTGGAAAATCTTTAAAAAAAAATCTTCTCTGAAACTAAGGCCTAGACCTTTTATATTTGGTATGAAGCATGCTATTATGGTCCTCTATAAAGATTGTTCAAATTATGACACCCGGGCCAAAAATGGCCCCGCCCAAGGGCTTATCAGTTTTTCATTGGAAAATCTTTAAACATCTACTGAAACTGTAAGGCCTAGACCATTGATATTTGGTATGTAACATGAACTAATGGTCCTCTACAAATATGTAGCTGTGGCTCGTGGTCCTCTGCCAAAAATGTTTAACTTACGACCCTGACCACTGGGCAAAACTTGGCCCTGCCTCAGGGCTTATCAGTTTTTCATGGGAAAAATATAAAATATTATTTTCTCTGAAACCATAAGGCTTAGACCATTAATTAATGGCATACTGCTTTGCTTTGTGGTTCTCTACCAAGTTTGTACACATGATTTCTTGTGGTCAAAATGGTCCCACCCCTGGGGTTATCTCAGGTGAGCGCTTCAGGGCCTCATGGCACTCTTGTTAGTATAAAGCATTATCTTGAGTACCTCCACTAAGATTGTTAACATTGATGCAAGATTGTTCAAATTATGCTCCTGGGGTTAATATTAGCTCCACCTCGGGGTGCTAGGTATTCAGTAGAAATATATTGTGAGAATTTAATTATTGACTCCATCCGTTGTAGCCTAGAGGTCTCATATTTGGAAAGAAGTATCATCTTTTGTTATAATTTTAACACATTAACAAGAATAATTTAGCTGTGACAGAAGCTTCAGAATCAGGTCTATATTATGCTGTCAGTAGACAGAGCAAACCCTGATCAGACCACCACTATAGGGGATGTCTGATCTGGGTCTACCTTGTATGCAAAGGTACCAAAGTCTGTATGAGGGAAAGGGTTAAGCCGTAAATGTATTTTGACTTTTCCTGTCTTTTATTTCAGGTGTACAACAGTACCTCCTTGATCTGTATAGTACAAAGTGTTCATGGGAAAATCCGGTGACAACTGACCAACAATGCATTCTTGATATGTATGTGCCACCTGCAGTTAAGTTAATGAGGGAGAAAGATGAATATGGAGGATTGGAAGAGGTGAAAATGGAACAGTCGCAACCGTCTCGTCTGAACTATCAACAGATTTTCTATTCTCGGTCCGGACCATGTACCAATGTATACATAACAGGAGATGCTGGGACTGGAAAAACTACATTTTGTAACCAGCTGGTTCTCACCTGGTGCATGGCAGTGAAGAATATACAAGACGGGACAGTTTCTGCAGAAGATCTTGCAGTTCTATCGACTTTCAAATTCTTGTTTTACATTAATTTGAGGGACACTGAGAAAATCTATCATGTTGAAGATATGATTAAAGAACAGTTAATGCAATATGATCCAAGATCTATAGACGTTTCCACCTTAATGAAAACTGAGAAATGCTTGATTGTTCTTGATGGTTTGGATGAATGGTCTTGTCCAGATGAGGTTAAAACATGCCCTGGTTTGAATAAACATATACCGGGCAGAAACATAATAAATAAGAACTGTGTCTTTCTTACTACAACAAGAAGTTGGAAGTATGATGTTAGTGATCTGAAAACAAAAGATGTAGATAAATATGTAGAATTTGGTGGCATTGATGAGAACTCCTCGAAAGAACTGGCACAGAGATTGGTTGATTATCTGGATAGAAAATCAAAAAGGCAAACAAATGTTGTTGCCTTTAATACTGAAATACGTCAGAAAAAGCTGACTGATCTTATAACTGTGCCAGTTCTTTTGATACAGTTGGTAACTCTGTGGCATTATGGCAAAGACTTTGGTAACTCACAATTACAGTTGTACTGCAGTATGTTAGATCTGCTGTTTGAACGGTCTGAGAAAAGGATGTCTGAAAAACAATCAGAAAGTACATGTAAAACTGTAAAAACGGGAAAAACTATCAAAAAACAGAAAATATTGCCAAATTGTTTCAGTACAAAAGAGTATTGTCAGAGTCACACAGGGCTAATCATGTGTTTAGCTGAGTTGGCATATAAATCTCTGTTTAACAAACAAAGGGAAGATGCTTTGGTTTTCAAGAGTACAAAACTTGATATATTTGGAATTTCTTCATCAGATATCAAACTTTGTTTGCAATGTGGCATTTTATCTCAAAATAAGGATTTTGGAAATTATACTGGAAGATATAAAAAGTTATCATTTTTGCATAAAAAAATGCAAGAATTTCTTGCAGCATTACATATAGTAACTGCTCAGCCTGTTAAAAATACTTTAAAATGTGTAAGAGAATTCTGCAATTCAATAGACATTATGATAGAAATGTCTCAGGTTTGGCTGTTTGTGTGTGGGATGAGTCCTGACATAGCGAGACAGTTATTGAAACATTTCACTGCTGTTATCACTGCTGACACTGACAAACAAATACAAAAGTACAGACAGAGTTTAGGTGGTGAAGGTTTGATACGAGACATACAGACTTTCGTGGCTGAATGTTTAATTGAAGGTGAAAATAATGGCCACAAATATGATAAAATCGGTTTAGAGGACGTTTATATTGACAGACACACTTTTAGCCATGTAGAACGTGCGTTGCTAGGCAACAAAGTGTCTGGGATAGAGACTATCTACTGCCGTACTGTTAGTCATGTAGAACGTGCGTTGCTAGGCAACGTGACGTCATGTATAAAGTCCATGTACATTAACACTAACGCCATTACAGTTGACCAGTTAACACGTATAACTTGTCTCTTACTGCACAGCCAGGCAGTGCAGAAACTGTGCCTGAATGAACTCATCTGGTCTCCACGTATTACCAGAGAGACGCTGACAACATTCTTACACAACTGCAGTAACAAGTTGACGAGTATAGAATTGGTCAGTGGAGTGACACTAACAGAGAGTGAAGTGACTTCAATATGTCACAGTAGCAGCGAGTGTTTAATGGCGCTTAGGCTGATTAATGTTAGACTGACTCATGTAGATATAGTAAAACTGTTGAACGGGTTATCACAGTCACACACCATTAGGCATTTAGACCTGTCGTTAGACTGTACAGACCATGACTTCACACTGTGTAGAGCTCGTATAGACATGTCTACTATGACACAGTTACAGACACTTGAGCTGTACTACATGTGTGTAGATAATCTACCGACCGTGACACAATGTATGGAGCGGGTTGTCCTGAGGTTGGTTACTTTACCAATGGCGACTCTGTGTGAGTTTGCACGGAGGATTTCACAGACAAAACGTTACGTAGACGTAACACTAGGCAGGGTAACAGTTAGAGAGGAGAGAGAGGACCGTGTAGACCTGGAGACTTTCCTCCGTGGTTGTCCCGGTCTGACAGTGACATACTACCGGTATAGAGACAGATACAACACATGGCTGATAGAGTTCCACACAAACAAACAATAAAGTGAAATGTTTCGTCAAACACAAAACTTGTCATCATCCATTTTACTGTGTAAAACGTTTCGTATCTGATGAAACAAGTTTCAACTCGAACGTCAGAAAAAAGTTATTTTTCATCTCTCAGCTGCCTTTTATCATGTTTTAAACAACTTAAAATGAATCAAACATACAACTATGACCATTCATTGTCTTAGTTAGAACATTTCCAGTCGGATTATATAAGTTTTAAATTAAAATTCAGAAAAAAATACTTTTTCATCTCTCTGTGATCGCACGTGCGATAATTCCATTGTGAAAATGTTTGTTTTTCAGCTGTAAAACTCGTAATATTCGGTCAAACACCCAACTTTTTGTATTTGTTTTCTTAGTTGGACCATTTCCTGACAGATTAAACAAGTTTTAAATCAAAATTCAGAAATAATTACTTTTTCATCTCTGGGTGTTATAAGTGGAATTCTTCCATTGTGAAAATACTATTTTCGGCCGTAAAACTCGTAATAATCGGTCAAACACCAAACTGTGAGTATTTGTTTTCTTAGTTGAACCATTTCCGATCGGATTATGCAAGTTTTTAAACAAAAATCAGAAAAAAATACTTATTCATCTCTCTAGGTGAGATAAGTGGAATTCTTCCATTGTGAAAATATAATTTCCAGCCATAAATCTTGAAATCATCGGTCAAACACCCAACTGCTAGTATTTGTTCTCTTAGTTTGACCATTTCCTGTCAGATTATGCAGTTTTTAAATCGAAATTCAGAAAAAAATACTTTTTCATCTCTCTGGGTGTGATGCGTGGGATCAATCCATTGTGATAGGCCTAGCTATATTGTCGTCAGTCATAAATCTCGAAATAATCGGTCAAACACCCAACTATGCGTATTTGTTTTCTTCGGTCATTTTCTGTCCAATGAGTCGAAGTTTACCGTAAAATTCGGTAGAAAGCTTTTACATCGTCAAGCCAGCGACAGCTTAATGCAGGTTGGAAGATTTCTGAAATCTCTCATCCAGGGTCCGTGGTTATTCTCAAATTCTGACACATCCGGTGATTGAGAAAAACGATGACGGACTCTTGCAAAAAATGGACCAGATAGAGTTACCACACTCGTACTTATTAAGCGGTCACTATAGAGAGTCTCTGTTGTACTTTTCTCAAATTGTTGAAAAAAATAAATTGTGAAATCTTGTTTCTCGTCATTCTTCTTTAACGTCAAATTATCTCGCGTGACATGAAAGTGCCACAGCGAGTTTTAGGAATCGCCGTGTGTCCGCCATTAAACCTCAAGCGATGTCTTCACATTTCACGGCATCTATACTGTTTTGTATAGGTCAACAGACGAGGAACTGTTCACAATGATGTTAATTCGAATAAAATGTTTAAAAACGATTTTAAATACCGAAATTACATGTAGTATTTTCTTAAAGACAGCGCATTTTATTAGCTCGTCCGTACGAGCTATTGTAACTCCGGCGTCCGCATTGTCGTCGTCCGAAATCTTAACACTGACCATAACTCGAAAAGTATAAGAGGTATCAACATGAAACTTCATAGGTTAGTAGATCTCATTGAGGGGCATGCCCCTACAAAAGAACCATACCTCTTGATTTCACGATCTTAATTATTGCCCTTTATATTTTTTAAAAAAAGTTTAATTTAGCTGGACAAGCACCAATTCAGACGAGCGTTGGTGCCGCACGTGGCTCTTGTTGCAATTTATGGCTAATTTCTGCAAATTTCAATAACTATGTTGACTTTTCTTCATAGTAAACCCACTCTATAGCGACCCATCAAAAGTCTAATTTGCGAGACAAGTAAAAATAGAGGGTTTCTTGTTTCATTACTTTCGCTCTATATTAAATTATTAACGCTTACGCCGCCATAAGTGTATTTGTGATGACAATTTCAAAGTTGTATTGAGAAAAAACTCGGGAGTAAATCAGCGTTTCGACTTTGCAAACAGTAAAACCAGGACACGGCTTCTACGGGTGCCGACTGACAAGAGCCTGCTGTTTGTTTATACTGTAGTATGATATAGATCTAATTCTATAGGATATGTCTGAGTAAAATTGTTCTGTGTTCATATGCCATTACAAAACAATATAATTAATATTCATGATTTTGTAATTTCCGACAGATATTCATGGCGTAAAGGTTTTACTTTTACACTGATTATGTGTTGAAATCTGCACGTGTTTTACCCGTAAAGGATCGTTGTAGAGCAGTATTAACCCATTTCCGCCCAGTGGAGTATTCCATGTTTATATACTGGATTAGTCCATTTTCAGCTCGCCTGTTTCGAAGAAATGTCGAGCTGTCGTGATCACCGAGTCGTATGCGTTGTCGTCGGCGTGCAGAAACTTTCCTAGCTCATTACTCGAAACGTATAAGAGGTATCAACATGAAACTTCATAGGTTAGTAGATATCAATGAGGGGAAGGCACCTACATAAGAACCATAACTCTTTATTTCAAAATTTTGGAGTTATGGTGCTTTTTATTTATATATTTTTTAATTTGGCTGGACAAGCACCAACCAAGACGAGCGTTGGCGCCGCACGCGGCTCTTGTTTATCTAAGGGATGCCTGACCTAAATCTTCAAATTTCGTTTTATATTGAACTTCCTATCAGCAAACAGTGTAGGCTGATCAGACACCGCATTATACGGCGTCTGATCAGGGTCTACATTATTTACCTATGTCCCATATATGAAATCGTGGGCACAAATGGGTTAACCCCCCCCCCCCCTCCGATCAAAGAACAACCTTTTTCAGACGCTGACATTGAACGGGGGACAATTTAGAGCTCAGCGTAAATACAAGATACATGTATATGTATATTATTCAATTTCTGTTCAATATGCAACGAGAATGTCAGGCATTTTGAAATTTGAAACACTGGGTTACTCGGCAGCATATCTGGTTCCAAACTGTTTACAAATTCGATTACCGGTCTAACTGTTTGAATTTTTCATATGGAGAAGTATTCAATCTGCATTGCGGGAGATCGGTGGCCCTTCCCGGATGTTCTGTGCACGACACTTTGGGATTTCCTCTGGGGTCTTCCTCCACCTGTTCCGTGTACGGAAGAGCCTCTTGGGTCTCGTGTTCGAACAGACCTCTGGTGTGTTCATCAGCCTGTACTTAGCTGGATATGACAGAAATACTGTTAGCCAATCTTTTCAATTCACGCCTTTGTAAACGGTAAACCCAGACCAGACGTCACAGACATTGTCCATGCTTATTTATAAAGCTTTTAGTTGAGTTTGAGTTTCGTTCTCAAGCTTTTGATTGGTCAGATTTGAGTTCTCAAGCTTTTGGAAACGTTTTATGAGCATGGACCATGGTCTGCTCTATTTGCTCATGAAATCATAATTGACCCTGACACAATTGCCCTCTGCTTTAACCATTTCCTTCATATTAACTGCTTTCCATGCCTTTGTAGACAGCAAACCTGATCAGACGGCTCCTACAGGGCCCACCTGATCAGAATCTCCTTTTAGCTTTTGAATAATAATAGATCTGACTACAGTTTCTATCAATACCATATTGCACGTATACATATGACATTATCCAAATTCTGTAAATAAATATGCATGATGGCTTTATTTCTGACATGAATGTTAAACACAGAAACGATTAAAGCAGTGTAAAACAGCTATATAGGGAACTCCACACTTTCATGGAGTGTCATACTAAAGCTAGATATCCCAGCTAATTTCCTCTTATTGTAATGCTGAACATTTTAACTCTTATAACGGTATGCGACACCTGACACGGACCACGTTTGAAAACAGTTTAGATCCAGATAAGACGCAGAGTAAGAGATTTCTCATACACACCCTAGCTGTTTGACACTCGATCTGCAGTAAATAGCTGTACTAGGTAATTTGGTATTCATCAATATCCAAGCTGTTTGACACTCGATCGACAGTAAACAGCTGTACCAAGTAATTTGGTATTCATCAATATCCAAACTGTTTGACACTCGATCAACAGTAAACAGCTGTACCAGGTAATTTGGCATTCATCAATATCCAAGCTGTTTGACACTCGGTGTGTAGTTTCTCAAAATCAAAGTGTTTGGCCAGCACGGGGTTTTGTCTGGGTCTATCAGTCTTTCCGAATACCTCGGAGTTAATGTCTCGGATATTTAGCTCTCTGAGTTAAATATTGTTTGCATACATTCCGCCAACTGTTTCATCATTTTTTTTTCAAATTATAACAAATTTGTCACTACCAGGTCATCCAAAAGATTAGATCTTGGTGTAATAGTTTCAAATTATAACAAATGTGTCACTACCAGGTCATCCAAAAGATTAGATCTTTGTGTAATAGTTTCAGTTTGTAAAGGTTATCCAAAACTCCACTGCAGCAGGTTAAAGGTTAAACAGTTTTATTCTTCATTAATGTCTGCCTTGAGCAAAATTATAATTAACCCATTTCCTGATATTGACCACTTGGCGACTCTGTAAAATTCACTTAGCGAAATCATTGTGATAAATAGAGCATTTGCACGAATCCGCGTTTATTGTTGTAAATGCTAAATATACAGCAATCATCGTTTAGTTGTCCAGTAAAATCTCTCTGAGACGAACACACATAGGTGTCATTAATAGCAAACGGGTGCTTAATGCGGAATGAAGGAGATTTCTGTATAACTTGCATGTAGCTATCATTTGCGTTGAAGACGCAGAGTAGACTCGTTTTTAGACCCAGAGTAGACCCGTTTTTGATCGTCGCTCTGGAGGTTTTTTACTGTCGTTGACTTGATTTCTCAGCATGTTAAAGATTTATTCAGTCTTGGAGCTACTTCTTATATAGAAAAGACAAATGGGCATGTGCGTAGAAGAAGAGCAACAGGCGTGTATGTAGAGAAGAGCAACAGGCGTGTATGTAGAGAAGAGCAACAGGCGTGTATGTAGAGAAGAACAATAGGCGTGTATGTAGAGATGATCAATAGGCGTGTTTGTAGAGATGATCACTAGGCGTGTTTGTAGAGAAGATCAGTAGACGTTGTGTAGAGAAGAGCAATAGGCGTGTATGTAGAGAAGAACAATAGGCGTGTTTGTAGAGAAGATCAGTAGGCGTTGTGTAGAGAAGAGCAATAGGCGTGTATGTAGAGAAGAACAATAGGCGTGTTTGTAGAGAAGAACAATAGGCGTGTTTGTAGAGAAGATCAGTAGGCGTGTTTGTCGAGAAGATCAGTAGGCGTTGTGTATAGAGATGATCAGTAGGCGTGTGTGTAGAGAAGAGCAAAAGGGGTGTTTATAGTGAGGAACAATGGGTGTGTATGTAGAGAAGAGAAATAGGCGTGTATGTAAATAGCTTTCAGTGCGTGGTGCATGTTACCAGTATAGAGTTCTCATTGTATGGTGCATGTTACAAGCATCGACCATTAAATGCATGGTGCATTTTAAAAGTAACGAGTTCCAAACCCATGGTGCTTGTGGCCAGTAAAAAGCTCCTAGCGCATGTTACTGGTATAGAACTTTCAACGCATGATCCATGTTGTCAGTATAGAGCTCTCAGTGCATGGTCCATGTTACCAGTATAGAGCTGTCGTGCACGGTGCATGTTACCAATATAGAGCCCTCAATGCATGGTGCATGTTACCATTATAGAACTCTCAATCCGTGGTACATGTAACAAGTATAGAACTCTCGATTCGTGGTGCGTGTTACCAGTATAGAACTCTCGATTCGTGGTGCGTGTTACCAGTATAGAACTATCGATGCATAGAGCTCCCAGTGTATAGTGCATGTTACCAGTAGAGAGCTCCCAGTGCATGGTGCATGTTTACAGTATAGAACTCCCAGTGCGTGGTGCATGTTACCAGTATAGAGCTCCCAGTGTATGGTGCATGTCACCAGTATAGAGCTCTCAGTGCGTGGTGCATGTAACCAGTATAGAGCTCTCAGTGCGTGTTGCACGTTACCAGTATAGAGCTCCCAGTGTATGGTGCATGTTACCAGTATAGAGCTCCCAGTGTATAGTACATATTACCAGTATAGACCGCTCAACCCATGATGCATGTCACCTGTATAGAGCTCTCAGTACATGGCGCATATTACCATTATAGAGCTCTCAATCCGTGGTGCATGTTACCAGTATAGAGCTCCCAGTGTATGGTGCATGTTACCAGTATAGAGCTCTGAGTGCATGGTGCATGTTACCAGTATAGAGCTCCCAGTGTATGGTGCATGTTACCAGTATAGAGCTCCCAGTGTATGGTGCATGTTACCAGTATAACGCTCATAGTGCATGATGCATGTTACCAGTATAAAGATCTCAATGCATGATGCATGTTACCAATATAAAGCTCATAGTGCATGTTACATGTTACCAGTATAGAGCTCTCAGTGCATGGTGCATGTTACCAGTATAAAGCGCTCAGTGCATGTTACCAGTATTGAGCTCTCAGTGCATGGTACATGTTACCAGTATTGAGCCTAGTGTATGGTGCATTTTACCAGTATTGAGCTCTCAATACATGGTACATGTTACCGGTATAGAGCTCTCAGTGCATGGCGCATGCTACCAGTATAAAGCCCACAGTGAATGGTGCGTGTTAGTCGTATAAAGATCTCAGTGCATGGTGCATGTTACCAGTATAGAGCTCTCAGCGCATGGTACATGTTACCCATATAGATCTATCAGTGCATAGTGCGGGTTACTCTCAGTGCATGGTGCATGTTACCAGTATAGAGCTCTCAGTGCATAGTACGGGTTACTAATATAGAGCTCTCAGTGCATGGAGTATGTTACCAGTATAGAACGCTCAATGCGTGGTACATGTTACCAATATAGAACTCCGATGTGTGGTTCATTTGACCAGTATAGAATTCTCAGTGCATGGCGCATGTTACCAATATAGAGCCCTTAATGCATGGCGCATTTTACCAATATAGAGCTCTCAGTGCAAGGTGAATATTACTATTATAGATCTCTCGGTGCATGGTGCATGCTTCCAGTGTATATCTATCAGTGCATGGTGCATGTTACAAATATTGAGCTCTCGATGCGTGGTACATGTTACCAGTATAAAGCTTTCAATGCGTGAAGCATGTTACCAGATTTGAGCTCTCATTGCATGGTTTATGTTACCAGTATAAAGCTCTCAGTGCATGTTACCATTATTGAGCACCTAGTGCATGGCGAATTTAACCAGTATAAAGCTCTCAGTACATGGTGCATGTTACCAGTATTGAGCTCTCAGTGCATGGTGCATGCTACCAGTATAAAGGTCTCAGTGCATGGTACATGTTACCAGTATTGAGCTCTGATTGCATGGCGCATATTATCAGTATTGAGCCCTCAATGCAAGGTGCATGCTACCAGTGTAGACCTACCATTGCATGGTGCATGTTACCAGTATTAAGCTGTCAGCGGATGTTGCATGTTACCAGTATTGAGCTGTCAGCGCATGGTGCATGTTACCATTATTGAACTTTCGGTGCATGGAGCATGGTACCAGTATAAAGATCACAGTGCACGGTGCATGTTATTCGTATAGATCTGTCAAAGCATGGTCCATGGTACCATTACAGAGCCTTCAGTGCATGGTGTATGTTACCATTATAGAGCCCTCAGTGCATGGTGTATGTTACCATTATAGAGCCCTCAGTGCATGGTGTATGTTACCATTATAGAGCCCTCAGTGCATGGTGTATGTTACCATTATAGAGCCCTCAGTGCATGGTGTATGTTACAATTATAGAGCCCTCAGTGCATGGTGTATGTTACAATTATAGAGCCCTCAGTGCATGGTGTATGTTACCATTATAGAGCCCTCAGTGCATGGTGTATGTTACAATTATAGAGCCCTCAGTGCATGGTGTATGTTACCATTATAGAGCCCTCAGTGCATGGTGTATGTTACCATTATAGAGCCCTCAGGGCATGGTGTATGTTACCATTATAGAACCCTCAGTGCATGGTGTATGTTACCATTATAGAGCCCTCAGTGCATGGTGTATGTTACCATTATAGAGCCCTCAGTGCATGGTGTATGTTACCATTATAGAGCCCTCAGTGCATGGTGTATGTTACCATTATAGATCCCTCAGGGCATGGTGTATGTTACAATTATAGAGCCCTCAGTGCATGGTGTATGTTACCATTATAGAGCCCTCAGTGCATGGTGTATGTTACAATTATAGAGCCCTCAGTGCATGGTGTATGTTACCATTATAGATCCCTCAGGGCATGGTGTATGTTACCATTATAGAGCCCTCAGTGCATGGTGTATGTTACAATTATAGAGCCCTCAGTGCATGGTGTATGTTACCATTATAGATCCCTCAGGGCATGGTGTATGTTACCATTATAGAGCCCTCAGTGCATGGTGTATGTTACCATTATAGAGCCCTCAGTGCATGGTGTATGTTACCATTAAAGAGCCCTCAGTGCATGGTGTATGTTACCATTATAGATCCCTCAGGGCATGGTGTATGTTACAATTATAGAGCCCTCAGTGCATGGTGTATGTTACCATTATAGAGCCCTCAGTGCATGGTGTATGTTACCATTATAGAGCCCTCAGTGCATGGTGTATGCTACCATTATAGAGCCCTCAGTGCATGGTGTATGTTACAATTATAGATCCCTAAGTGCATGGTGTATGTTACCATTATAGAGCCCTCAGTGCATGGTGTATGTTACCATTATAGAGCCCTCAGTGCATGGTGTATGTTACCATTATAGAGCCCTCAGTGCATGGTGTATGTTACCATTATAGAGCCCTCAGTGCATGGTGTATGTTACCATTATAGAGCCCTCAGTGCATGGTGTATGTTACCAGTATTGAGCTCTCAGTGCATGTTGCATGTTAAAGTAAATACCTAGTTATAGTCTACTTTCAGTCCGAATGACCGCTCAGCCGACTGTCCATTTACTCCCCTGGTCATTGAGTCATTCACCTTCAATATTGAGCACTGCTAACATATGGCGCAATCATGCAGCCGCAGTACCGGAAAGTGACCCTCACATGTACCCATTTTAACCCCTGGATGGAAAGGAGGTTCAGGTGGGAGACACGGAAAACGCGTCTCTGAAAGTTCCGGGAGGGACCGAGATTTGAACCCCGGATCTCCGGACTGATAGTCAACCGTGTTACCACTAGACCACCACACACCACACACCACAGACAACCTCACATCAGTATTGAGCTCTCAGTGCATGGTGCAGTTTACCAGATTTGAGCTCTTAGTGAGTGGTACATGTTACCACTATAATGCTCCCAGTACATGGTACATGTTACCAGTATAGAGCTCTCAATGCGTGGTGGAATCATTCCATTATGAACATTATTACTTTCAGCCGTAAAACTCGAATTAATTGGTCTAACACCCGATGAGTCAAGTTTTAACATGAAATTCTGTCTCATCACTCTGTAGTTTGTTGTCGAATGAAACGGTATGGAAATCAGTCTAGATCTTGGTCGTCCACTGTCTATATGTAGGCTACATTACAAAGGAACTCTCTAAAGCGACTGTCAAAAATGGCGTGGTACGGGGTCCTAACTCTTTACATTATGAATACGACTATCTTTGCCTTTGCTAACCCTGTAGAGGCAGTCTGATCAGGGTCTGCTATGTTTGATTATATAACATCGATATGATTGTACAGTTACTGCCATGACCAAAACTTCCTGTGTCCATGTACTATTATAACAATCTTATTAATATTCATGGCGTCATTA
Organism: Azorinus chamasolen; assembly: GCA_963576725.1. Classification (NCBI taxonomy): domain Eukaryota; kingdom Metazoa; phylum Mollusca; class Bivalvia; order Cardiida; family Solecurtidae; genus Azorinus; species Azorinus chamasolen. The sequence goes on along the minus strand of OY755250.1, from coordinate 45,721,536 downwards.
CTTTTTACGTGAATATTCATGGAGGAAAGGGTTAATGTCAGGTAGTAGTTTAAAGTAGGTCTGAATTCCACAGGAGCTTTGATCCATGATAATGCTACAATCGCCTTTTAAATACACCCTTGGTTGTTAATTGACTCAATGAAGTCCACAGGAACTTTGATCCATGATAAAGCTGCAATGGGCTTTTAAATACATGTACACCCTTGTTTGTCAATTGACTCACTGCTTTTAAATACACCCCTGTTTGTTAATTGACTCACTGCTTTTAAATACATTCCTGTTTGTTAATTGACTCATTGCTTTTGAATACACCTCTGTTTGTTAATTGACTCACCGAAGTCCACAGACACTTTGGTCCGTGATAAAGCTACAATCGGCTTTTAAACACACCCATGTTTGTTAATTTTAATCACTGCTTTTTTGTTGACTCACTGTTTTAGAGAGATTTTACTGCACTTTAGATATGATTTCATGTTGATGTTGAGGTAAATACATTGTAAACTGTAACCTATTTGCTCCCGGTGGGTTGCCTGGGCTAAATATTCAATTTCATTTTGTTTTATATTGAAATTCCTATCGGCAAACAGTATATACTCTGATCAGACGCCACATAATGCGGCGTCTGATCAAATTCTAACACTGTTTACCTACGTTCCATATATGGGATCGTTGGAGCAAATGGGTTAATGAGCTTCGATGTGATGATAAGTTTTGACAGTTCGACATTTTCAAAGCAGCCTAAAGGTTTTCTCCAGAGCTACATTTAAAGGTGTGTATCCAAATGATAAAATCGTCATTTCTATACCAATACCGTGATTTTGAAACGATTCTAAAGAGTTGTCACAGTGTAGGGTCTGGTGGAGAAATAAAGGATCTTTTCTGGAAACTATTTAAATTCACGCATGTTATCTGGAGCTCTGTTTTAACCACTTTCGAATAAGGATTACAACGATGGAGTCTAACACAAAGTATTCTGTTCTGCAATAAATAAAATAACACGTACGTACATGTATCATTCAGCCACCAAAAATATTGAACAATAATCACCCTCTAACCGGGCGTTAAATTTAGTAGGAATATCGATGTTGGTGACAGGTTTCAGCTTAATGCAGGGTGAAAGTGACGCAAAAAGCGCATAGAGGAGCTTTCTGTATGACTTTCTCCCTGTATTTAGCGGCCATCTGCCTGAAAGTATCTAAATTATTCTTTACTAGAATTCCAATTAAGGCGGGGTTTCCTGTATTATGTAAGAGACCACTTGCGTTACACGGTTTGTAACGTTCCTCTCATGTTAGCATTGGGTTGGTTGACTAAGGCCCATATTCAGTAATAGTTTGAACACCTAAATTTGAGACTCAGACTCAGAACTATACACCTAAATACAGAGCCCCATATAAGACGTGTATGCGTAAATTAAAACCTTTTCAAGAATGACTGCTTTATTTCTCCACCAAACTCTGTACCGCGATTACTCTTCAGAATCGTCTAAAGGAGTTGCCATACTACATGTATATGGTTTAGTGGAGAAATGAGGATTTAAGTACATGTATTTGGGTACGCCCCCTTATCTGCAGCTCTGTTTCATCAGGATCCAGCATATTTGACACCTGCTCAATGATTTCTGAAAAGCTTCTTTTATGATACTTGGACAATATTTTCTCAGAAGCTTGGTCGGAACGCAACCAGTCAGATTTGAACATCAATCTCTATTTAACATTATACTACATAAACACACCTTTCTAAACATATGCAAACACTGTAGACCCAGATCGGAGGTTCCTGTACGAGCAATTTTGAAGAAAAAAATCAGGTTTATATTCATAGTATTAAGAGTTCTTATATGGATTAAAGCGTTAAGCGGACGCTTTGGAGAGAGAGTATATATAGCTGAACTTCGATATCTCGAATTTCGATAACTCGAATCTCGGAATAACTCGAACTCAAAGTTCGGTCCTTCCAATAATTACAATACAGAACTGCTATAACGTGTATTACTGTGCATATGGAAAAACATATGTGGCAGATTAATCCAGGTCTAAAGTTATGCTGAAATCTCCTTCAACATTACTTTAAACCTGCATTAAGCTGTGACCTTGAGAATTTGTCCAGATTCGAAATGGGATAACGCGAACTACTGTTAGCTCGAACTAATTTGTATGGTCCCATTAAGTTCGATATATTAAAGTTAAACTGTATAATGTATATCGTACTTAGTAGTGTTCCGATTATCGATTATAATCGATGATACTTAGTATTGTTCCGATTGTCGATTATAATCGATGATTGATAAAAGAAACTACTATCGATAGTAATTTTCACGTAATCAACTATTGCCTGTACAATTTGCGCACCAGTAATTTTCGTTGCTATTTAAACTTTTTCCTGTTCTACGTTTATTCCAAGTTTCAATACTTACTGAATAATCATGTACAAAATAGTTAAATGATATACGGAAAGTGGAGCATTGTAGCCGTTTTAAGAAGTAAAAAAACAAATTCATCAAGTCCGATTAGTAACATAGCAGACCTTGATCAGACGGATGCTATAGGACCCATCTGGTCTGGGTCTACTCTGTTTGCAAATGCGAAAACACGCGTTTATACGAAGGAAAGGGTTAATAGGAATAATGACAATGTTACTAAGCCTCAACCAAACTGTATGTTGTGACCACTCATTAGAATTAGCTCTTCAATACGATTCTAATGAATGTGCACAGCATACCGATTGGTTGACATAAATATAGCTTGAGCCTCATCTGATAATCCAGATCTAGCTCATATAGCTTTGGTCTTGGTCCCAAAACATGCTCCTCGAGTCTGAGATCATTCTCAAGGTCCAAGATCCGATGTTCTTAGTCGGAGATTTATAATCTTTGGGCCACATAGGTCTGGCTTTGTGCAATCTCTGACCAAACAGGTGCTTCAGGATAATCTGATATTTATAACATGGGGGCCATGTCACGCTTATCAGGATAAAAACTAAACGGGTGCCTTGGTCATCTTCGGATATTCATTAAATGGGGGTGGGGTATATTTGTTTGTTCGTGCTTGTCGAATCAACTACTATCCGGTTACATGTACATTCAGATATTGTAGTTTTCATTACAGATCATTATAAAAAAGGTTGTACTGGTGGGGTTCGAACCCACGCAGACATCCGTTCATTGGAACTTAAGTCCAACGCTTTAACCACTCGGCCACCGTACTCTGGATTAATCAGCCAGAAACTGCGCTATGCGATTGTAATGTCACACGATAGCAGGGAACGTAACTGTGGAGAAAGAAAACTATATCTTGATTGTCATTACTTCCCTTTGATTTAATGGTTAAAAATTGGGTCAACCATGTATAAATTAACCTACCTGGGGGTAAACCGTATAGACCCAAATCAGAGGGGTCCTGAATCAGATCAAGGTCTGCTCTGTTTACTTTTGGTATGATATATAGATCTAATTTTACATTTCATTATTAAAAGAAAATAAACTCATTTAAAGTATGTCTTACATGAAAGTTTAAGAGTTTCAACTAATCATTACTAACGAAGGCTTTCCTTTTTCTTTTCCCCTTTTTCTTCCGTCTTTTCTATTCTTCTTGTTCAGATCCAACGATTTAAAAATGAATTGCTATATGTTTAGATAAGTTAAAAAATAAAGTCATGCTGTAAGACGACAATTTAAGTACAACAGCAGTAAGCGCTTGTTAACCCTTATCGGGCTTAGCTCAACCTAACTCGCATTTGCAAACAGCTTGAATCTAGATACGATACTGTTTGACACTCGGTCAAGAGTAACTCGGCGTCTCATCAGGATCAATGCTGTTTGACACTCGGTCAGGAGTAACTCAGTGTCTCATCAGCTTCCAAGCTGCTTGACACTCGGTCAGGAGTAACTCAGTGTCTCATCAGTTTCCAAGCTGTTTGACACTCGGCCATCAGTAACTCAGCGTCTCATCAGGATCATAGCTGTTTGAGACTTGGTCAAGAGTAACTCGGCGTCTCATCAGGTTCCAAGCTGTTTGACACTCTGTCGATAGTAACTCAGCGCCTCTTCAGGATCAAAGCTGTTTGACACTCGGTCACCAGCAACTCGATGTCTCAAAAGGATCCAAGCTGTTTGACACTCGGTCAAGAGTAAATCGGCATTTCAAAAGGATCCAAGATGTTTGACACTCGGTCACGATAATTCGGCATTTTATAAGGACCCAAGCTGTTTGACACTCGGTCACGAGCAACTCGATGTCTCAAAAGGATCCAAGCCGTTTGACACTGGGTCAAGAGTAACTGGCGTCTCATCAGGTTCCAAGCTGTTTTACACTCGGCAACGATAACTCGGCATTTCATAAGGATCCAAGATGTTTGACACTCGGTCACGATAACTCGGCATTTCATAAGGACCCAAGCTGTTTGACACTCGGTCAATAGTTTCTTGAAAGCCTGAACGAATCGGATGTAAATAACAATTCATTGCAACAGGTCACAGTTTGGGAAGACATAATTGTATCAGCATGTTAAGAGATGAGTGACATTGTAGTCTGATCAGGATCCAAGCTGTTTGACACTCCGTCACGAGTAACTCCACGTCTGGTCATGATCCAAATTGTTTGACACTCTAATGATATCCCCGATAATTTTTAACAGCTATATATTTTGAAAAGTTACAAAACAAATTGTAAGAAACGAAGCGGACGATATGTTTTTATTAGATTAACCCTTTCCTTCGTACAAACCCTTTCCATGGATTTTGACAACAGGGTAGACCTAGATAAAACGGATCCTATAGGGGAAATCTGATCAGGGTCTGCTCTGTTTGCTTATGGAATCCTAATGAAAGTATACATCCTTCTTCAGTATCTACCAATACCAAAATGTGTACATATGCAATTATAAATATTGAATATTCGGCTGATAAATACGCATAAATATTCAACAGAAAAATGTTAGTGCAGTTTAACACTTTACTCCATAAATACGCCTTTATATGTCTTTACAAACAGAGTAGACACAGATCAGATGGCTCCTAAAGGAGCTCTATTTGCTTTTGATATTACACATATGATTCTACAATTTCTGCCATGGCAAAAACAATTCCTGTTAATGTGTTATAATAACAATCTTATCAATCTCCATGATGACATTATTTCTTACATAAATATGGATGGAGTAAAAGGTTAACGGTTTACGCGATTTAAATGAAATCATAGTCTCATGAGGATCCATACTATTCCATCCGCTAATGATATCTTTGATCAATACCGCTTGAGCATCTAATGATATCTTTGATCCATACCGTTTGATCATCTAATGATATCTTTGATCGATACTGTTTGATCCACTAATGGAATATGTGATACATACTGTTAGATCCACAAATGATATCTGTGACCAGTACTGTTAGATCCGGTAATACCTTTGATCCATACTGTTAGATTCGCTAATGATATCTTTTATCCATACTGTTAGATCCACTAATGGTATCTGTGATCCATACTGCTAGATCCACTAATGATATATGTAATCCATACAGTTAGATCCACTAATGATATCTGTGATCCATACTGTTGGATCTTCTAATGATATCTGTGATCAGTACTGTTAGATCCGGTAGTACCTTTGATCCATACTGTTAGATTCGCTAATGATATCTTTTATCCATACTGTTAGATCTTCTAATGGTATCTGTGATCCATACTGTTAGATCCACTAATGGTGTCTTAAATCCATACTGTTAGACCCACTAATGGTGTCTTAAATCCATACTGTTATATCGACTAATGATATATGTGATCCATACTGTTAGATCCACTAATGATGTCTTTTGTCCATACTGTTAGATCCACTAATGATGTCTTTTATCCATACTGTTAGATCCACTAATGGTGTCTTTTATCCATACTTTTAGATCCACTAATGATGTCTTATATCCATACTGTTATATCGACTAATGATACCTTTGATAAGAAATAAAAGTCTGCTTCCAAATCTGAATACCCGATAACTTTGTATATTTTCATGGATCAGTTTAACCAATTCCCTGAATGTTTGTGTGAGAAATATTGACATCATGGACATTTATTTACTGAATTATTATATTTGGCTTTGATAAAAAAAATCTGTAGAATCAGACCTATATAAGTGCATGTGCAAACAGAGCAAACCCTGATTAGACTGATCCTGTAGGATCCGTTTGATCTGGATCTACTATGTTTATAAAGACGTTTCTATTAGGTAAAGCTATGGAACGCCATTCTGCCATGCTATTTGCTAAATGCTTAATGCGAAATGCTTAATGCAAAATGCGAAATGCTTAATGCAAAATGCGAAATGCTTTTTGCCAATTGTGTAAATGGCTAGGGAAATAATCGGAATGTTCCAATGATGGATGTAAATGACAAATGCCAAATGCGACATGCTTATTGCTAAATGCATGTTTGCACTACTAGCATTGAACAACGCCATTTTTAATTTAATAGTGCAATAAGTAATAAGCTTTAATGTAAATAAACATGCATTTAGCAAATGTACAGTTACTTTAAAAATAGTGCTGTTCAATGCTAGTAGTACAAACATGCATTTAGCAATAAGCATTTGGCAATTGGCATTTGGAATTTACATCCATCATTTGGAACATTTCCAAGAAATTTATAAAATTGGCAAAAAGCATTTCGCATTTTGTATTAAGCAATTAGCATGGCAGAATGGCGTTCCATATACAGCGTTAACTTTCTCTGGTTTAGAGTCAAGAAATGTGATGAAAAAAATGTTGTGATAGATTTGTCCATGTCAAAGTGCTCGAAAATGTTTACACAATAGATTAGCCTACTTTCATAGGTCCAAACCCTTGTCCCGAGTTCGTGCCACCACGATAGCCCAAGGTCAGGCGTTCGGAAATGCTCGACTAATTCCGGCAAGATCGATCGTATGCGGATATATTGCCCGAATAAGACGAGAATTTCCGATTGATACAGACGTGGACGAGGAGCTGGAATGCGCTGAAAAGGGGAATGGGTGTCCACATACTAGTTACAATAAAGTCTGGCTAATGCGACAACACACTTTACAATTCTTGCTTTCGGGGGATCACCACCCTTCAGAATTTATAATCTTCACAACAGCAGGTGTTAATTGCTTGTGTGACGGCCGTAAAACGTCGCCCCGTACTTCATTCTCAGTGTTGTTATACCTTCTGATCATTCGAGATCATGAATTTCAGTACTTCTTGTTCTGAAAATTAAACACCGCTTAAGCCGGTGCTAGGGGGCGTGGGCAGTGTTGCACTTTTAATTACTGCTCATGAACAGACGCAATAAAACCGAGTCTGCAATTTTCTCTTTTTGTGTTGCAATTTTTGCTTTCGGGGGATCACCACCCTTCAGAATTTTTAAAAACATAGGAATGTGTAAAAGCAAGTGGTTGCATGATATGGGAACTAAAACTTTTGCACTGTATTAAGGTATCACCAGTTTTAAAAATCTACATTTATATTTCTTTAGTATTAGAGAGAGTATCCTGTACTTTAGCTTTATCTTTATCCAAGGGAGGGTCTAAGCTAAAACCAGGTTTATACTTCTTTTAGTATTAGCAAGACTCTCCTGTACTTTAGCTTTATCTTTCTCCAATGGAGGGGGCCAAGCTGAATCCAGATTTATACTTCTGTTAATATTAGCGAGACCCTCCTGTTATTTAGCTTATCTTTATCCAAGGGAGTGGCTAAGCTGAATCCTGATTTATACTTCTCTTAATATTAGCGAGACTCACATGTACTTTAGCTTTATCTTTAACTAAGAGATAGTGCTAAACTGAATCTAGATAATACTTTTTAATATTAGCGAGACTCTCCTGTACTTTAGCTTTATCTTTGCCTTAGGGTGGGGCCAAGCTGAGTCCAGATTTAAACTTCTTTTAATATTAGCCAGACTTGCCTTTACTTTAGCTTTATCTTTATCCAAGGGAGGGGCTATGCTGAATATTTCGGAACACTTTTTACAGTAAAACTGTCTTAAGCGACCATATAACTATGAGTATGTAAGGCAGACCGTAGTTTAATGCATGTGTACATTAATGCGACAAGCTCCTATAGAACATTTCTGCATTACATTTGTCCTGTTACAAGCAGCTACCTGCCTCTGTTTAAGATCCACATGTCAAATCAATGTAAGATCGCTTGAGATAGGATCTACATCTAAATCTAGGATTTACGCAATTTCTCAAACAAAGCTTTACTTGTGACTACTCGTTAAAATCCTCCCAGGTTCATTTATGTACATTATTTCTCAACCAAACTTTTACTTTTGACTACGCATTAAAATTCTCCCAGGTTCTGCTATATACATATGTTCTAAACCAAACTTTTACTTTTGACTACTCATTAAAATTCTCCCAGGTTCTGTTATATACATATGTTCTCAACCAAACTTTTACTTTTGACTACTCATTAAAATCCTCCCAGGTTCTGCTATATACATATGTTCTCAACCAAACTTTTATTTGCTATTTACATCATTAAAGAGACGTTTATAATGAGTAGTCACAACTAAAGGTTTGGCGGAGGACTTTTGTGAGACGTGGGTCTCTGCAGTCCCGTGCGTCAAACAAATCGGATCCTGATAAAAAAAAAGAGTTACTCAGTCTATAATCTGGATAAAACCTTTTGGAGAGTGCGATAAACCAAAGTGCCAACAGTGAAGTTCAGATTATACTGTGTAGAATTTGTTTCCTCATCTGCCGCTCAGCATCATGAGGACAGTTCTAAGTCTGATATGTTACTTTGTCAGGATCATGTGACTGGATTAGGCCCCGCCCTAATCCACAAACACCTTACTTCCACGACGTCATGTTTGAACCATTTCCTCAATAACATTTCTGCAATAACGCGTGACTTCATGAATATTCATTATTCTATACAATAACTATCTATTTTTGTCAATGAAATGTTTTTTTCCATAAGCACACAGGGTAGAGACTGATCAAACAACTTTTACATGGAAGGGTGAATTGAATAAACCCATGATATATAAACAGTGGGTGGTTGCTAAATTCAGGGTAAAACTAAATGCACATACTTTCTGTATCTCTTCCATCCTGCCTTTTGCACTTCGCATTAATTTCATCCTGCATTATTTCGTATCGTAAAAAAATCTTCCTGTGCTATTTTCCCCCGTACTACTGTCATCCTGCATTATTTCGTATCGTAATACTTTCGTCCTGTGTCAGTTTATCGCGTACTACTTTCGTCCTGCATTATTTCATCCGCAAGATGTTCACCCAAACTGTTTGCAGGCTTATCATGGGGCCACCGGCAACAGGCTAAAGGTTATATGTACCTTCGTGATTCATCGTTCATAATTGTTAAAAGTGCACCTTGACCTATAATGTCCCATATAGTGTAACGCCCACATGAAGCGACCACTCTATGTACAACCATATATATTCTTAACCATTTCCCTCATGTAAACGCTTTTTTTCCACACATTTGCAAACAGAGTAGACCCAGATCAGACGGTCTCTATAGCAGTTGTCTGATCAGGGTCTGCTCTGTTTGCTTACGGCATGATATAAAACTGGTTTAACAGTTTTTATCAAAGCAAAACATTTACTCGCAAAGTTTACAATAATAAAAATCACCTAATATATATTCATTGTGGCGTTATTTCGTGGACGAATACTTAACAGGTAAGGTGTTTATATCAGATGGTTGCTTAAAGCAGAACGAAAGTAACTCATAAGTCTTATCCAGTATTCAGCTACCACCCGCCTGCAAATAGAGTAAACGCAGATCCGATCAATCTTGTCAGGGTCTACCTTGTTTGCTTATGGAATGATACAGCTCAATATCTGCAGTTTTCACAATGACAAAAATCCTGTATTGCTATTTTAAAAATGCATTTAATTAATACTCATAATTTCATTATTTCTTATTTAAATATGCATTAAGTGAGTGGTTTACGTTTCCCTAGTAAAAACGCCTTTTCACTTATCTTGGAACAGAGTAGACCCAGATCAGGCGGCTCCTGCTGGGTCTGCAGTTTGCTATAGAAATTATAATAGATGTGGTTACAAATACCAAATAAATCATTTTACAGCTTTTAAATATGCTATTATACAAATTCAACTAATCAATATTCATGATCTCATTATCTCTTACATGAATATCCATCGACCTCTGTGGTCGTCGCTTTGGCTTCTAGAGGTCAATAGGCTCATATATCGCACGTCTAATATACCTTAACGGTGTACTTCATAAATATTCTGTAGAGTCATGTCTATATCATGTCATAAGCAAACAGAGCAGACACTGATCAGACGGATCAGAGGTGAACAAGGACATGTATCGCACGTGTATATATTAGCCCTGTACTTCATAAGTATTAAGTAGGGTGTGTCTGTGTCATTTCTTAAGCAAACAGAGCAGACCCTGGTCAGACGGCTCCTATAGGAGTCTTCAAATCTTGATCTACTATGTTTGCAAAAGCGTAGAAAGGCGTATTCATGGAGTAAAGGATTAATCCTTTACTTATACAGACACTTTTGACACCGTAACGGTTGCTAACAGAGTAGAACCAGAACAGATGAACCTATAGGAGCCGTTTGATCAGGGTATGTTCTGTGTGCTCATAGAATAACTTAAATCTGATTCTATACTATTTGAAATAACTGTGTGATCACTTGTTTTGTGTAACAGTATAAAATAATTAGTTGATTAATATTCATAAATGGTGAGACATGAATATCCATGTAACAAATATTGGCGTCATGAAAGTAAAATTAGATTATAAAAGCACATGGACACAGCATGAGTTGGTATTGACAGACACTGTAGCGTCATATCCATGTTACATCATAAGCAAACAGAACATTCCTTACAGGAGCCGTCTGATCTGGGTTTACTCTATGTGCAAGTGTGTAGAAATGGAGTAAAGGATTAAACATGGTGTGTTTGTGAAAGACTATAAACACTATAAACACTATAAACAGTATAAACACTATCGACACTATCGACACTATAAACACTTTGAACACTATAAACACTATAAACACTTTAAACACTATAAACACTTTAAACACTATAAACACTATAAACACTATAAACACTTTAAACACTATAAACACTTTAAACACTATAAACACTATAAACACTATAAACACTTTAAACACTATAAACACTATAAACACTATAAACACTTTAAACACTATCAACACTATCAACACTATAAACACTTTAAACACTATTAACACTATAAACACTTTAAACACTATAAACAGTATAAACACTATCGACACTATCGACACTATAAACACTTTGAACACTATAAACACTATAAACACTTTAAACACTATAAACACTATAAACACTTTAAACACTATAAACACTATAAACACTTTAAACACTTTAAACACTATAAACACTATAAACAGTATAAACACTTTAAACACTATAAACAGTATAAACACTATCGACACTATAAACACTTTAAACACTATAAACACTATAAACACTTTAAACACTATAAACACTTTAAACACTATAAACACTATAAACAGTATAAACACTATCGACACTATAAACACTATAAACACTATAAACACTATAAACACTATAAACACTTTAAACACTATAAACACTATAAACACTTTAAACACTATCAACACTATAAACACTTTAAACAGTATTAACACTATAAACAATTTAAACACTATAAACACTATAAACAGTATAAACACTATCGACATTATCAACACTATAATCACTATAAACACTATACATACTATGAATATTTATGATCTCTTCATGAATATCCATTCACTTAGTTTTTTATGCATGTAATAGAAATCTGAACAGATATCTTTAGTTTTGCCATCGTCAAACATGTCCTTTTTTGATGGTGCTATAATACATTGTAATTAATTTTGTTCCACGTATATAAGCATGGGAGAAAGGGTTAGTCAATTCCTTCAGATTAACGCATTTCAATGCTTTGCAAACAGAGTAGCTCAAAGGTAAATATTGATAAACTAGAAAAAGTTCATCGAAGTGCAGCAAGATGGACCACCTCCAATTATTCTTACAATCAGAGCGTAACAGAACTACAGCAGTCCCTCGGCTAGCCGACACTTAGTGACAGACGTAACACAGGACGGGTCGTCATTATTTTTAAGATCGTGTATGGTTTAGTCGCCGTCCCATTACCATCGTATCTCAGTAGACCTGCGAGAGTGACTCGCCATATGCACCCCTTATCTTTCCGTCAAATACACACCTCTGTAAACTACTTTAAATATTCGTTTTTCCCTTGTACAGTGGTCATATGGAGCAGCTTGCCAGCATCTGATGTTATGCAGCCAGATCTAGAGGGGTTTAAATCAATATTATCCCCCTCTCTTATTTCAAACCGCCCCTAAAGGTCTGGAATCGTGTGTTTTACCTGATTTTAATCCTCACCTTGTTTAAACATCTATCTCACTATACTCTTTCTCTCTATCCCACTTTTGAAGTCGCACTTTCACAACTTTTATAGCTTTTATTCTCGCACGGTCTGCACCTTTTCATACCAGTAATACGCGAAAGCGGAGTCAGGCATTATACAAAGATAGATAGATAGATAAATATATGAAGTAGACCCTGATCAGACGGCTCCTATAGGAGCCGTCTGATAAGAGTCTGTTCTGTTTGTTTATGCACGTATACTAGATATGACTTTACAATTTCTACCAATATCAGTTATTCCTATGTACATATGCCATTACATGTATATAAAAAACAGTTAATGCATATTCATGATGTCATTATTTCTTACATTAATATTCAACAGGGAAGGGGTCTTCTTCTTCTTCTTCCTGGTAATGGCCACCATCAACTATTTGATTGTTTTGCCATTGTCGAATGCGATACGTTACAAAATTCAGACAATTTTGTATTGATAAGTTAAAAACTGATTAAAAATATATACACTCGTTTGCATCTACATAATGGCAGCTACACTAGCCTTGAATGCGGCCGGTGTTTCTGATTGTGCTATGTCCGGGGGCAGAGAGTTCCAGTCCTTGATAGTGCGTGGGAAAAAGTAGAACTTTCGGTAGTAACTGTTGGTAATCGGTATTTGAAACGATAGATTATGCGTATTTCTGGTGAATCTTTTCGGTGGGATTAGTCTGTTTTCTGTACAGATAGCTACACTTTGATGTTGGATTTTAAAAAACATATTCAGTCTTGCCTCTTTCCTCCTGCACTGCAGTGTCTTCCAGTTTAGAGAGTTTAGCATGTCTTCCACACTCGATCTGTTTCCATGTTTGTTACAAACGTATCTGGCTCCTCTCCGTTGGACCATTTCAAGGGTATGTATGTCCTTCTATGTATATGGGTCCCATACTGTAGACGCATATTCGACTATCAGTCTAACAAGGGAATTGTATGCATTTTGTTTTGCTGTTGTCGATCCAATATTTAGGTTTCTGCGTAAGAAGCCGAGGGTTCTGTTGGCTTTATCGCATATATGTGTTACCGATATTTTTTGACCAGTTGAGATCTGAAGTAATTAAGCATCCAAGGTATTTTGCGTCACTCACCGATTTCAGGATTTGGCCATGCAATTTGTAATCAAACTTTATAGGGTTAATTTTCTTGCTGACAGTTAGACATTACTGTCCCTAGTGAAATTCCATTTTCCATTTTTCTTCCCATGTTCCGAGACTGTCTAGGTCTGTCTGAAGAACTTGTGAATCTGTTTTAGATGTTACTGCGAGGTATGCTATTGTGTCATCAGCAAATAGTCTTACAGTTGACTTGAGACTCTGTAGGATGTCATTTATGTAGAGAAGAAACAGGGCTGGTCCTAGTACAGAGCCTTGTGGAACCCCAGAGGGTTTTAAAGATTCCACCACAATTGAGCCAATGTTGAAATATTTTGATCGAGATAAGACAGTGATGACACGATTACACATTGATCAGTAGCCAATATGTAAAATTCACTGGTCGTGTTTTCAAAACAAAGGACGGAAAAGGATACACTATGAATTGAGGAATACAGTGTTGTTTTGCAGTAACATTAATTATCAAATTATTTATTAATTTATAACCCAACGTGCGTTTCAGCAAAGACCTATGATAACACGGATAAGAAACTTAGACAAATCTCACCAAGTCTCGCGGCCAATATACCAAATCACGCAAAGTCACGTTTGCAAATATCTCAATGTGATACCTGGATTGTTAATATCTGTTCACAAACAAAAAAGTTTTATGCATAGACCCAAACCACCTATCAGAATAAAGTTCTCCTAGTGTTATACAGTAGTTTCTTATCTATGTGTTATCATAGGTCTTTGGTTTCAGCATCTACTAGCGCATGCGTAAGGCGATATTAACTAGATATGTGTCACTTTTATGTATTAACATAACTTAACATACTTTCTCATCTACTTGTATTAGCTTATTCGCCTCATTTCATAAACAAATTTTATATGACACCTCCCTTCAGAATTCATTCTGTCCATCTTTCTCTTATCTCTATCCAAATTCACCTATTTCCATGACATTTTTGCGGGAAACATCACATAGAGCCACTGACCTTAAATTCTATCACACGAACTCAATTATTTTTGTTCTAAATTTGATAGTGTTATAAATTCTTTAAGTAATATTGAATTCAAAACGCCAATATTTATTAGATCTATATAAATTAAAAATAGAGTTTTTTCTATCGGAAAATGGACTATACAACTCGATCCATACGAATTAAGTTACGCCCACCTGTTCAGGAATTCGGTGGTTACTGTTCCTTCGGTGGTTTGACCTTACTCGCTGAAAAGAAGCAGGCTTAAAATTATGTTGCATTATATCGATTATGAATAATGGGCCGAGGTTGGTCAGGCCGAATTTATCATGGTACGAAACGTCTAATTCGCCGAGGTATTCCGAATTCACAGGTCAGTGCGTTGTGGGGACTAAACATGGAAACAACTTTGTCCAGGACTAATTAGCTTAAACGCTCTACAGCGAGCCACATCTACACATCAGGTGAGATCTTAAATTCATACCGGCTAACATTTTATCTACCTACTACTTAAAAAAGGACGAATGGTTTAACATTGAACAGACTCCAGGCTGTGTTGTTATGCCTTCGTGACGTCACTTCATAGTAACATATCGGCCACCATTTTGCGAGGTGAAAACAACTGCGTAGCAACGGTCGCGAAATCGACGTCGGCCTTCGTTTTACTATCAGTACATATCCCATTTCTCTTTTATAAGAGCTGACAATATAACTTCAAAGTTCTTTTTTCAGGGTTTTGGTATATTGTCGCTAGTGAGTTTATAACTAGTTGGGTAAACATTGATAGATCTGTATATCATTCAGTCGGGTATGACTAAACACCGGATATGACCGGATATGACATTCATATCCGCGGATATAAATTGCGCAGCCTAAAACCGGTCACAAAAGCGTGATTTTCAAATAAAAGCATTTTATTGAATTTAACTTTTAATGTATCCTAATATATCATGATAGAATTACAGTCAAACCGGCCCCAAGTCAAACCGGCCCCTGGTCAAACCGACCTCCAAAAAGTCAAACCGGCCTCACATGAATTATTTTTATGCCCCCAACGGTGGGCATATAGTAATCGCATTTCCGTCCGTCCATCTGTCCGTCCGCGCTAACAATTTCTATTTATGTGACTAGATAATTACATGAGAACAAAAGATATTTTGTTCTCGTCGGTTTTATGTGGCTTATTTTCAGTTTGTGTGGCTATTTTGAACAAAAGAATAGCAACATACACTCAATCCGTTAGAATGACCGTCCTTCCACCCGTCACGTACGCTGTCCGTCCGTCCCAAATTTCGTGTCCCTTCTACAACTTCTTTATCTGTGAATGGATTTCAAAATAACCTGGCACAAATGTTCACCACACAAAGACGATGGGTCAACAACCTGGTCAATGGGTCAAAGGTTAAGGTCACAGGGTACAATTTTTGGGGGCAATTGTCACGTGACTGTGACAGCTCTTGTTTTGGTCAAACCGGCCCCACATTTTTTAATCGAATTTTAACCATGTTAAATATTGATTATTTCTAGAAACCCAATGTAGATCTAATTGCTTATCACATATATTTTGGTCAGTTGGAAATTCGGCAATGTATTAGCTATAGTTTATACTCACCTCGCATTTAGATTAAGTGACATTGTTAATGCTAATTAATAGCACGCATGTGTCTTTCGGTAGGTGTGATAATCCAATTAATGGCACATGAGTGTATGTTGTTTGTGATAATCCAACTATACACGCGTTCATTGTTTCAGATGAATGAACCAGAGACATATACATACATGTATGTATATGTCTCTGAATGAACATATGTAAGGTATTGTTTATCTTGGTATTCACCGTCGTCTATGTTGTGGGTAAGTCCAGCGGGGATACCTTTATTTACAATATTTGTAAAGCTAGGGTGACTTTGAGAGAAGTGTGAGGTTAGGACGTCCGTAAACCGGTTTAAACCCCCAGTGGTGTTTTTGCTGCTGACCGTGCCAAGGCGGTACTCTCTTTGTCACCCTTCCTTTTGTTTGCCTTGCGTCTTTGTGCTTGTGGTTTGTTCATGTTGTGGAACGTTTGTCCCTGTTTCTTGTGTGTCGTTTGGTGTTTTCTGTGTTCATTTCGTATGTGTGTGTGCGTGTGCGTTTGGGTGTGTGGTTGTGTGTGTGTGTGTCATGCTGTCTATCGGTGTTTTGGTGGTGGTTGCGTCTTGCATGTGGCTTTGCCTGCTTGACTTTACTACTTTTCCATGTAGACATATTTGCACACAAAAATTAAGAAAAGTTCAAACGAAGATAGAAATCTATTTCAAATGTTGTAAAATTATAATATCAAGTGAAAATTTCAGATTTTTTTCAGAACCAGAATTAACCATTTCCTTCATATAAACGTACATGTATTTGTTTTAATTTCTTTTCAACCTTTACTCTATGATTTGATATTAATTAGTTTCATTTTTATCATTACTTAGGCAGAATATATAGATTCAGATCTAATGAGTATAGTGTAAGCAAACAGAGCAGACCCTGATCAGAAATCTCCTATTATAGAAACCATGTGATCTGGGTCTACTCTGTTTGCTAAAGCTCATTTTTATCGTTTTAAAAAGACTCATTTAATAAATCCAATAATCAAGAACACTCATGTAAGATTCTCTATATAAAGCACACATATATAATCTGTCCGTAGAGCACTTAGACTTGTCCGTGTTGTTCAGGTGGAACAATCACTGAACAGAATATCGCTCTTCAAAAATGCCACAAATTAATGTAGCCCGTTTATTGACGGAACCAAACACTGAAAACAAAGGGATTAGCAGCTTAATACATTTATGTGTTACCGCCACTTGCATCCCATAGCAATTAGTGTTCATCTTTAACAATAATAAATGGGATTAACACCTTTAACCCTTTCCCTCATATAAACGTGTTTCACGCATTTGCAAACAGGGTAGACCCAGATCAGACGGCTCCTTTAGGAGCCGTCTGATCAGGGTCTGCTCTGTTTTCTAATGGAATATGAAAGGTATTTTCCTTTAGTTTTTAAAATGGCCTTCCATATTTAATTATAACTATTTTGTCCTTGAATATTCGGTATATATATTCGATATAGATAGATAGATAGAATTAATGATTTTCTGAAGATGTCTTCGTATATCAAGGTTAAACATATTTATTAAATGGCGATCTTTTTTTTCTCCATCATCTGTCATTTTTCTTTTAAAGTCTTGATTTTGGTTTTACAAAACAAATCACTTATTTGATTTGACAGCGTCGTGTCTGGTTTCCATCATCTAAAATGGTCGCATACAGTTACTAAGCGATACTGGTACCCCGTTTTGATAATGCCACTTATGATGTATACGCAATGTAAACCGGGCTAAAGTAATGGGGCGCATGCAACAGCTTCAATGGGGTTTTCCCACACGGATACTATAAATAGTAACAGTAGGATGGAGAAAAAGAAAGGGACAATTCGGATATTTATGGAATGTAAAGGGCAGTTTCTATCGGTAACTGATTGACACAATGACTGTTTATGATGTAAATCTTTAGATCTTAATAACATCGCATTTCAATGACTCACATTCTTTTTCCGATGCTTGAAATTTCAACTCTCAATTTTCATTTTCTACTAGCATTTCGCGAGTATGCGAGCGCTAAGTTCAAACCCTGGTTGTTCATCTAATAGAAAATATAGGAATCGTGATATAGTTTTAGTGTTGAAATACCACGAAAATATGAAAAATTAATGCATAAGATTACAAATAACTTAGGTTATTTCCATGATTCTCCATATTCCGATTAATCAGAAACAGCCAAGTTGCGCTCGAGCGCTTGGTTTGTGGCTGAGCTCGACTAATTTTCGATTATAATCGATTATCGGGACACCACTAGCTATTAGCTCTTCTTCCTCTTGTGAAAATACTGGCTTTGCACCTACAGAATGTTTGATGCCCCCGTTGACGATAGTCAGGCGGCATTATTATATTTCGCACCTGTCCGTCCGTCCGTGTGTCACGCTTTCATGTGCAGTTGGTTGTCACATTTTTTCACTGTCTTATATCTTATTAACCACTATAGCTATTGGCATTGAATTGTAAACACATTAAACACCATCCATATTTTCATTGCCAATTCAGCCCATGCCGCCTGCAAGCCTAAAGTCAAGGGCAAATGACTTAGTATTTTAAAGCTAGGCAAGCACCAACACGGGGGCTTAGATGTGTCTTACAGACACACTTTTCTAGTTGTACATTTTTTCCTATAGCAGCAAATGCTTTATTTATCAAGATGGTTTCAAAAGGTATTTTTGCAGGTGCAAAAGGCGTCAATATGAGCAAATGGGTTAAGGCTTATATGAAAGTCATCACCTGGACCGGTGACCATTTAGCCCTCCATTTTGGCCATAATAATATTTTCACCTTTCAAATTAATGTTATGCACGTATGTAAGTGCGTATCGCTAGCTACACACCTTTTATTTATTTATTTAGATCATTTTATCACAATTTATTCATCGGCAGTGTTCTTGATAGATCTATATTTAGATGCTGATTTTGTTTGTGCTGCCAAAAATTGAAGTGTTCGGTAATAGAGTTCCACATGGGTACATGTGCACCTTTTACCGAACACCTCGACAACTCTCTAATGCAACAATCTAAGATGATATTGAGTAATTACGTTTGTTTTTAGCTCACCAGAGCACAAAGTTCTCAGGGTGAGCTTTTGTAATCGCCTGATGTCTGTCGTCGTTTGTCGTTTGTCGTTTGTCGTGCGTTGTCAACAATTTGAACCTTTAAAAGTCTTCTCCTCTGAATCTACAGGGTTCTTAGCTTTCATCTTTGGCACATAGCATCACCTATAGGTTTTCTACAAAAGTTATATAAATTATGTCCCTGGAGTCGAAATTGGCCCTGCCACGGTCCCAGGGGTGGCCAGTTTTCTCTAGCTGACTGTTGTTTTCTGTACAAGTAGCAGAATGCTGGGCTCACTAAGGTTAGGCAGATTTACTTAGTATACCTTATTGGCAGTGGTTAATATCATAGTTCTGAGGTTAAAATTGGCCCTGCCCTGTTGGTTATACTTTAAAATTGACTTTTTACACTATAAAGGTTCCTCTGAGCTAGCACTCCATCTGTGTTACGCAATCACTTGAGAGGGCAAGTTCCTTGTCAAAACCCTATGAAGTTGTCTGCTTCGGAATTAGTGTCTGTTTGTTCACACTGTTTTTAACCCATTCCCTCATAGGCTATTTTCAGATCCTCTTGTTTAACCCATTCCCTCATAGGATATTTTCAGAATCTGCCTCTTGAAAAATTTCAGAATTGTGCAGATTTGAAACCATTGTGATAAATAGAGCATTTGCTCCATAGGAGTAAATTAACTCATATACAAACCACATATAAAGTTACATACCGGTATGCGTCAGATCAGAATCCAAACTGTGTGCTAATTTCGGTCAAGTGGTGCTAAGCAGTGATAGGGTTGTCATCTGTTAGAAATATTGTCTGCTTATTCAAAGAGGTAAATCTGTGTCTACTCTGTTTGCAAATGCGTGAAAACATGTTTATATGAGGGAAAGGGTTAATTAGAGAAAAGCAAAATTTCAGAAATGCTCTATTTATCACAAAGGCAAATGCTCTATTTATCACAATGGTTTCATAAAGTGACTATTATACCTCTTTAAATAATTCTATTGATAAGGAGCATTTATTAGAGAAAAGGAAAATTTCAGAATTGTGTAGATTTGAAACCATTGTGATAAATAGAACATTTACTCCTATGGAGCAAATGCTCTATTTATCACAAAGGCTTTTTTCAGATCCTACCTCTTTGAATAAATCTACTGATAAGGAGCGTTAATTATAGAAAAGGAAAATTTCAGAATTGTGTAGATTGGAAACCATTGTGGTAAATAGAACATTTACTCCTATGGAGCTTTTGCTCTATTTATCACAATGGTTAGCAAATGCTCTATTTATCACAAAGGCTTTTTTCAGATCCTACCTCTTTGAGTAAATCTTCTGATAAGGAGCATTAATTTGAGAAAAGGAACATTTCAGAATTGTGTAGATTTCAAACCAAATACTTGTGATAAATAGAGCATTTGCTCTATAGGAGTAAATTAACTCATATACAAACCACATATAAAGTTATATACCGGCATGCGTCAGATCAGAATCCATACTGTGTGCTAATTTCGGTCAAGTCATGCTAAGCAGTGATAGGGTTGTCATCTATTAGAAATGTTGTCTGCTTATTCAAAGAGGTAAATCTGGGTCTACCCTGTTTGCAAATGTGTGAAAACATGTTTATATGAACGAAAGTGTTAATTAGAGGGAAGGAAAACTTCAGAATTGTGTAGATTTGAAACAATTGTGATAAATAGTGCATTTACTCCTATGGAGCAAATGCTCTATTTATCACAAAGGCTTTTTTCAGATCCTACCTCTTTGAATCAATCTACTAATAAGGAGAATTAATTAGAGACAAGGAAAAATTCAGAATGGTGTAGATTTGAAACCATTGTGATAAATAGAGCACTTACTCCTATAGAGCAAATGCTCTATTTATCACAATGGTTTCATAAAGTGACTGTTACAGAGGCGTAGAACAAAGACTTTTTTCAGATCCTACCTTTTTGAATAAATATTCTGATAAGGAGCAGTAATTAGAGAAAAGGAAAATTTCAGAATTGTGTAGATTTGAAACCATTGTAATAAATAGAGCATTAAGGAGTAAATTTACTCATATACAAACTACATATAAAGTTACATACCGGTATGCGTCAGATCAGAATCCAAACTGTGTGCTAATTTAAGTCAAGTTATGCTAAGCAGTGATAGGGTTGTCATCTGTTAGAAATTTTGTCTCTTACTCAAAGAGGTAAATCTGGGTCTACTTTGTTTGCAAATGTGTGAATGCACGTTTTTATGAGGGAAAGGGTTAATTAGAGAAAAGGAAAATTTCAGAATTGTGTAGATTTGAAACCATTGTGATAAATAGAGCATTTACTCCTATTGAGCAAATGCTCTGTTTATCACAATGGTTTAATTAAGTGACTATTACAGAGGCGTAGAAAGGCGTTTTTATGGAGGAAAGAGTATTCTATTAGCCGGCAGAGCACAACCTGGTCAGACAGCTCCTATAGAAACCATCTGACATGGGTCTGTTCTGTTTGCAAATGCATCAAATCACATTTATATGAAGGAAAGGGTTTTAAAGGTCGAAAAGTTTATTAAAGATCGACTGCTTCCTGGCCCTTTTTAGCTCACCAGCGCATGAAATGCTCAGGGTGAGCTTTTGTGATCACCTGATGTCCGTCGTCCGTCGTGCGTCGTCAGTCGTCAGTCGTCAACAATTTGAACCTTTAAAAATCTTCTCCTCTGAATCTACAGGGTTCTCAGCTTTCATCTTTGGCACATAACATCATCTTTAGGTCCTGTACAAAAGTTATATAAATTATACCCCTGGGGTCAAAATTGGCCCCGTCCCAGGGGTTTCTTATTTTCAATAGAAACATGTAGTAAAACTGTGAAAATCTTCTTCTCTGAAACTGAAAGGCTCACAGCTTTCATATTTGGCACATAGCATCATGTTCAGCTCCTCTACAAAGGTTATATAAATTATGGCCCTGGGGTCAAAATTGGCTGCGCCCCAGGGGTGGGGAGTTTTCAATAGAAACATATAGTGAACTTTGAAAATCTTCTTCCCTTTAAACTGAAATGCTTCATAGCTTTCATATTTGGCACATAGCATCATATTCAGGTCTTCTACAAAAGTTATATAAATCATGCCACCAGGGTCAAAATTGGCCCCACCCCTGGGGTAGCAAGTTTTTCAAAGCTGACTTACATATAGCTATTTATAAACATTTGCTGGTGTCTATTTTTAGCATACATTTAAAGGGAGATAATCTCCCTTTGCCCCCTTTTTTATAACAACTTGATTGTCTCCCTTGTTGGTAGTAACTGCAGAAATATTGCAGATCTACTATAACAATGAAAATTTTTGCACTGTAAATCAGACAATTAAGCCTTTACTCCATAAATATGCCTTTCTACGCCTTTGCAAACAGAGTAGACCCAGATCAGATGGCTCATGTAGTAGCCATATGATCAGTCTGCTGTATGCTTATGATATAATATAGTGCAAAGTGCATTACATTATTTTCATTTTGTGTACAATATATGTATAATATGTTTGGTAACCATTTCCCTCATGTTAACACTTTTTTCACACATTTGCAAACAGAACAGACCCAGATCAGACGGCTTCTAAAGCAGTGTCTGACCAGGGTTTGCTCTGTTTGTTAATGGAATTTGAAAGATGTTTCTTTACTTTCTGAAATGGCTACACTGTCCCACTTTCCATATTTCATTATAACTATTTTGTCTATGAATATTCAGTAGGTATTTAAATTTTGAATAAACATAGAACAGGGGAAGGGTTGAAAATAAATTAAGATATAAATAATAATAACTCATGAAGGTGTAATGAAAATATCTGAAATTTTGGATATTATTTATAAGTACATGTATAGATTAATTTATTCTTTCTAAAATTCAACCAATTTGCCCAGGGAAAGGGTATACATACTTTTGTACATGCCCTTCTTTAGATTTGCATTGTTATATGTTTTCATTTACATTTTCTTAAATTTTTTTCACTTGAGGTCCTCTACAAAAGTTACATAAATTATGCCCCTTGAGTCAAAATTGGCCCTCGCCAGGGCTGGCTAATTTTCCATAGAAACACATAGTGAAAACTTTGAAAAATCTTCTCCTTTGATTGTCTGGTGAGCGATGTCAGGGCCTTTCAGGCCCTCTTGTCTACAGAATTAAGACCAACAGGTATGGCACAGAGTTTGGATCCACAAAGGGTCAAATAACACCCCACAAAACAATTGTCCAGTTTTGTTTAGAAACATACAATGTCATGTAGTTAAAACTTTAAAAATCTTTCCCTCTGGTGAGCGATTTCAGGGCCATCATGGCCCTCTTGTTTAAATGTTTAGGTGCCCCGCTCTAACATAATATTCATAGTCACGTGATTTCATCATGGGCACGTGACCTTTGCGCTGTCAAACATTTTCAATGTGGTACACTTTTCAATTTATGTTGATATTCTATAAAGTATTAAGAGTTTTCTCATGTTTAGCATAGTTGAAGGAAAAATAAACTGTATTGACCAGTTTATGACGCATATTTCGTTTTTAAAGCTACGAGGCGTTGTTAACAGACAAACCAATGGTACTCATGATTTTATGACCTAGTGCACACTTGTGCATGCGTAAAAGCACAAAAAATGAAAGGTTCGAAAAGCAGGTGGTTCCAGAGAAGGCACGTCAACGATATATTGAGTCATGTTATGGAGAAATTAAAATCAAAGTACTAAATGTACTGATAACAGCGAAACAGAGCAAATTACAGGTATAATCAGCACCCAATGAAATGACGCCTTTCACTTTATTGAATGTGAAATTAATAAATGCCTCATATAATGATTATTTTCATTGGTTGGTTCTTTCATGACAAAACTTTTGCAACTAATTAAATGATACCTTTAATGGAGGGATGAATGTTCAACCCGCCAGAGGGTATTTTCGGTACCTTTCGGCTATTATTGGCACCCCTAAAATGTTAACCACAACAGCCCTTTTTTATGCCATTTTTAGGGGAGATATTTGCCCTTATTCCCCAAGCAAAATCATTTATACTTTTGTCCCCAAAATTTGGTAAAAATTCCACAGCGTAAATTGTAATTTTCAAGGCCGATGTTCTGAATTATTTGTCAAAACCAACTGCCAAATGCGCACCTAGAATCGCAATTGTTAGGCATACGTCGTAAGTTCTCGGCCAATTCCGACTTCCTTTTATGCGAGGCATTCTGATCCTAGGGAAATCGACATGTTGTTCCCTATTTTGATTCGTTATCACTAGACGTTTATTGATCTTATATGAGAAAATAAAGCGCTTGTCAGGACATGAAGGGTTTATAATATGAACAAAAGCGCCTGAAAACATAGATGCGGAAATGTTTCAATAGTGTCGTTGTTACACGAAAATGTTGAAAAAGAATGACTGAAATGAAACTTTTAAGATAGACTTTATATTCAAAACGCTATCCTCACCTGAATCAGTCTAGCTCTCCGGCACAAATTTCTTGACAGTAAAACTGTACATACTTGGGATACAACTCAATCTGTACGAAATGATCTAATCTTCATGAGGGGGTGTTGCAGCATATATATATATATATTAATATATAGAACTGTCACCGTCAAATATTGAGTCAATTATAGGATTGCAGGCCGAAAAGGTCTCTTATAGCCCCCTTCCCCACCCCAAAAGGCCCATTACAATTGCAAACATATCATTTTTAGCTCACCTGGCACAAAGTACAAAGGTAAGCTATTGGAATGATTCTTATGTCAGTTGTTGTGCATCATGCATTGCGGGCGTCAACAATTTGTTTTAAACATATTCTTCTCTGAATCCACAAAGCATAGAGCTTTGATATTTTGTATTTAGCATGATCTAATGGTCTTCTACAAAAATTGTTTAAATCATGACTCAGTGCCAAAAATGGCCTCTCCCTGGGGACATATCAGTTTTTCATAGGATTTTTTTTTTTAAAAGATCTTCAGAAACTGTAAGGCATAGACCATTGATATTTGGTAAGTAGCATCATCTAGTGGTCCTCTACAAAGATTGTTCAAATTATGACCCCCGGGACAGTTTTTGATAGGAGAATCTTTAAAAATCTTCTTGTCAAAACCACATGTCCCAGAGCTTAGATTGTTAGTTCACCTATTCGAAGAAATGGGGGGGGGGAATATGTAATCACCCCGGCGCTGGCATTTTTTGGTTATAGGTTTGGGGTAAGTGTCAAAAATGTTGAAATGCACTAATACTTCATGAAATATTTGCCCTAGGAAGCTGATATTTTGAATGGAGGTTCCCTGTGTGTTGAACAATTTAATGTAGTGTAGATAAAATTTAAAATAAATTTGAATTTTAGTCAAAATTTAATTTGATTTGGACTAAGGTTTTTTGGCTGAAATATAACAGGAAGGTAACGTTTTTGGGTAAGTATTGAAACGCATTAGTACTACATGAAATATTTGCCATAGAAAGCTGATATTTGGAATGGACATTGATTTAGTGTAATAAGAATTTAAAATAAAATTGAATTTTAGTCAAAATTTCACCTGTTTTGACTTAGCTGTTTGGGCTATCGGTTTCTTTTACGGGAAAGAGTTCATTATTCTTGTGAACATGCGCTTCAATTCTGCACTAGTTTGGTTGTAAAATGTTCATGTATTTGTTTACTCTTCATGCATTTAATATTTCGCTATGTAAGATTATTACTACTAATCTACACAAGATACATGTTTTGAAAAACTTGAATTTGAATAAACCCCAAAGAAGACGCGAAAGAATATTTTGGCCATAAGTTTCACAACACCTTGGCATTCTAAAGCAGCAGGAATATAGCCAAGGTTTCCGATTGCATTTTTTGTAAACACATTCATAACTGAATAGAATATATAGACCTACATTTTCAGCCAATCAAACTGCCTTTTGCGTCATATTCTGTCATTTCCGTTTGACCCATATTCAAATTAGCAAATACTGAAATAGGAAGTAAAATCCAAAGTTTCATAAAGGACAAGGTCAGAATAAATCTAAAATCATCAACCACTGAAAATCAGAATTCCCAGATATCACGCGACGAACAGCGTGTTTTGACAATGGCACACAGCCTAAGCAGAAGAAGTGCTACTAGGTTAAAACACGGGGTTCTATCAGCTTATCAAATTAAGTATTATCCATAGAAGGTTTTCAACAACATATTCAATCAAATTATATTCCAGTATCAATAACAACTGAAAATAGAGCCTCTTCTACATGTATTTATCGTGTAACCGCCGATCAACACTGTCATCTGCAGACGTTTGTGTAGCGAAAGTAGGTAGCAATTTGTTGAAATGTCTTTACCAGTTTTCAACTCTACTTCAGACTGTAGTTCTGAACTTGAGTTCCATCAGGTTCCAAACAACTACCATAATTATATGTATGAATCTACTTAGTAATTGAAAATAACACCACTCTACCTTTAATTTGTAAGCAGACTACAGTTTTTCAAAATAAAAGTGCTGAACATGGAAAAATAAACGTATGTGTAAGAGTTGAAAAATAATGTATGTAATGGATTGGGATTAATAATTATTATATATTAATGCATTTATTTTTAGCTCACCAGAGCACAAAGTGCTCAGGGTGAGCTTTTGTGATTCCCTGATGTCCGTAGGCGTGCGTTGTGCGTCGTCAGTCGTAAACAATTTGAATCTTTAAAAATCTTCTCCTCTGAATCTACAGGGTTCTCAGCTAAAACTTCTTAACTACAAACGCTAGACAATTCATATTTGGTATACAAATGGCTTTGGTAAAGGCCTTTCAGTTGATATAAAGATAATTGAAAATTAGGTCACAGTCAGTGTCACTATTTAGACAAGTTGGCAATCATTGAAAAACTCTCAACATTTTTACAGTGTCCAACAAATTTATTTTTTTGCTGGTAGCACACTGGGCTACCAGATTTTTTTGTACTAGCCCAGTTACTAACAGAAAAAAAATCCAGTAGCCCAGATATTTTTTATTCACTTCCAGATGGTAAGACCTTGCATCCGTGTTTGGTGTATGTACTCATTCAGACCTAATATCCCTTAAGAATAATGACAACATAATCATGAAACTAGATCTATATTAATTTTTTCTTAAGTTTAGTTATTTTATGTTAAATTGCCACTCTTCCGCTTGTTTTAACTGCTAGGGGTGCTAGCTATGACATATTTTGAAGCAACTCTGACAAAATGTGTTCCATCAGATGATGAACTTGCACTGTCAGACTGTGAATATGTTATACTAACATTCCACTAGATGTTGAAATGAGAAAATAAACACAAATTTAATTTTAAATAGCAATTTATTACTATTTTGTCTAATACTCTGGCATTACCTTTGTCATTAATTAAATAAAATTTCATACTGACAGGTCCGGTCATACCATGTGTTAATTGGCTTGAAATGGAAAATCAACTTTCATCATTCTAAGTAAATGCAGAATTAAATACACATGTAATTGAATTCAGAACATTGATTTTAGGTCCTTTGCACTTGTTTTAACTTTTCAGTGTGTGTCAGATGTTAATAAGACATTTTCAAAAACAAATGTAGTGTAACCCTTTTATCTGCGTACCGGTATGCACTGTAACACATACAGGAAGATATTGTGGAAGTCATCCATCCTTTTTACCCGATAGAAAATCGGGTCTAAATAGATCGAGGTTTCATTCTTGACATAATCACGTAACGTTAGTTAACAGAGCTAAACATCATCAATCTTGAAGAAATAATGACGAGGTGAAAAAAATAAAGTTTTTCAAATTGAGTAGAGAGAGAAAATTTCTAGATATTCGCCGAGATTCGATCCGCGAAAACCCATTATTTTTTGGTTTTGTTAATGCTGTGAGCGACCGGCAGTTAATTACATAAGCGAGTTTGGTTCCAAATCTCGCACCATTGAAGGGGTAATTGATCCAAATTATTAGTCAACTGAAACTGTCACACACGATGGGCGGAGCTTAAATCTAGATTCACTGGTGCGTGTGTTATTGGTTGAGATTATGTATGGAATATTCTTGCTCTGCGGGATTCGGAGATTAAACATTTCGACGAACAAATGTCAGTCATGTATCACTTGGGCGGAGATTTAAATGACTTGATAGCCAATACATGGCCAGCGTCAGTGGTTGACACGCTCTATGGGTTAATAACAGGACACACGTCAGAAAACACACTCCAGAAAAAATTTTTTTGTATGTACAGACTCTAACTCTGGGAAATTAACATGTCATAATTAATTGCCCTACGTTCTGGATTATCTGTTATAGCCGGGCTATTGATCTTTGCTTTTACTCTTAGCCCGGCGGGCTTGTTTTGAAATTCTTTAACAGCCCGACAAGATTTTCTGGTAGCCCGCGGGCAATGGATTTGTCGGACACTGATTTTTAGCTCACCAGACAGGGCCTCCCCTGGGTTTTATTTTCTTTGCGCCATCACTTTCGCCAAATGAGAAAAACTTGTGCCAAATAAGAATTTTGTTGCGCCAATTTGGATCTGTTGGAGCCAAAGTTAGAGCCAAAGTTTGTCTTCAGATTCTACGTCATGAAACCTTTGTTTATGCATGAAATGTGTAACCAACATAACCAACTTGTATATAATTCCTTTATTAATTTTGATAATAGTAACAGTTTATGTCAACATAAGATTGCGTTGACCCCTATGGGTCTGATCAGGCTGTCGGCAGTCTTGAATCAACTTCAACATGTAGCCATGGTCTACATTGTTGGCGCTCCTCATTACATTTGACAGTTTAGCTGCGGTGGTCATTTTAGGGTCAGTTCTTATTGAAGGAGTAGAATCTGGAGCCTCAGACTTCACTTCCCCACTTGAAGAGCTGAAATTAAATAAACAAATGAAACAAATAATTTATTTTTATCTGTAAACAATATTAACAGCCTCTTGATACTATTAAAAACTCATGGTTAGCAAGACCAAAAAATAATAAGTGTACAATTAAGTATTGAATTTGTCACTAATTTCAGAGACATATACATACATGTATGTACATGTATATGTCTCTGTTAATTTTCAATCAGTTTTATATTGATTTCAGATTAATTTGCTTTATAAGATAAATAACTTGAAATTTCAAAACTGTTTTTACTTTCACTCATTGCAAACAAATAATTTCAGAACAAATATATATTTGAAAAATCAAAAATAACTTTTAAACACTAACAAAGGGGATTTTAAAAAAATGGTCAATTCATTTTCTCTACAGTTAAAAGTTATGCAAAGAAATGTAATGTTTCTGTTATATATGCATTTCCTTTAGTGGTTTCATAACACTACGGTAGTCAGTGTGCCATGTAAAGTTGTTGAAACTGTGTATTAACAGACTGAAAGCATAAAATATATCTTTAATATATAACTGGGCAAACGATACATGTTAGATTTATTTACTCCCAATTATGAAACTGAGAACTAACACAGTAGCCTGAATAGTGGTGTAATTGTTCCTTACCATGGATCTACAAAGTCCGATCTGTCCCAAATTGCCAGAGATAATCGCAAGCCAAATCCAATTAATTGCCTTGTTAGTCGTTCTTTAATCTCTTTGTCACATAGTCTTAGGTGTCATCTCCCTGGTTTGAGTAATTAACGTGCCACACGAAGAAATCAAATTGTCCACGGCTGAACTTGTAACAACGTCGCCATCTTTGACATGACTGCTTTCCCGTATTATCTGTTAGCTTAACAAAATACTAGGACATAAATTGAGAACCAGCTTAACAAAATAGTAGGACGAGAATTGGGAACCAGCTAGAATCACATCTTTCACGCATGGTTTCCGGTGGCTGCATGGGAAATCCCCAGATAAAACTCTTGTGTAAACAACCGACACACTTTGCACACAAACAGAAGAAGCAGTGATAATTGACCGAGAGGGTTAAAATGGGTCTGTATTTCTCGGCAAAATCTGCAAAATTGTCTTTCGCCACAACATTCGCCAGATTTAATTTTTTATCGCCAGTTTATGAATATTTTCGCCAATGGCCAGCGGTGGCCCTGCCAGAGCACAAAGTGCTCAGGGTGAGCTTTTGTGATCGCCTGATGTCTGTCGGCGTTTGTCGTGTGTGGTCAACAATTTGAGCCTTTAAAAGTCTTCTCCTCTCAATTGGCCCAGCCACAGTCCCAGGGATGGCCAGTTTTCTCTAGCTGACTGTTGTTTTCTGTACAAGTAGCAGAATGCTGGGTTCACTTAGGTAAGGCATGGGGAAAACTTTAAAAATCTTCTTGTCAAAAACTACATGTCACAGAGCTTAGATATTTGGTGTATAGATTTACTTAGTATACCTTATTGAAATTTGTTAATATCATAGTTCTGAGGTTAAAATTGGCCCTGCCCTGTTGGTTATACTTTAAAATAGACTTTTACGCTATAAAGGTTCCCCTGGGCTAGAAGGACCCCAGATATTCAGTCTGTCTTACGCAATCACTGGATACGGTAGGTCAAATTCCTGGTCAAAATTCTATAAAGGTGTCTGCTTCAGAATTAGTGTCTGATTGTTCACACTGTTTTTAACCCATTCCCTCATAGGCTATTTTCAGATCCTACCTCTTGGAAAATTTCAGAATCTATGTGTAGATTTGAAACCATTGTGATAAATAGAGCATTTACTCCTATGGAGCAAATGCTCAAGATATTTATCACAATGGTTTCATAAAGTGACTATTATACCTCTTTGAATAAATCTACTGATAAGGAGCATTAATTAGAGAAAAGGAAAATTTCAGAATTGTGTAGATTTGAAACCATTGTGATATATAGAGCATTTACTCCTATGGAGAAAATGCTGTATTTATCACAAAGGCTTTTTTCAGATCCTACCTCTATGAATAAATCTACTGATAAGGAGCATTAATTATAGAAAAGGAAAATTTCAGAATTGTGTAGATTTGAAACCAATGTGATAAATAGAACATTTACTCCTATGAAGCAAATGCTCTATTTATCACAATGATTAGCAAATCCTCTATTTATCACTAAGGCTTTTTTCAGATTCTACCTCTTTGAATAAATCTACTGATAAGGAGCATTAATTAAAATTTCAGAATTGTGTAGATTTCAAACCATTCTGATAAATAGAGCATTTGCTTCATAGGAGTAAACTAACTCATATACAAACCACGTATAAAGTTACATACCGGTATGCATCAGATCAGAATCCAAACTGTGTGCTAATTTCAATCAAGTCATGCTAAGCAGTGATAGGGTTGTCATCTGTTAGAAATGTCTGCTTATTCAAAGAGGTACATCTGGGTCTACTCTGTTTGCTAATGCGTGAAAACATGTTTACATGAAGGAAAGGGTTAATTAGAGAAAAGGAACATTTCAGAATTGTGTAGATTTGAAACCATTGTGATAAATAGTGCATTTACTCCTATGGAGCAAAATTAATGCTCTATTTATCACAAAAACTTTTTATCAGATCCTACCTCTTTGAATCAATCTATTGATAAGGAGCATTAATTAGAGACAAGGAAAAATTCAGAATGGTGTAGATTTGAAACCATTGTGATAAATAGAGCATTTACTCCTATGGAGCAAATGCTCTATTTATCACAATGGTTTCATAAAGTGACTATTACAGAGCCGTAGAACAAAGGCTTTTTAGCTCACCAGAGCACAAAGTGCTCAGGGTGAGCTTTTGTGATTGCCTGATGTCCGTCGTGCGTCGTCCTGCATCAACAATTTGAACCTTTAAAAATCTTCTCCTCTGAATCTACAGGGTTCTCAGCTTTCATCTTTGGCACATAGCATCATCTGTAGGTCCTCTACAAAATTTATATAAATTATGCCCCTGAAGTCAAAATTGGCCCCACCCTGGGGTGTCAAGTTTTCAATAGAAACATATAGTGAAAACTTTGAAAATATTCTCCTCTGAAATTGGAAGGTTCTCAACTTTCATATTTGGTACATAGCATCATATTCACATTCTCTACAGAAGTTATATAAATTATACCCCTGGGACGGGGTCAAAATTGGCCCGGTCCCAGGGATGGCCAGTTTTTTTAAGCAGAGTTGTTTAAAGAGGAAGTCCCTACAATGATCGGATATTTTCAATAATATCTTAAAACTTGGTATTTGTTATGCTCTATCATTATTATGAAGGTTCCCAATTTGAACTTATATCGAAAAATGCCCCTGTGATACAAATAAACCGATTTCATCAATACTGATAATTTTTGTTCTACAACACAATATTATCGGCCTTTTCCGCTAATTCTTCTGCATTTTGCCGATGGTCACCCGATCCCTCCATTGTTTATGTAATAGCTTTCTCGGTAGTGGTCGGAGAATCGCGAATAGGGCGAACAGTTACGAAACTAAAACCCAACCCGAATAAAACTGAAACATCGGGGAGTAAAACCGGGATCAACAATATCAAACACATTGATGTTTTGTCATTATAAATGGTAATTGGATGGGTTTTTTGCGATATACTACTTTTCAGCATATAAACAAACGAGTTTTGTATATTTTAAGTGTTTATGAAACGCGTCAAATGTAGGGACATCGCCTTTCAGTTTTCTTTAGCACTAGCAGAGTGTCGAGTTCACTTAGTAGTTATAGGCATAGGGAAAGCTTTAAAAATCTACTTGTCAAAAACTACAAGTCCCAGAGCTTAGATATTTGGTGTATATATTTACTTAGTATATCTTTATAAATTTTGTAAATATCATAGTTCTGAGGTTAAATTTGGCCCTGTCCTGTGGGTTATACTTTATAATAGACTTCTACAGTCTAAGGGTTTCCCCCTCTATCTTGGACTGCAGATAGCCTGGGTTAGTCTTATGCAAGAGGTCAAGTTCCTGTTCACTGTTATGTTGTCTGCTTCAGAATTACTGTCTGTTCACACTGTTTTAACCCATTCTCTCAATAAATCTACCTAAAATGAGCATTGATTAGAGAAACGGAAAATTTCAGAATTGTTCAAATTTTAAACCATTGTGATAAATAGAGCATTTGCTCCTATGGGGCAAATTCTCTATTTATCACAATGGTTTCATAAATTGACTATTACAGAGGCATACAAAGGTACATTTATGGAATTAATCAGTGTTCCCGTTTACGTCGTAATCATATCTAAATACGCACCGAAAATCGTTCGAACGCAAAATAGTCAAGTATGTTGCGTCCATGGGACACAAGATCAATGATCGAAATTTTACCGATATAAATGAATCAAGGTAAATTAACAACTGATACTCGATCTTACATTAATCCAGATCAATAAACAAAGTGAATCTCACTCCGTTTTCTTGACATTTTTCCGAAATTGCAACGCATCTATTAATATCGAGTCCTGGGTTATTCCATGTACGTAGGAGGGCACCTGCATTGACTGGTTACGATTTCCACCCTAATGTCAGCATCTAAAATTGTGTAATTCTATGAGAACCGTTCTGTCGCGTAGTAATGACATTTTGTGCTGAAAAAAGATGGCGTCTGCTGGTAAAAAGTTGAACACGCCAGGAACTTTAAAGCGTTATGGGTGCAAGATCGTGAGTTTAAAGACTTGTAATGATGTTAGCCCTGAAACCAATAGAATTACGATGTGATGCTTTGTTACAACCCGTTTTGTAGTAACGTTGCAAATTGTAGTAATTACTACAAAACGGGTTACTACACTTTGCGTGAAACCCTCCCAACCCGTTTTGTAGTAACGTTGCAAATTGTAGTAATTACTACAAAGTGGGTTGACATGCAAAGTTCAATATGTAGTAAACTCCTATTACACCGAGCATGGTTGTGTGACTGCAACCAAATTTGGGGTGGTCCTTCATATTGACAATATCCGAGTGCACAGTAAAAATCTTTTCGATACCTTGCCTACTTAAGGAAATAGAGTCAAAAACAGTTTACTACATTTCGTATGGGACCTTGCGACCCGTTTTGTAGTAACGTTGCAAATTGTAGTAATTTCTACAAAGTGGGTTACTGCAGTTTGTTTAAAAACTTGACAACTCATTTTGTAGTAATTGTGCATAAATATGAAATGATATAATATAAAATGATTAAATATTATATAATATATAATATAATATATATAATATATAATTTAAAAAAAAATAATTTTTTTATCAATTTAAAACAATACCATGAAATAAAATGACTTTTAGGCATATGTTCATAATATATAATATTATATAATATAATATATATTATTTTACTACAGTTTGTGTTAAAACTTCACAACTCATTTTGTAGTAATATTGCATGTATATGAAATGATATCAAATAAAATGATTAAATATTATATAATATTATATAATATATATATTTTTTAAATTTTCATAATTTTTCTTATCATCGATTGGAAACAATACCATGAAATAAATTGACTTTTTGGCATATTTTTATAATATATAATATTATATAATGTAATATATAAAATTTTGTATTATGTATAATAATACTAATAACATATAACAAAATGTTATAAACAATAATTACATTGCTGAAAGTAGTAATTACTACAAAACGGGTTACTACACTTTGCGTGAAACCCTCCCAACCCGTTTTGTAGTAACGTTGCAAATTGTAGTAATTACTACAAAGTGGGTTGGTATGCAAAGTTCAATATGTAGTAAACTCCTATTACACCGAGCATGGTTGTGTGACTGCAACCAAATTTGGGGCGGTCCTTCATATTGACAATATCCGAGTGCACAGTAAAAATCTTTTCGATACCTTGCCTACTTAATGAAATAGAGTCAAAAACAGTTTACTACATTTCGTATGGGACCTTGCGACCCGTTTTGTAGTAACGTTGCAAATTGTAGTAATTTCTACAAAGTGGGTTACTGCAGTTTGTTTAAAAATTTGACAACTCATTTTGTAGTAATTGTGCATAAATATGAAATGATATAATATAAAATGATTAAATATTATATAATATATAATATAATATATATATAATATAATTTTTAAAAAGATTTTTTTTATCAATTTAAAACAATACCATAAAATAAAATGACTTTTTGGCATATGTTCATACTATATAATATTATATAATATAATATATATTATTTTACTACAGTTTGTGTTAAAACTTCACAACTCATTTTGTAGTAATATTGCATGTATATGAAATGATATCATATAAAATGATTAAATATTATATAATATTATATAATATTATATAATATATATATATTTTTTAAATTTTCATAATTTTTCTTATAATCGATTGGAAACAATACCATGAAATAAATTGACTTTTTGGCATATTTTTATAATATATAATATTATATAATGTAATATATAAAATTTTGTATTATGTATAATAATACTAATAACATATAACAAAATGTTATAAACAATAATTACATTGCTGAAAGTAGTAATTACTACAAAACGGGTTACTACACTTTGCGTGAAACCCTCCCAACCCGTTTTGTAGTAACGTTGCAAATTGTAGTAATTACTACAAAGTGGGTTGGTATGCAAAGTTCAATATGTAGTAAACTCCTATTACACCGAGCATGGTTGTGTGACTGCAACCAAATTTGGGGTGGTCCTTCATATTGACAATATCCGAGTGCACAGTAAAAATCTTTTCGATACCTTGCCTACTTAAGGAAATAGGGTCAAAAACAGTTTACTACATTTCGTATGGGACCTTGCGACCCGTTTTGTAGTAACGTTGCAAATTGTAGTAATTTCTACAAAGTGGGTTACTGCAGTTTGTTTAAAAATTTGACAACTCATTTTGTAGTAATTGTGCATAAATATGAAATGATATAATATAAAATGATTAAATATTATATAATATATAATATAATATATATAATATATAATTTTTAAAAATATTTTTTTTAACAATTTAAAAAAATACCATGAAATAAAATGACTTTTTGGCATATGTTCATAATATATAATATTATATAATATAATATATATTATTTTACTACAGTTTGTGTTAAAACTTCACAACTCATTTTATAGTAATATTGCATGTATATGAAATGATATCATATAAAATGATTAAATATTATATAAAATTATATAATATTATATAATATATATATTTTTTAAATTTTCATAATTTTTCTTATAATCGAATGTAAACAATACCATGAAATAAAATGACTTTTTTGGCATATTTTTATAATATATTATATTATATAATATAATATATACAATTTTGTATTATGTATAATGATACTAATTACATATAACAAAATGTTATAAACAATAATTACATCGCTGAAAGTAGTAATTACTACAAAACGGGTTACT
Organism: Azorinus chamasolen; assembly: GCA_963576725.1. Lineage (NCBI taxonomy): Eukaryota > Metazoa > Mollusca > Bivalvia > Cardiida > Solecurtidae > Azorinus > Azorinus chamasolen. The sequence continues at coordinate 45,685,067 of OY755250.1, read as the reverse complement.
ACACTTTGCGTGAAACCCTCCCAACCCGTTTTGTAGTAACGTTGCAAATTGTAGTAATTACTACAAAGTGGGTTGACATGCAAAGTTCAATATGTAGTAAACTCCTATTACACCGAGCATGGTTGTGTGACTGCAACCAAATTTGGGGTGGTCCTTCATATTGACAATATCCGAGTGCACAGTAAAAATCTTTTCGATACCTTGCCTACTTAAGGAAATAGAGTCAAAAACAGTTTACTACATTTCGTATGGGACCTTGTGACCCGTTTTGTAGTAACGTTGCAAATTGTAGTAATTTCTACAAAGTGGGTTACTGCAGTTTGTTTAAAAATTTGACAACTCATTTTGTAGTAATTGTGCATAAATATGAAATGATATAATATAAAATGATTAAATATTATATAATATATAATATAATATATATAATATATAATTTTAAAAAAAAATTTTTTTTATCACTTTAAAACAATACCATGAAATAAAATGACTTTTTGGCATATGTTCATAATATATAATATTATATAATATAATATATATTATTTTACTACAGTTTGTGTTAAAACTTCACAACTCATTTTATAGTAATATTGCATGTATATGAAATGATATCATATAAAATGATTAAATATTATATAAAATTATATAATATTATATAATATATATATTTTTTAATTTTTCATAATTTTTCTTATAATCGAATGGAAACAATACCATGAAATAAAATGACTTTTTTGGCATATTTTTATAATATATTATATTATATAATATAATATATACAATTTTGTATTATGTATAATGATACTAATTACATATAACAAAATGTTATAAACAATAATTACATCGCTGAAAGTAGTAATTACTACAAAACGGGTTACTACACTTTGCGTGAAACCCTCCCAACCCGTTTTGTAGTAACGTTGCAAATTGTAGTAATTACTACAAAGTGGGTTGACATGCAAAGTTCAATATGTAGTAAACTCCTATTACACCGAGCATGGTTGTGTGACTGCAACCAAATTTGGGGTGGTCCTTCATATTGACAATATCCGAGTGCACAGTAAAAATCTTTTCGATACCTTGCCTACTTAAGGAAATAGAGTCAAAAACAGTTTACTACATTTCGTATGGGACCTTGTGACCCGTTTTGTAGTAACGTTGCAAATTGTAGTAATTTCTACAAAGTGGGTTACTGCAGTTTGTTTAAAAATTTGACAACTCATTTTGTAGTAATTGTGCATAAATATGAAATGATATAATATAAAATGATTAAATATTATATAATATATAATATAATATATATAATATATAATTTTTAAAAAAATTTTTTTTTATCACTTTAAAACAATACCATGAAATAAAATGACTTTTTGGCATATGTTCATAATATATAATATTATATAATATAATATATATTATTTTACTACAGTTTGCGTTAAAACTTCACAACTCATTTTGTAGTAATATTGCATGTATATGAAATGATATCAAATAAAATGATTAAATATTATATAATATTATATAATATATATATATTTTTTAAATTTTCATAATTTTTCTTATAATCGATTGGAAACAATACCATGAAATAAATTGACTTTTTGGCATATTTTTATAATATATAATATTATATAATGTAATATATAAAATTTTGTATTATGTATAATAATACTAATAACATATAACAAAATGTTATAAACAATAATTACATTGCTGAAAGTAGTAATTACTACAAAACGGGTTACTACACTTTGCGTGAAACCCTCCCAACCCGTTTTGTAGTAACGTTGCAAATTGTAGTAATTACTACAAAGTGGGTTGGTATGCAAAGTTCAATATGTAGTAAACTCCTATTACACCGAGCATGGTTGTGTCACTGCAACCAAATTTGGGGCGGTCCTTCATATTGACAATATCCGAGTGCACAGTAAAAATCTTTTCGATACCTTGCCTACTTAATGAAATAGAGTCAAAAACAGTTTACTACATTTCGTATGGGACCTTGCGACCCGTTTTGTAGTAACGTTGCAAATTGTAGTAATTTCTACAAAGTGGGTTACTGCAGTTTGTTTAAAAATTTGACAACTCATTTTGTAGTAATTGTGCATAAATATGAAATGATATAATATAAAATGATTAAATATTATATAATATATAATATAATATATATATATAATATAATTTTTAAAAAGATTTTTTTTATCAATTTAAAAAAATACCATGAAATAAAATGACTTTTTGGCATATGTTCATAATATATAATATTATATAATATAATATATATTATTTTACTACAGTTTGTGTTAAAACTTCACAACTCATTTTGTAGTAATATTGCATGTATATGAAATGATATCATATAAAATGATTAAATATTATATAATATTATATAATATTATATAATATATATATTTTTTAAATTTTCATAATTTTTCTTATAATCGATTGGAAACAATACCAGGAAATAAAATTACTTTTTTGGCATATTTTTATAATATATTATATTATATAATATAATATATACAATTTTGTATTATGTATAATGATACTAATAACATATAACAAAATGTTATAAACAATAATTACATCGCTGAAAGTAGTAATTACTACAAAACGGGTTACTACACTTTGCGTGAAACCCTCCCAACCCGTTTTGTAGTAACGTTGCAAATTGTAGTAATTACTACAAAGTGGGTTGACATGCAAAGTTCAATATGTAGTAAACTCCTATTACACCGAGCATGGTTGTGTGACTGCAACCAAATTTGGGGTGGTCCTTCATATTGACAATATCCGAGTGCACAGTAAAAATCTTTTCGATACCTTGCCTTCTTAAGGAAATAGAGTCAAAAACAGTTTACTACATTTCGTATGGGACCTTGCGACCCGTTTTGTAGTAATGTTGCAAATTGTAGTAATTTCTACAAAGTGGGTTACTGCAGTTTGTTTAAAAACTTGACAACTCATTTTGTAGTAATTGTGCATAAATATGAAATGATATAATATAAAATGATTAAATATTATATAATATATAATATAATATATATAATATATAATTTTTAAAAAATTTTTTTTATCAATTTAAAACAATACCATGAAATAAAATGACTTTTTGGCATATGTTCATAATATATAATATTATATAATATAATATATATTATTTTACTACAGTTTGTGTTAAAACTTCACAACTCATTTTGTAGTAATATTGCATGTATATGAAATGATATCAAATAAAATGATTAAATATTATATAATATTATATAATATATATATTTTTTAAATTTTTATAATTTTTCTTATAATCGATTGGAAACAATACCATGAAATAAATTGACTTTTTGGCATATTTTTATAATATATAATATTATATAATGTAATATATAAAATTTTGTATTATGTATAATAATACTAATAACATATAACAAAATGTTATAAACAATAATTACATTGCTGAAAGTAGTAATTACTACAAAATGGGTTACTACACTTTGCGTGAAACCCTCCCAACCCGTTTTGTAGTAACGTTGCAAATTGTAGTAATTTCTACAAAGTGGGTTACTGCAGTTTGTTTAAAAATTTGACAACTCATTTTGTAGTAATTGTGCATAAATATGAAATGATATAATATAAAATGATTAAATATTATATAATATATAATATAATATATATAATATATAATTTTTAAAAAAATTTTTTTTATCAATTTAAAAAAATACCATGAAATAAAATGACTTTTTGGCATATGTTCATAATATATAATATAATATAATATAATATATATTATTTCACTACAGTTTGTGTTAAAACTTCACAACTCATTTTGTAGTAATATTGCATGTATATGAAATGATATCATATAAAATGATTAAATATTATATAATATTATATAATATATATATTTTTTAAATTTTCATAATTTTTCTTATAATCGATTGGAAACAATACCATGAAATAAAATGACTTTTTTGGCATATTTTTATAATATATTATATAATATAATATATACAATTTTGTTTTATGTATAATAATACTAATAACATATAACAAAATGTTATAAACAATAATTACATCGCTGAAAGTAGTAATTACTACAAAACGAGTTACTACATTTTGTATGAAACCCTCCCAACCCGTTGTGTAGTAACGTTGCAAATTGTAGTAATTACTACAAAGTGGGTTGGTATGCAAAGTTCAATATGTAGTAAACTCCTATTACACCGAGCATGGTTGTGTGACTGCAACCAAATTTGGGGTGGTCCTTTATATTGACAATATCCGAGTGCACAGTAAAAATCTTTTCGATACCTTGCCTACTTAGGGAAATAGAGTCAAAAACAGTTTACTACATTTCGTATGGGACCTTGCGACCCGTTTTGTAGTAACGTTGCAAATTGTAGTAATTTCTACAAAGTGGGTTACTGCAGTTTGTTTAAAAATTTGACAACTCATTTTGTAGTAATTGTGCATAAACATGAAATGATATAATATAAAATGATAAAATATTATATAATATATAATATAATATATATGATATATAATTTTAAAATTTTTATTTAAAACAATACCATGAAATAAAATGACTTTTTAGCATATATGTTCATAATATATAATATCATATAATATAACATATATTATTTTACTACAGTTTGTGTTAAAACTTCACAACTCATTTTGTAGTAAACTTGCATGTATATGAAATGATATCACATAAAACGATTAAATATTATACAATATTATATAATATTCTATAATATATATATTTTTCAAATTTTCATAATTTTCTTTTATAATCGATAGGAAACAATACCATGGAATAAAATGACTTTTTGGCATATTTTTATAATATATAATATAGTATATAATAATAAGGGTATTCACACAAACTTAAAATGCAAGTAATGCCAAGCTCACTTGCATGAACGTGTGTAGCACTGTGTCCAATTATTATCCCTTATCGCCGGTCCTAATCGCCTTTTAAACCTTAACCCTTTCCAATTTTGTTTATATCTATAACAATTCTAAATACCTAATAAATATTCATTGACCAAATAGTTATAATGAAATATGGACACGTGGCATATTGTAGCATTTTAGAAATTGATCTATAACTTTTCATTAACAAGCAGGAGCCATTTGATCTGGGTCTTATCTGTTTGCAAATACGTGAAAATGCGTTTATATGATGGAACGTGTTAAATAATCCATGAATATCCGTGTAAACAATGGCTATTTACAATGGCAACTGTACACTAGCTGGATGTTTTGGTATTGGTAGAAACTGTAGAGTCTATTGTAACTTCATAAGTAAACACAACAGGCCCAGCTTTGAGACGACTGCTACAGTAGAGCCATATGCTATGGGTCTACTGTTCTCAAATTCGTATTTATGTAGTAACTGATCAAAAGCGGCTGTTAAGAGTAGACCCAGATCCGGTGGCCCCTATAATACCTGTTTGATCCTCGGAGTCGTCTGATCAGGGTCCACACTTTTTTAGCTATTTGGACTATATAGCTCTGATTAGTTGTGTATTTGGCAAAACAATAATCCATATTAATTATAATTATTTCTTATAAAATAGCCATAATGTAAAATACGAATACATGGTATCTTCTGTCATGTACTAAAAAGTTAAAATAATTGCATATATACTTAACTATATTGATGGATGACACTTAAACAAAATATTCTGTCTGTATGTCATATAATTTATAGGAGACACACACTAAACGGGACACCTAAAAAAGATAGACATTAAGAAAGAGAGGGGGATTGCGTGCCTGCGTGCGCGCGCGCGCGTGTGTGTGTGTGTGTGTGAGAGAGAGAGAGAAATAGAGAGACAGAGACGGAGACAGAGACAGACAGACAGAGACAGACAGACAGAGACAGAGAGAGATAGATAGAGAGAGAGAGAGAGAGAGAGCCAGAGAGAGATAGACAGAGAGAGATAGACAGACAGACAGACAGTGGCAGAAAGACAGAAAGACAGACAGACAGACAGACAGACAGACAGACAGACATAAAAAGAGAACAAGAGGGAGATGATGGCCCTGATATCGATCACCAGAGTGCCATTGACAGCAGACATTTCTAACAGATAACTGCAAAAATCAGTGTCATAACCCTATCAGTGCTTAGCATGACTTGACTGAAATTAGCACAGTTTGAATTCTGATCTGATACATTTTTAACTTCATAATCATGTGGTTTGTACAAGAGGGTTAATTGAAAGATTGGTTTGTATAGAAAACAGTGTGAACAAACAGACAATAATTCTGAAGCAGACATCAACTAGAGTATAGTGCAGGTGAACTTCAACCTGACCTCTCAAGATAACTAGCTGGCTAGCTAGTGGTTCAAACGGTAACCTTTATACTGTAGAAGTCTATTTTAAAATATAACCCACATGGCAGGACCTCAGAACATTGATATTAACACAATTCATACAGGTATACTAAGTAAATCTATACACCAAATATCTAAGCTCTGGAACATGCAGTTTTTGGCAAGAAGATTTTTAAAGTTTTCCCTATGCCTAACTAATGAACCAAGAACTCTGTAACAGACAGCTGGTACAACAGTCTGCTTAAAAAAACTAGCCACCCCTGGGGCGGGGCCAATTTTGGCCCCAGGGGCATAATTTATATAACTTTTGTAGAGGACCTAAACATGATGCTATATGCCAAATATTAAAGCTGAGAATCTTGTAGATTCAGAGGAGAATATTTTTAAAGTTTTCACTATATGTTTCTATTGGAAATTTGACAACCCTGGGGCGGGGTAAATTTTGACCCCAGGGGCATAATTTATATATCTTTTGTAGAGGACTTAAATATGATGCTATATGCCAAAGATGAAAGCTGAGAACCCTGTAGATTCAGAGGAGAATATTTTTTAAAGGTTCAAATTATTGACGAACGACGACGAACGACGCACGACGAACGTCATCGGACATCAAGCGATCACAATAGCTCACCCTAAGCACTTTATGCTCTGGTGAGTTAAAAACAGAGATATTGAGGAAGAGAGCGAGACAGGTAGACTGAAACAGACAAACATGCAGAGAAGAAAAAGAGAAAATGAGCGGGAGAGAGAGGAAGACAGAGAGAGGAAGACAGACAGACAGGCAGTAGTCAGACAGAGAGAGCTAGAGAGCAAGAGAGACATACAGACAGAGAGACAGACAGAGACAAACAGAGAAAGAAGTGCAGACGATAAGACCATATCTGTCTCTAAATAAGACAATATACTCTTACTCGTCCGAAGGTGTGAAGATGAAAAATCAATGACATTATGAAAGTAATTCAGATGGAAGGGGCTTGTTTTGGTCTTTTTCGGAAAAACTTTTTAAAACAAGAGAGTGATTGGCCCTATATCGCTCACTTGAGTTACAGTAATATATTTTTTTAGTGGACAACATTTCTAGCAGATCATAGAAACTTAGTGCATTGTTTTCTTCCTGTCACCGCTGAATCAACTTGAACTAAAATTGACACACAGTCTGGATTCAGATCTAATACCAAGTGACTGTCTGACCACGATCTAAACTGTTTACAATTTAGGTCAAACTGCCTAAAACTGATATTTTAGAAATTCAAATGACAACAAATCTGAAGCAGACGACATTACAGGTCTCGTAGGAAGAGCTTGCTTAAAGGCATTTCTAAGCTCCTTATATAAGTGACCCCTATATACACAGTATCCACCTGTGCTGATTGATTTCCTTGAGTGCTCCTGCAGTGTCCAGTCAGGGTCAGTGACCATATGAGATAAAGTTATGCAATTATACCTTGATCCAGGTAGATAGGCAAATAAAATGCTAGGCAATATTTAATGCCAGTTTTTGTGTGAAATGACCAATTAAAATATCCTTAAAAATATTTTAACCCCTTCTCTCATATAAACCTGTTTTTACGCAACCAAGTAGACCAAGATTAAACAGCTCCTATAGAAGCCGTTTGATCAGGGTCTGCTCTGTTACAGAAATAATGTGTTCTTACGGATTAAAAATAAGAGTAGAACCAGATCAGACGGCTCCTATAGAAGCTGTCTGATCAAGGTCTGCTCTGTTTGCTTTTGACAAGATATAGATTTGATTTTACAGTTTTTATCAAAGCTTAAACTTCTCTTTATGGAAATAACGTGTTTTACGCATCATCAAACAAAGCAGAGTAGACCCAGATCAGTTCTTGTCAAAGCAAGCGGGAAAGGGTTAACAGGCGTTTAGAAATAATTCTAGCTCTAGGTGTGAATATTTTAAAATCAGCCAATTAAACGGGTCATTTGTTTTTTTAACAATCTAAAGTGAGAAGATTACTCATTTTAACATTGTAACATTAATTATTAATTTACAATAACTTTGATTAACTTAAAACATTATTTGTTTTCAAAATCAAATTAAAATAAATACAATTAATAGCAAGGAGAAAATCTTTATTAAACACCTGAATTTCAACTAAATACAATTGATAAAGACTATATTACATGACTCGCATAATAAAAAACTATTAAATAAATGATCCTAATGATACTAAATACTTTTTTCCAATCGCATAAATTAACTGCAGAAACAAACATAACATTATGCAAAGACCTATGATAGCATCCAGTTGTATAATTCCCAGTGTGGCACAGCAAATCACCCATACAATACACATCATGGGGTTAATAGGTCAACATTCCTTTCTAAATGCCTTTTGCTGAGTAATTTTTCGTCTGCAACAATTGTCATCTGCTTCAATTCTTAAAATAAACTTTCATTCATTTCTTTGCAAAAATATAGTCAAGATGACAAACAGTTTAGATCCTGATGAGACGCCGCATTATGCGGCCTCTCATCTGGATCCAAACTGTTAACATAGGTAATCATAGTTTCGCCGCTAGCGTGCAAAGAGTTTAGAGTAGCATTGACCTGAAGAGATTGTACCATGATGTAACAGTTGCTCTAAGGGCACTACTCAAGCCAGTGCTGTAACCTTTTTACTGTAATTTCTGATGTGATGGAGTCTGCTTAACCCTTATTAGTTTCCCTCATATAAAATTGTTTTCACGCATCTGCAAACAGAGTAGACCCAGATAAGACGGCTCCTATAGGATCAGGGTCTGCTGTTTGCTAATGGAATTGGATAGATCTGTTTCTATGTCTTCTACACTGATCCACCTTCCATAATTCATTATAAATAATTTGTCCATGACTATTCAGGAGGTATTTGAATTTGCAATAAACTCTCCCTGTCTATGTCACGCCATTAATGTGCGTATGTCTGTCTCTGTCAATCTCTCTGTCTCCCTATGTCTTTGTCTCTCTGTCTCTTTGTCTCTGTCTCTTCGTCTGTATCTTTACCACAACTCTTTCACCCCTCCCCCCCTCTCTCTCTCTCTCTCTCTTTCTCGCATACTGTTTTCGAATCTATTTTCTTAAGTAGGCTTGGTATCTGAAAAAAGGTATTATGCACTCGGATATTGCCAATATGAAGAACTTCCCAAAATTTTGTTGCAGTCATACAACCATGTTCGGTGTAATAGGAGTTTTCTACATATTTAATTTGGCATACCAACCCATTTTGTAGTATTTACTACAATTTGCAACGTTACTACAAAACGGGTTGGGAGGGTTTCACGCAAAGTGTAGTAACCCGTTTTGTAGTAATTACTACATTAAGCGATGTAATTATTGTTTATAACATTTTGTTATATGTTATTAGTATTATTATACATAATACAAAATAATATATATTATATAATATAATATTATATATTATAAAGATATGCCAAAAAGTTATATTTTATTTCATGGTATTGTTTCCTATCGATAAAAAAAATATGAAAATATAATAAATATATATATTATATAATATTATATAGTATTATATAATATTTAATCATTTTATATGATATCATTTTATATACATGCACAATTAATGAGTTGTGAAGTTTTAATACAAACTGTAGTAAAATAGTATATATTATATTATATAATATTATATATTATGAACATATGCCAAAAAGTCATTTTATTTCATGGTATTGTTTTAAATTTATAAAAAAAATTTTTTTATATTATGTATATTATATCATATATTATATAATATTTAATCATTTTATACTATATCATTTCATATTTATGCACAATTACTACAAAACGGGTCGCAAGGTCCCATACGAAATGTAGTAAACTATTTTTGACTCTATTTCATTAAGTAGGCAAGGTATCGAAAAGATTTTTACTGTGCACTTGGATATTGTCAATATGAAGGACCACCCAAAATTTGATTGCAGTCACACAACCATGCTAGGTGTAATAGGAGTTTACTACATATTGAACTTTGCATACCAACTCACTTTGTAGTAATTACTACAATTTGCAACGTTACTACAAAACGGGTTGGGAGGGTTTCACGCAAAGTGTAGTAACCCGTTTTGTAGTAATTACTACATTCAGCGATGTAATTATTGTTTATAATATAATTTCATATACATGCAATATATATACAAAATGAGTTGTGAAATTTAACACAAACTGTAGTAAAATGGTATATATTATATTATATAATATTATATATCATGAACATATGCCAAAAAGTCATTTTATTTCATGGCTCAGTGGTAGAGCGTCCATCTGCGGTACGGAAGGTCGTGGGTTCGATCCCCGGCCGCGACAGACCAAAAGTCGTTAAAAGTTGGTACTAGTAGCTCCCTTGTCTGCGCTCGACATTAAAAGGTGTAGTTCTAGGACTGGTCGGCCCGGTGTCAGGATAATGTGACTGGGTGGGATGCCCTTGCCATGTGCCCGCGGCAGGGGTATTTCAGTGAGGCAGCACTATAACTTGTCTCATGCGGGTGCCGTCTGCAAATAACTGAAATACTGTTGGTCGGACGTTAAACCCAACTCACTCACTCACTCATGGTATTGTTTTAAATTTATAAAAAAAATAAAAATTAAAATTATATATTATATATATTATATTATATATTATATAATATTTAATCATTTTATATTTACAAATGTATATCATTTCATATTTATGCACAATTACTACAAAATGAGTTGTCAAAGTTTTAAACAAACTGTTGTAACCCACTTTGTAGTAATTACTACAATTTGCAACGTTACTACAAAACGGGTCGCAAGGTCCCATACGAAATGTAGTAAACTGTTTTTGACTCTATTTCATTAAGTAGGCAAGGTATCGAAAAGATTTTTACTGTGCCCTCGGATATTGTCAATATGAAGGACCAACCCAAATTTGGTTGCAGTCACACAACCATGCTCGGTGTAATAGGAGTTTACTACATATTGAACTTTGCATACCAACCCACTTTGTAGTAATTACTACAAGTTGCAACGTTACTACAAAACGGGTTGGGAGGGTTTCACGCAAAGTGTAGTAACCCGTTTTGTAGTAATTACTACATTCAGCGATGCTATTATTGTTTATAACATTTTGTTATATGTTATTAGTATTATTATACATAATACAAAATAATATATATTATATTATATTATATTATATATTATAAAGATATGCCAAAAAGTCATTTTATTTCATGGTATTGTTTCCGGTCGATTATAAAAAAAATATGAAAATTTAAAAAATATATATATTATATAATATTATATAGTATTATAGAATATTTAATCATTTTATATGATATCATTTTATATACATGCAATATTACTACAAAATGAGTTGTGAAGTTTTAATACAAACTGTAGTAAAATAGTATATATTATATTATATAATATTATATATTATGAACATATGCCAAAAATTCATTTTATTTCATGGTATTGTTTTAAATTGATAAAAAAAATTTTTTTAAAAAAATATATATTATATATATTATATAATATATTATATAATATTTAATCATTTTATATTATATCATTTCATATTTATGCACAATTACTACAAAATGAGTTGTCAAAGTTTTAAACAAACTGCAGTAACCCACTTTGTAGAAATTACTACAATTTGCAACGTTACTACAAAACGGGTCGCAAGGTCCCATACGAAATGTAGTAAACTGTTTTTGACTCTATTTCATTAAGTAGGCAAGGTATCGAAAAGATTTTTACTGTGCACTCGGATATTGTCAATATGAAGGACCAACCCAAATTTGGTTGCAGTCACACAACCATGCTCGGTGTAATAGGAGTTTACTACATATTGAACTTTGCATACCAACTCACTTTGTAGTAATTACTACAATTTGCAACGTTACTACAAAACGGGTTGGGAGGGTTTCACGCAAAGTGTAGTAACCCGTTTTGTAGTAGTTACTACTTTCAGCGATGTAATTATTGTTTATAACATTTGTTATATGTTATTAGTATTATTATACATAATACAAAATTTTATATATTATATTATATAATATTATATATTATAAAAATATGCCAAAAAGTCAATTTATTTCATGGTATTGTTTCCATTCGATTATAAGAAAAATTATGAAAATTTAAAAAATATATATATTATATAATATTATATAATATTTAATCATTTTATATGATATCATTTCATATACATGCAATATTACTACAAAATGAGTTGTGAAGTTTTAACACAAACTGTAGTAAAATAATATATATTATATTATATAATATTATATATTATGAACATATGCCAAAAAGTCATTTTATTTCATGATATTGTTTTAAATTGATAAAAAAATTTTTTTTAAAAAATTATATATTATATATATTATATTATATATTATATAATATTTAATCATTTTATATTATATCATTTCATATTTATGCACAATTACTACAAAATGAGTTGTCAAGTTTTTAAACAAACTGCAGTAACCCACTTTGTAGAAATTACTACAATTTGCAACGTTACTACAAAACGGGTCGCAAGGTCCCATACGAAATGTAGTAAACTGTTTTTGACTCTATTTCCTTAAGTAGGCAAGGTATCGAAAAGATTTTTACTGTGCACTCGGATATTGTCAATATGAAGGACCACCCCAAATCTGGTTGCAGTCACACAACCATGCTCGTTGTAATAGGAGTTTACTACATATTGAACTTTGCATGTCAACCCACTTTGTAGTAATTACTACAATTTGCAACGTTACTACAAAACGGGTTGGGAGGGTTTCACGCAAAGTGTAGTAACCCGTTTTGTAGTAATTACTACTTTCAGCGATGTAATTATTGTTTATAACATTTTGTTATATGTTATTAGTATTATTATACATAATACAAAATTGTATATATTATATTATATAATATAATATATTATAAAAATATGCCAAAAAAGTCATTTTATTTCATGGTATTGTTTCCAATCGATTATAAGAAAAATTATGAAAATTTAAAAAAAAATATATATTATATAATATTATATAATATTATATAATATTATATAATATTGAATCATTTTTTATGATATCATTTCATATACATGCTATATTACTACAAAATGAGTTGTGAAGTTTTAACACAAACTGTAGTAAAATAATATATATTTTATTATATAATATTATATATTATGAACATATGCCAAAAAGTCATTTTATTTCATGGTATTGTTTTAAATTGATAAAAAAAAAAAAATTTAAAATTATATATTATATATATTATATTATATATTATATAATATTTAATCATTTTATATTATATCATTTCATATTTATGCACAATTACTACAAAATGAGTTGTCAAATTTTTAAACAAACTGCAGTAACCCACTTTGTAGAAATTACTACAATTTGCAACGTTACTACAAAACGGGTCGCAAGGTCCCATACGAAATGTAGTAAACTGTTTTTGACTCTATTTCCTTAAGTAGGCAAGGTATCGAAAAGATTTTTACTGTGCACTCGGATATTGTCAATATGAAGGACCACCCCAAATTTGGTTGCAGTCACACAACCATGCTCGTTGTAATAGGAGTTTACTACATATTGAACTTTGCATGTCAACCCACTTTGTAGTAATTACTACAATTTGCAACGTTACTACAAAACGGGTTGGGAGGGTTTCACGCAAAGTGTAGTAACCCGTTTTGTAGTAATTACTACAATTTGCAACGTTACTACAAAACGGGTTGTAACAATGCTTTGTATGCACTGAAAATGAAGTGAAAACCGCTTTTACGTACCAGCGGATGCAGTGATGCTCAGATCAGATACTCAAACAATGCTCATCGTCGTGCACTTCAAATCAAAGCATCAAGAAATACCTTATTATACAGTGCTTATAACACTTATCTTATTGATGTTAAATGGTACATCAGTGTAAGTGTTAAATAGTTTTATCCCTTTACACTTAATGGTGCAAAAAATCTCCATTACAAAAGCAGAAGTGAAATTATCTGGGACTCAGTTGTATTTGTTTGGGACGCAACTTTTGCTGATGCCTTCGGTCCCAGGGACTCGGTAAAATTCAATCCTAATGAGAACACTTGGAATAAAGGGTTAGTGCATATCAATCTTACAATTAACTCTCTTGTACAAACAACATAATTATGAAGTTCACATAATTATGCACCAGATCAGAATCCAAACTGTGTGCAAATTAGAAATCACCTCTTAAACTGGAATTTCTCAGCTTTCATATTGGCACATATCATCATCTTGAGGTCCTCTACAAAAAATATATGAATTATACCCATGGGTTCAAATGAAGCCCTGCCCCAGGGATGGTAAGTTTTCTATAGAAACATATAGTGAAAACTTTGAAAATCTTCTCCTCTGAGTGTCTGATGAGCGATGTCAGGGTCATCATGGCCCTCTTGTTTTCTTAACTGCTGAACCTCATATGCTAGACAGTTCATATATGGTATGGAGATACTTTGGTGAAGGTCTTTCAGTTGATACACGGATACCTGAAATTGGGTCACGGTCACTATTTTGAAAGCTTGGCTGGTTTTAACAAATTTTTGCTATAACTTCTGATCCACGAGCGCTAGGCCATTCACCTTTCGTATTAAGATAGCTTTGGTAAGGACCTTACGATTGACATAAATATACCGGAAATCATGTCAAGGTCACTATTTTGAAACATTGACTGTCATTGAAATGTTATACATACAACTAAGTCAATAGACGAAGAGGCTGATAAAATCTATATGCGTACAGATCCGTTAATTAATACTGCCTCACTTATACAAAGTTACACACAGCATGTTCTTCGTCCACGTATTGATAAAGAATCTGAACATAAAAGACATTTTCTGAAACTTCAGTTCCTAAATAAAGGTATCGATTTTATTGATATTCAAAGTATATTTCGTGATAAGAATGTAATCGATGCTATTCCCAAATATTTCATCAACTCTGAATCACCTATCATCTGTTATAAATATAATAAACCTATTAGAAATGTTATTTTGAACTACAATAAAATTGTCTCTGACTTAAATGTTGATGTTAATACCCCTATTTCTTGAGATTGTAGCATTTCTAGCTTTTGCTATAAACCAGTTGGTCATGTCATTACTGGTAATTTTGATATCATTAAGGATAAACGTCTCAGGACCCTCCTAACTAAAGGACCTAAATATAGATTACCTTCCCTTATTGATTTTGACGCTTGTCGAACTCATATTGCGGAAGCTATTCAAGAATTCTGCATCAAATGGTGTCGACGAGAACATGCTGATGTTAATGCCCTTTCGGATTGGAAGAAATGTATTTTCGATATTATTGATACACGAATAACTTTTTACAAATCAAATAACCATCTTTTACCACCTCGACCTAGAGTTACATTTCGCTACTTGAAGAAAAACATTTCTAATTTTCATTCAGATTATGTTCTTGTTCCTGCTGACAAGGCATCAAACAATGTAATCATTATTTGAAGATTGTATTATGTTGATGTTTTAAAGAAGGAGCTAACTGATTCAAAAACTTATATAACAGTTCAAACACCTGAAAAAGATATAGTTTCGGAACATGTAAAAATGTGCAATGATTTTAAGTCTGGTCCTAACATAAAACAACATAAACTTTCTACTTTGTACTGGATTCCGAAACTACATAAAAACCCTTATAAGTCGCGTTTTATTGCCAACTCTAGCTGTTGTACCACTACTAAATTATCTATACTTTTGACGTCCTGTCTTACTACGATCAAAGAACATGTTAAACGCTACTGTGATAAAATATATGAAAATTCTGGTATTAATGTTTTTTGGTCCATAAAAAATTCAAATGATGTTTTAACAAAACTTGAAAATGAACAGTATAACATTTCTTTACTGAGCTCTTATGATTTCTCTACACTCTATACTACTCTACCTCACCATCTTATAAAGGATAGACTTATTAAATTAATAGAAAAAACCTTTGCCAGAGAAAACAAAATGTTCATTGCTTGTAATGTTCAACGTTCATTCTTTTCGAATTCAGAAGTTGAACATTACACAATGTGGACTTGCCTTGATGTTTGTAGATCTCTTACCTTTCTTTTAGATAATATATTTGTGCGTTATGGAGATACCATATATCGTCAAGTTGTTGGTATACCCATGGGTACAAATTGTGCCCCTCTTGTTGCAGATTTGTTTTTGTATTGCTACGAGAGGGATTTTATGCTTAGCTTAAAACCTGATACACAGACCGATATTGTTAATGCTTTTAATAAAACTTCAAGGTATTTAGACGATATTTTGAATTTAGATAATCCTTATTTTGATACTATGGTTTCTTCAATCTACCCAAAAGAACTGTCTTTAAACAAAGCTAATCAATCTGACATAAATGCTTCATTTCTAGATTTGAATCTTTCAATTACAAATGATAAAGTTTCGTCCAAAGTATACGATAAAAGAGAAGATTTTAATTTTAAAATTGTTAATTATCCTTTTCTAGATGGGGATGTGCCACGTTCTACATCTTATGGTGTTTATATTTCTCAACTTATTAGGTTTGCCCGAGCCTGTTCTTTGCTTGAAGATTTTAACAGACGTAATTTAGTTATAACTGATAAACTTCTTAAGCAAGGTTACAGATATCACAAACTTCGGAAAACCTTTTCTAAATTTTATTATCGAAATTTACCTCTCATTAGTAAATATAATTGCAATCTACGGACGTTACTGCGACAAGGCATTTCTCAACCAGAATTTTATGGGGATGTTATCTACAAACTTAGGAAAATTCGGGGTCATATCCATTTTCATGATTTGTTTATAAAACGCATTAAAAAATTTAAAAAGAAAGGTTATGATCCTATTATATTGCAACACACTGCATGTTTGGTTATCGACCCTTTTACAGTCGGTAGCTACGCTTCCCTCTTTGCTTGCGCGATGACAGGCCGAGGGTAGTACTCTATGATGGTATACTCTTAAACTTGGATACAGGAGGAGCTTACCAGACTCATGTATTATTTTTTCCCTGTCGTGCCCTTAACGGCTTACCTGCAGGTGCTCTGACTTCAGCAAAGTCATTGAGTACATATTTGACGGATTGTCACAGTTATTATGCTATGTTTTACATGTTGTCCTGTGTTCACCGTCGTCTATGTTGTGGGTAAGTCCAGCGGGGATACCTTTATTTACAATATTTGTAAAGCTAGGGTGACTTTGAGAGAAGTGTGAGGTTAGGACGTCCGTAAACCGGTTTAAACCCCCAGTGGTGTTTTTGCTGCTGACCGTGCCAAGGCGGTACTCTCTTTGTCACCCTTCCTTTTGTTTGCATTGCGTCTTTGTGCTTGTGGTTTGTTCATGTTGTGGAACGTTTGTCCCTGGTTCTTGTGTGTCTTTTGGTGTTTTCTGTGTTCATTTCGTGTGTGTGCGTGTGCGTTTGGGTGTGTGGTTGTGTGTGTGTGTGTGTGTGTCATGCTGTCTATCGGTGTTTTGGTGGTGGTTGCGTCTTGCATGTGGCTTTGCCTGCTTGACTTTACTACTTTTCCATTCTGAACTTAATGGGATAGACAATTTGTATTTTGTATGCAGATAGCTTGGATGAAGGCCTTTCAGTTGATAAAAGGGTACATGAAATTGGGTCAAGGTCAACACAAAAATATCCGGCTTTAATGCGGTTTCCGCAATTTTTGCTTTTGTAACTCTAAATTCATTTTTGAGGGATTTATTACACTTTGTTACTTTTCATAAAGTATTTGTCTGTCCAGGGCATAACTTCTAAAGTACTACTTCTACATTTCTTCACCATTTTGCATATGCATTTATAATGATGTGTAGATGTGTGTGATATAATTGTGATGTGAGCTATTCCTTGATTGGACTTTAGAAAATGTCTTTCCACAAGTGTGGATGGAAGGATTATTGAGCTATTTCCTTTTGTATTGAAGTCATATTGGATCTTTTTACAAGATGGTGGGTGGGGGTATCAATCACATTTAGTGATAGTTCTAGTTTTTTCAGGGCTGGGGGTAGGGATTATAGATTAGCTTTGTATAACTTTGATGTGTTTCAGTTTTTACATGAGCTTTGGACATAAAAGCATTTGCCCTTTACTCCATGAATATTCATGTAAGAAATAATGACACCATGCATATAAATAAGATTATTCTTTCGGCCACAGGTAGAAACTATGTCATATCTGTTTAACCCTTTCCCTCATATAAACGTGTTTTCACGCATTTGCAAACAGAGTAGATCCAGATCAGACAGCTCCTTGAGGAGCCGTCTGATCAGGGTCTGCTCTGTTTGCTAATAGGATTTGATAGATCTGTTTCTTTGCTTTCTAAAATATCTACAATGTTCCATTTGTTAATGAATATTGAGTAGGTATTGAAAATTGGCCGAAATACAGAACAGGGAAAGGCATAAACAGCAGACCATGATCAGATGGCTCCTGTAAGAGCAGTCTGACCTGGGTCTACTCTGTTTGCAAAGGTGTAGAGATGTAATTTATGGAGTAAAGGGGTACAGTTCAAGATTAACTGCTGTGACATCTTGAATAAGTTCATTCAGAAATATGAACAGTGACAATTTGATCAGTGGTTTTGATGTAACTGTTTCTCAATTGCAGTCATGGCGTTGATACAGTTGCTGGTACATTGTTATCTCATCAACACATTACACTATTAGTCCAAACATATAGACGTATCTACATGCCCCTTATTTTATAATTATTTATCGTGCATGTAACGTACTAGAAAATGTAAAAATGTGAAATAGCAACGTCAGGTCCTATTTATAGGACTAATTACACCATATGGAAGATGTCACAGCAAAGTATTCCATTTGACAATAATTGCTTTGATGTGACATAGCCAGAGATGAGGGCATGCTAGACCATCACATTCAAATGGTTCCAAATGAAGTTAATTTTCAAAAAGATGTAAAACAGTGTCTACCCAGATCATTTTATTATTTACAGGGGTTAACCTCCGTTCAGCTATACTAATAGACCCAGTAAGGACAGAATAATCCTGAAATTCATTTGAAAATGATTTATATGTTGATAACAAAACGTTGTCAGTAATATATCATGTGGATTGTTAGTAATTTATTGCTCATATGATATATAGTGTGTAATGATTATGTGGTTCATAAATAAAGATTTGGGATTATTTGGGGTTTTTTTGCGTTTGCATAATTATAACCCCCTCAAATGTAACTATAAAGTCACACTACATTGTTGTCCGTCTGTCTGTCTATCCGTCACAAACTTGTGTCACGGGTATCTCTGAATTTGAAACCAGTTGGGCTAGAGTAACCAAACTTCACAGGAATGTTCACCAGCATGAGTTGTTATGCACCTGGAGTTTTTGAATTGTCTCCCCCTTGATAACTTTGGAGTTAGTGCCCCTAATGACTTAAAATTAGAAAAACTTTGTGTCGCGCGTATCTCTGAAACAGCTAGTACTAAAGTCACCAACCTTCACATGAATGTTCACCAGCATGGGTTGTTGTGCACATATGGTTTTTTAATTGTCTCCCCCTGATAATTCTTGAGTTATTGCCCCTGATATGAATACTTAAATTAATACAAACTTTGTGTCGCGTGTATCTCTGAAACCAGTAGGGCTAGAGTCACCAAACTTCACAGGATTGTTCATTAGCATGAGTTGTTTTGCTCTTTGGTTTTTAGCTCACCAGAGCACAAAGTTCTCAGGGTGAGTTTTGTGATCGCCTGATATCCATCGTCCATCAGCGTGCATTGTTCGTCGTCAACAATTTGAATCTTTAAAATTCTTCTCTGAATCTACAGGGGTTTCAGCTTTCATCTTTGGCACATAGCATCATCTGTAGGTCCTCTACAAAAGTTATATAAATTATGTCCCTGGGTTCAAAATTGGCCCCACCCCAGGGGTGCATTGTTTTCTATAGAAACATATAGTGAAAACTTTGAAAATCATCCCCTGAAACTGGAAGGTTCTCAGCTTTCATATTTTGCACATAGCATCATGTTCAGGTCCTATACAAAAGTTATATAAATTATGCTCCTGTGGTCAAAATTGGCTACACCCAAAGGTGGTCAGTTTTCTAGCAATCTTGAAGCTGACTGCACTTTTAAGCATCTTATCTTTGCTCAGAAAGAGGTCATCAGGTCAAGCAGTAGAGAGAGATGACCAGTGGCTATTTTTAGTGCACCTGTATTGCTGGTGTGTAGATTCTGTCTTAACCCTTTGCCTGTTCTTTGTGTTTTTTTTAATTTGAATGCCTATTCAAATGCATATTCATGCATATAATGCATATTCATGCATTCATATTCATATATAATATATATATCATATTCATATATAATTCATATTCATGCATATAATGCATATTCATGAACAAAATAGTTAAAATGAAGTATGGAAGGTGGAACATTGTAGCCATTTGTTTCCAAATTTCACAACCTACTGAATATCTATTGACAAAATAGTTATGAAATATAGTAGGTGGAATATTGTAGCCATTTTAGAAACTAAAGGAACAGATCTATTAAATTCCATTAACAAACAGAGCAGACCCTGATCAGATGGCTCCTATAGGTCTAAGGAGGCATCTGATCTGAGTCTACTCTGTTTTCAAATGTGTGAAAACACGTTTATATGAGGGAAGGGTTAATTAATAATAGTGATTAGCATTATGACATTATTATAACCTGCCCTGCAGTTCAGAAGAAGGGTAAATCATGTAAAGACTCTCGAATGCCAAATTTAAGATTTAACATGAAATTTCTTGAACATATTAAGTTAAACTTATGAATATGAAATTATTATGTAATAATTTATAATAATATTCAAATGCAAAAAATAAGTTTGGAATGCTTGGGTACACATACCTGTTCAGAGGAACAGTTGATCGCCTTAAGTCAAAACTGTATGGCATTGTTTAAATTATGCTCCTGGAATTAAAATTGGCCCCGCCCTAGGGGTGGTCAACTTTCAATAGAAACATATAGTAAAAACATTGAAAATCTTCTCTAAAACTGGAAGGTTCATAACCTTCATATTTGACACATGTTCATGTTCAGGTTCTCTACAAATGTTATATAAATTATGCCCCTGTGGTCAAAATTGGCCCCACCCCATGAGTAGCCAGCTTTCAATAGAAACATACAATGTATAGTGAAAACTTTGAAAATCTACTTCCCTAAAACTGGAAGGTTCTCAGCTTTCAATATTGGCACATAGCATCATGTTTTGGTCCTCTACAAGTTTTATATAAATTTTGTCCTTTGGGTCAAAATTGCTCCCGTCCCAGGGCCGGCTAGTTTTCTATAGAAACAAATAGTGAAAACTTCGAAAAATCTTCTCCTCTGATTTCTGGTGAGCGCTTCAGGGCCATTCTGGCCCTCTTGTTTGAATTGTCCTCCCCTGTTAACTTTGAAGTTATTGCCTTAAAATTAGACAAACTTTACTTAGTGTCGTGCATATCTCTGAAACCACTAGGGCTGGAGTTACTAAACTTCACAGGAATGTTGACCAGCATGAGTTCTTTTTTGAATTGTCTCCCCTTGATAACTTTGGAGTTATTCCCCCCTGATATGATTACTTAATATTAGAGAAACTTTGTATTATGCATATCATTAAAAACACTTGGGCTAGAGTCACCAAACTTCACGGGTGACCAGCATAAGTTGTTGTGCACCTGGGTTTTTTAATTGTCTCCCGATAATTCTTGAGTTATTGCCCCTGATATGATAACTTAAAATTAGAGAAACTTTGTGTTGCACGTATCTCTGAAACCAGTAGGGCTAGAGTCACCAAACTTCACAGGAATGTTCACTTGCATGAGTTGTTTTGCATCTGAGTTTTTAATTGTCTCCCCTGATAACTTTGGAGTTACTGCCCATTATGACTTATAATAAAAGAAACTTTACTTTGTGTCGTGCATATCTCTGAAACCACTAGTACTAGAGTCACCAAACTTCACAGGAATGTTGACCAGCATGTCAATTGTCTCCCCCTGATAATGTTGGAGTTATTGACCCTGATGACTTAAAATTAGACCCTGATACAGACATTACACTTGTGTATTGGAAAGAGAATGGGAGGGGGAGACATCTGTTTTTGTGACAAAAACAAACCTCTAGTTTACTAGAGTCTTTGTCTCCATCTGAATTCTAATGCACTACTATAAGAAATAACTCCAAAACACAATTTACAGGTAATGGGCAGAACATCCTCCGGATACAGTTGTCCATAATCGGAGTGTCCCGGGGCTTCGTTATTGCACCAGGGACGCAAGATCCTGCATCTTATGATTTATGAAAACCCTGTTTCTAGGTTAGTAATAATCAGTATACTGTTTTCTCTCTTTACCCAGGATGGCTAGATTGCAAAATGAAGACTACCTCAATTGGCTTCGTGGGAGCCTGTCGCTACTTTTTGTTAAAGAAGGTATTGAAGCATTTATCAACAGGAGAGTGGCCGATTTCCACGAGCGTTTGAAAGAAGACGTGTCTCAACAACCTGGGCAGCTGTATGCATCATTGTGCAATACTTGCACACATCAAGATATAGAAAGACACAACCACACCTGGAGGGTCAGATGTACATCGAAACTATGCAACACATAGCTCAAACAGATTCTACGATACCATGCACATGGCAAAAATCCAACCATAGCATGCACCAACTTGAAGCCGCAGCTGTGGCCAACTGAGCCATGGGAAGTGGCCAAATTTTTCCTTCCTCATGGGAGTGAAAATATTACAGAAGCAAAGGATGCTGACGTAGCTGCCATTTTGAAATTCATGACATCATGCATGTTCATGTATACGTTCACTGACCGCAGCTTGGTGCAAGAGGTGAGGTTATATTCTGCACATATCGGTCTGTCGGCAGGTCGGTCGGTAGATGGAACATTTCCGATCAATAACTGATAAACGGCTTGGCGTAGAATCTTCAAACTTACTTTGGTGATTGGTTATGACCACTAGATTACCCTTATTGTTTCTGAAGTCATTCGGACAAAGGTTAAGGCCACTGGTGAAATGGTTGCCCATCAATATCTGCTCAAGGGTTTTGCTTAGGATCTTCAAATTTGCTATGGTGGTTGCTCATGACCACTAGTTGACCCTATTGTTTTTTAGGTCAAAGGTCTAGGTCACCATGACCTTAACTAGTGAAATGGTTTCTTTGGCGCTTGGCAGTCTGTCTGTACATCCATATGTTAGCCATATCTTTGTCCGCTCAACTTGCCAACTGTTTGATGTGCTGTCTTTATACTTAGTACGACGGTTGGTCATGGCTGGTAGATGACCCCTATTGATTTTGAGGTCAGTTGGTCAAAGGTCAAGGTCACTGACCTTCAACTCAAAAATTGTGTCCGCTATATAAGTTGATAAGTATTTGGTGAGCTGTCTTCATACTTAGTAGGAAGGTTGGTCATGGATAGTAGATCTATGACCCCTATTGATTTTGAGGCGAGTCAGTAAAATGTCAAGGTCAACGTGACCTTCAACTCAAAAATCTTGTCAGCTCAATAACTTGATTAGTATTAGGTGTGCTGCCTTCATACTTAGTAGGAAAGTTGGTCATGACTAGTAGATGACCTTTACTGATATTGAGGTCAGTCGGTTAAAGGTCAAGCTCATAGAGACCTTCAACTGAAAAATATTGTCGGCACAATAACTTGATAAATATTAGGTGAGCTGTCTTCTGTTCATACTTAGTAGGAAGGTTGGTCATGGCTAGTAGATGACCCCTTTTGATTTTTAGGTCAAAGGTCAAGGTCACTGTGACCCTCAACTTGTATCCAGCCATCCATCTGTGTGTCTATTAGCTGTATATTGTTCAGTTAACGCCTCCTTTATTGTACTGTGGAATTTTGTTCTGGATGTGTAGCTCATTGATATTGATGTCTAGTTATGCATGAAGGTAAAATATCTTGGATTTTTATCCCCCTTTGTTGATTTTATATAATTGTACAGTTAACTCTTCCTTTTATTATTCCGTAGAATTTCTTCATATATGCATGGAATATTAATATGGATGTCTAGTGTGTATGAATGTCAGATAAATTTGATTGCATTGAACATACCATTGTATGTGCTTTTTACTGTAATAACTTTGATACAACTCCTAGATAAGTTGCACAGCATAACAGTCAGCGATGTGGCTACTTTTCCCTATATGGTTATTATGAAAATTACAGGAACTGTTATGAAACCACTAGATGCATTTCAGTATATAATCTTACTGGGATAATCTTTAGGTGAAAACTACTAGATGCATTTCAGTATATAATCCTGCTGGGATAATCTTTAGGTGGTATCCTACCTAAATGGTTCAAACAACTTTGAACTTAAAGATGAAATGTACATGTAATGTGTAATTGAAAGATGAAATGTACATGTAATGTGTAATTGAAATACAGTATTGATATTTGTTTGAAGCATTTCATGCATTTTAATTGATAGAATTTAAAATGACATTAATTTACCCAACAGGTGTTAGATGTACGTCATAGGCTAATGCATTCGAATAACATGGCCACCAGTGACAACGAGTTGAAGCGTGATACAGACAATATGATCAAACTACTAAACAGTCTTGTGGGCCTAACACAAGGAGAAACTGAAAAGGTGCAAGGAACAATTAACAACATCTGCAAGGTATTACTGAATACGATAGTTTCAAGCCACATTTCTTTTCATGACGTTTGACCCATGTCCTTCATCAAGAAAACTAATTTGCTTAAAGGGGATGTCCCTACATTTGAAGCGTTTCAAAAACACTTAAAATATACGAAACTCATTTGTTTGTATGCTGGAAAGTAGTATATCACAAGAAAACCCATCCAATTACCGTTTATAATAACAAAACATCCATGTGTTTGATATCGCCGTTCCCGATTTTACTCCCCGATGTTATTGTTGTATTAGAGTTGGGTTTTTGCCCTGTTCGCGATGCTCTGACCACTTCAGAGAAAGCTATTACGTAAACAATGGGGGGGGGGTCGGGTGATCATCGGCCAACCGCGGAAAAATTTAACAGAAAAGGCCGATAATATTATGTTGTAGAACAAAAATTATCAGTATTGATGGAATCGGTTTATTTGAATCACAGGGGGCATTTTTATGCCCCCAGATCTGCTGGGGGCATATTGTTTTTGCCCTGTCTGTTTGTCTGTCTGTTTGTCTGTTTGTCAGCAACTTTAACATATGTCATAACTTTCCAGCCAGTTAAGATAAAGACTTGATATTTGCCATGCATATGTATCTCATAAAACCACACATTTTGAGGGGTGACATATCACGGTCAAGGTCATCCTTCAAGGTCAGAGGTCAAATATATGGGTCAAATCACCGACTTTAACATTGGCCATAATTTTTGGACCAGTAGAGATAGATACTTGATATTTGGCATGCTTGTGTATCTCATGAAGCTGCACAATTTGAGCGGTGACATGTCAAGGTCAAGGTCATCCTTCAGGGTCAAAGGTCAAATTGTCTGTTTTTAGCTCACCAGAGAACAAAGTGCTCAGGTTGAGCTTTTGTGATTGCCTGATATCTGTCGTCCGTCGGCATGCGTTGTCCGTCATGCATCGTTCGTCGTCCGTCATCAGTCGTCAACAATTTCAACCTTTATAATTCTTCTCCTCTGAATCTACAGGGTGCTCAGCTTTCATCTTTGGCACATAGTATCATCTTTAAGTCCTCTACAAAAGTTATATAAATTATGCCGCGGGGTCAAAATTGGCCCCGCCCCAGGGGTGCATTGTTTTCAATAGAAACATAGTAAAACTTTGAAAATCTTCTCCTCTGAAACCAGAAGGTTCTCAGCTTTCATATTTGGCACATAGCATCATGTTCAGGTCTTCTACAAAAGTTATATAAACTATGGCCCTGGGGTCAAAATTGCCCCCCCCAAGGGGTTGGCAGTTTCTTTGAAAATCTTCTCCTCTGAAACTGGAAGGCTCTCAGCTTTCATATTTGGCACAGAGCATCATGTTCAGGTCCTCTACAAAAGTAATATAAATTATGGCCCCGGGGTCAAAATTGCCCAGCCCCAAGGGTGGGCAGTTTTCAATAGAAACAAATAGTGAAACTCTTCTTCTCTGAAACTGGAAGGCTCTCAGCTTTCATATTTGGCACAGAGCATCATGTTCAGGTCCTCTACAAAAGTTATATAAATTATGGCCTTGGGGTCAAAATTGGCCCTGCCCCAGGGGTGGGCAGTTTTCTATAGAAACAAATAGTGAAAACTTTGAAAACCTTCACCTCTAAAAACTTGGAAGGTTCTCAGCTTTCATATTTGGCACATAGCATCATGTTCAGGTCCTCTACAAAAGTTATATAAACTATGGCCCTGGGTTCAAAATTGCCCCCCCCAGGGGTTGGCAGTTTCTTTGAAAATCTTCTCCTCTGAAACTGGAAGGCTCTCAGCTTTTATATTTGGCACAGAGCATCATGTTCAGGTCCTCTACAAAAGTAATATAAATTATGGCCCCGGGGTCAAAATTGCCCAGCCCCAATGGTGGGCAGTTTTCAATAGAAACAAATAGTGAAACTCTTCTTCTCTGAAACTGGAAGGCTCTCAGCTTTCATATTTGGCACAGAACATCATGTTCAGGTCCTCTACAAAAGTTATATAAATTATGGCCCTGGGGTCAAAATTGGCCCTGTCCCAGGGGTGGGCAGTTTTATATAAAAACAAATAGTGAAAACTTTGAAAACCTTCACCTCTAAAAACTAGAAGGTTCTCAGCTTTCATATTTGGCACATAGCATCGTGTTCAGGTACTCTACAAAAGTTACATAAATTATGGCCCCGGAGTCAACATTGGCCCTGCCCCAGGGTTGGGCAGTTTCCAATGGAAACAAATAGTGAAATCTTTGAATATCTTCTTCTCTGAAACTGGAAGGTTCTCAGCTTTCATATTTTGCACATAGCATAATGTTCAGGTCTTCTACAAAAGTTATATAAATTATTGCCCTGGTGTCAAAATTGGCCCTGCCCAGGAGTAGCCAGTTTTCAAAAGAAACATATAGTCACAGAGCATCATGTTCAGGTCCTCTACAAAAGTTATATAAATTGTGCCTCTTGGGTCAAAATTAGTCCAACCCCAGGGCAGACTAGTTTTCTATAGAAACAGATAGTGAACACTTTGAAAATCTTCTCCTCTGATTGTCTGGTGAGCGCTTCAGGGCCATTCTGGCCCTCTTGTTTGTCTGTAACTTTAACGGAACTTTAACATTGGTCATAACTTTTGAGCCAGTACAGATAGACTTGATATTTGGAATGCTTATGTATCTCATAAAGCCGCACATTTTGAGGGATGAAATGTCAAGGTCATCCTTCAAGGTCAGAGGTCAATTATATGGGTCAAACTTTAACATTGGCCATAACTTTTGGCCCAGTAGAGATAGAGACTTAATATGTGGCATGCTTGTGTATCTCATGAAGCTGCACATTTTGAGCGGTGACATGTCAAGGTGAAGGTCATCCTTCAGGGTCAAAGGTCAAATTGTCTGTTTGTCTGTAACTTTAACATTGGTCATAACTTTTGAGCCAGTACAGCTAGTGACTTGATACTTTGCATGCATATGTATCTCATAAAGCCACACATTTTGAGAGGTAACATGTCAAGGTCATCCTTAAAGGTCAGAGGTCAAACATGGGTCAAATTACCAACTTTAACATTGGCCATAACTTTTGAACCAGTACAGATAGAGACTTGATATGTGGCATGCTTGTGTATCTCATGAAGCTGTACAGTTTGAGAGGTGACATGTCAAGGTCATCTTTCAGGGTCAAAGGTCACCAACTTCGAATTGGCCATACCTTTTGAACAATAGAGCTAGAGTCTTGATATTTGGTATGCATGTGTATCTCATGAAGCTGCATACATGTCAAGGTAAAGGTCATCCTTCAGGGTCAAAGGTCACCAACGTTTAACATTGGCCATAACTTTTGAACCAGTAGAGATAAAGACTTGACATTTGGTATACATGTGTATCTCATGAAGGTCATAGGTCACCAACATTAACATTGACCATAACTTTTGAACCTGTAGATATAGACTTGACATTTGGTATGCATGTGTATCTCATGAAGCTGCACAGTTTGAGGTGACCTTTCAAGGTCAAGGTCATCCTTCAGGGTCAAAGGTCACCAACTTTTAACATTGGCCATAACGTTTGAACCAGTAGATATACAGCCTTGATACTGGTATGCATGTGTATCTCATGAAGCCGCACAGTTTGAGGGGTGACATGTCATGGTCAAAGGTCACCAATTTTAACATTGGCCATAACTTTTGAACCAGTAGAGATACAGACTTGATATTTCGTATGCATTTGTACCCCATGAAGCTACACAGTTTGAGGGGTGACATGTCAAGATCAAGGTCAACCTTCAGGGTCAAATATCATATGGAGGGGGCATAGTGTTTCACAACCACATCTTGTTTGATATAAGTTCAAATTGGGAACCTTCATAATAATGATAGAGCATAACAAATAC
This sequence comes from Azorinus chamasolen, assembly GCA_963576725.1. NCBI lineage: Eukaryota > Metazoa > Mollusca > Bivalvia > Cardiida > Solecurtidae > Azorinus > Azorinus chamasolen. Next base: position 45,656,230 of record OY755250.1, on the reverse strand, counting down.
CAAGTTTTATGATATTATTGAAAAATTGCGTTCATTGTAAGGACTTCCTCTTTAAATATCAAGTGATATCAATTTTGTGTTCTGTTTCCTTTGAGTATGTAAGCTAAAAATTGTTTCCTTGATAAAGGACATGAATTAAAAAAAAAATATAGAGTAAGTGTGTGGTTTAGAATAGTTATATGTATTTATATTAATAAACATCCATAAGGTGGACTTACTATCGTATTATTTAATGATCTCTCTATTTGATAATCACTGCATTGATAAAAAAAAACATAGCTAAATTTTCAACTGCAGGGCTCAACATTTAACTTTGAATTTTACAAGCCCGGTCAGTAGTTTTGATCACTACAAGCCCTTACCAAATTTGTGTGTGCCCTGTAAGAGTTTATTTTGAACAAATATAGAGTAAGCGTGTAGTTTGGAATATGTATTTATATTAATAAACATCCATAAGGTGGACTTACTATCGTATTATATAATGATCTCATGTATTTGATATTCACTGTATAGATAAGAAAACATAGCTAAATTTTCAACATTTAACTTTGAATTTTTACAAGTCCGGTCAGTAGTTTTGATCACTGCAAGCCCTTACCAAATTTGTGTGTGCCCTGTAAGAGTTTATTTTGAATTTTACTTGCCCGGCCAGGTTAGTAGTTGTGAAAACTGAAAGCACTTACCAATGCGTTGTGTCCTGTTATTGTTATATTTGAGTTTTACTAGCCCGGCCAGGTCAGTAGATTAGAACACTGCAAGCCATTTCTAATTTTGCATGTGGCCTTTTAACCCTTTCCCTCATAAAATAAATTTTGCAAATAGAGTAGACCTAGATAGAAACCATGTGGTCAGGATCTGCTCTGTTTGATTTTTGGTATGCTCTGATTCCAGTGTTTGTCAATGCAAAATTTTGTTTAGGAAATTATGTCGCCCCTATTTATAATGGGGAGACATATTATTTTTGATCGAGTTGTCCATCAATCCTTCTGTCTGTCCACCTGTCTGTCTATCTGTCCGTCCGTCTGTCTGTCTGTCACACTCGTGTCGGCTCCACATATCTCACAAATATGGAAGGATTGGAAGGATTTCTGAATGCTTTAACGAAAACATATTTAAGTGAAACTAGTGTACTCAATGATTGAGCAGCAAACAGAGTACAAACTGTAGATAAACAAACTGGATTGACCTGGCGTATTCAATGAATGAGCTGCAGAGTACAAACTGTAGATAAACAAACTGGGTTAATCTAGTGTTCTCAATGATTGAGCTGCAAACAGAGTACAAACTGTAGACAAACAAACTGGATTAATCTAGTGTTCTCAATGATTGAGCTGCAGAGTACTAACTGTAGATAAACAAACTGGATTAATCTAGTGTTCTCAATGATTGAGCTGCAAACAGAGTACAAACTAGATAAAATGGATTCACTTATCGATAGTGTACTCAATGATTGAGCAGCAAACAGAGTACAAACTGAGATAAACAAACTGGAATCACCAAGACTTAGTGTTCTCATTGATTGAGCCGCAAAAAGAGTACAAACTGAGATAAACAAAGTGGATTCACTAAGTGTTCTCATTGATTGAGCTGCAGAGTACTAACTGTAGATAAACAAACTTGATTAATCTAGTGTTCTCAATGATTGAGCTGCAAACAGAGTACAAACTGTAGATCAACAAACTGGATTCACCTATCAATAGTGTACTCAATGATTGAGCTGCAAACAGAGTACAAACTAGATAAACTGGATTCACCTATCGATAGTGTACTCAATGATTGAGCAGCAAACAGAGTACAAACTGAGATAAACAAACTGGATTCACCGAGTGTTCTCATTGATTGAGCTGAGTACTAACTGTAGATAAACAAACTTGATTAATCTAGTGTACTCATTGATTGAGCTGCAAACAGAGTACAAACTAGATAAAATGGATTCACCTATCGATAACATTATCCATTCTTTCATTACACACCCAGCACATGCTGGCCACAAGCCGAAGGTCAAGGTCAAATGACTTAGGAATTTTAGGCAAGCAACACCATGGGGGCATCGCTTTGTCTTACAGACACAAATTTCTAGTTTGGATATCCTCTGCTCTTTTCGTTTGTTCTTTGTTTCTTTTAAAATCGTATTGGATGAGATAAACACACCATGACAATTATGAGTCCCTGCAGGCTATATAATCCAAAATGGAGCACAAACGAACTGTACAAAGACTCTGAATCTATTTAAGGCATACAATAGGAAAGCCTTGTATAATTTGTGACTTGCTCAAAGGCTCCTGAATCTATTTGAGGCAGGCAATATGAAAAAAGGTATAATGTGTGACTTGCTCAAAGACTCCTGAATCTATTTGAGGCAGGCAATAAGAAAGCCTTGTATAATGTGTGAAATGCTCAAAGACTCCTGAATCTATTTGAGGCAGGCAATATGAAAGCCTTGTATAATGTGTGACTTGCTCAAAAACTCCTGAATCTATTTGAGGCAGGCAATATGAAAACGTTGTATAATGTGTGACTTGCTCAAAGACTCCTGAATCTATTTGAGGCAGGCAATATGAAAACGTTGTATAATGTGTGACTTGCTCAAAGACTCTTGAATCTATTTGAGGCAGGCAATATGAAAACCTTGTGTAATGTGTGACCTGCTCAAAGACTGTCTGAATCTATTTAAGATATACAATAGGAACGCCTTGTATAATTTGTGACCTGCTCAAAGACCTCTGAATATATTTGAGGCAGGCACTATGAAAGTCTTGTGTAATTTTTGACAAACTACATGTAATTGAATTATCAAATATGTGGAAGCGTGCCTTAAAATCACACATGAAAATCAGTGAGCGCATTAGATAATGGGTAGACTTTAAACATTAAGTGCTAGTATCACATTGACAACAGTTTCTGAACCGATTGAGAACGGTAACTCGAACATAACTGTCAGACAACCCCATTAATGGGGTGACTTAACTCGGAGATCACACTCCCCACCCTTTCAAGCACAGTGTCTGAAATCTACCACACATGACATAAAAACTATTCAAACATATTTTGCTAAATATGATGTTATGAAAACAGTAATATTGTGGACATTAATTAATCAAATTAATAAGTTCCAGTTGATCCTAATTTCTCCAGTCAAACTCGAATAACTTTCAAAAGATGTTTCATGATAGGTAGCTCAAAAGCTTTAATGAATTTTATCAAGACCCACAGAAACACAAATATCCAGTTTGTGTCACCTGCCGAGAGGCAGTGTGTCACTTAGTGATCACTTTTCCATCGTCTGTCTGTCTGTGTCTGTCTGTCCGTCACACTTTCCTTTTTTGGCTGTCATTTCTAAACTAATCATTATAGAGCTTTCAAATTTCACACATGGAACAAGCATGATGAGAGGAAGTGTCATGCACAATGGCCACAACTATAGCATCAATATTTTTGAGTTAATCCTCTTTTTCATATTAACAATAATTGTTTGTGTCCGCTGCGAGCAGGTGACACATGTGTTCCTCAGAACACTTATTTCTTGGTAAATATGGAAAAATAGTCAAACAGGGAGAGCCACACACGAAATGACACCGCACCAAACACCATCTGTTTCTTGGTAGTAGCATTCATTTCTACAACATAATTTTGTTTACAGATTAAAGATCATTACATCAGAGGGTATGTTATATATACAGCTTAACCTCTCTAAACCTGACATTGAATTTGGTATAAATATTTGTCTTGGAGACAGGTGGCATCTTGATGCAGGATGTAAGTTATACAGAAAGCTCCTCTTTGAGCTTTCTGCATGCCTTTCACTCCGCATTTAGCAGCCACTATCATAAACGTATCTAATATTAGAGAGGTTTTGATTTCTTACTTCTACGTGTACGTATACGTTCTTATTGCATCATCAATTCTGAGTATAAAGTCAACAATATATGTGTAAAATCATCAGCCCTTGGCGTTCTCAAAGTGTAGGATGGCTTCTACAAGTTTTAACAAAACCTGTAAGTTTATCATCATTTAATGCCTATTTTTCACAGATTTTTAATAAAATGTGTTGATAGAATGTTACTTCCAACCTTTCTATTCATGTCACAACAGGCAATTTACTTGAGAAATGAAATTAAAGATGTTTAATATCATATAAAGTGACCCAGTTGAAACGTTCATCAGAACCGAGCCATGCTGTCTTTTGTGTCAATTTAGCTTTTAATTAAATCAGTGTACTTTGTGTCAATTTAGCTTTTAATTAAATCAGTGTACTATGCTTAGGACTATTCCAGGAAAATCTCCCTGGGGGTGTCGGAACGACAGCCTATTTAAATTACCTTGGTGGGGGTGCAAAAGAAATTTTAATTATGTTGGTGGGGGTGGAAATTTGATTAAAATTCTATTGGTGGGGGTATTTCAACATCAGAAATTAAATTGATGGGGTGGTTTGTAAAGTTAAATGCTTCATGCAAGCCGTTTTCTTCGACAATAATGAAAATTAACGGAAAACCTTTTTCTGACACTAACTCCCACGAAAATTCCATTGTGTGAATATTGTGGACGCATGCAATCTTTAGGCCTGATCATCTAGACGCTTATCTGATCAGACTTCCATAATGAGCAGCTGATTGATTCAGACTAGACCGTGAAAAATTACTAAGACACCGGTAGTCTCAACCAATCACTGCTCTTTCTTCTCGATGTAAAAGCCCGGATGAACAAAAAAAAACCAATAAACCGAAAATAGACCTAAATAACAACCGAAAGACATAGACAGGATTTTTTAAAATAAAACACAGAGTCCTAGCAGTAGCACAGTTACATGTAGTGAATCCGAGGTCAGCGAAGAGAAAACTACTTGCAATAACAGAACCACGGAAGCATGACTGTATGATGTCAACAGGACAAAATGAAAGACTGTCAGACTAATGCACAAATGTGGCAATACACTTGGCTGTCATTTGGGTTTGCAAGTCGGCTTGACAAAAAGTTAATTGCATAAATGTAAAAATATATTTATTTATGTTGTTTTAATTGGAGGGTGTTATTTTAATTCTCTAGGTGTGGTTATATTATGAATTTTTATTCTCTTGGTGGTGGGGTAAAAATACCCCCCCCCCCACCCCCCCCCCCGCCCCCCGGAGATTTTCCTGGAATAGCCCTCAATTCATATTGTGATTCAGCCTGTCGGCCAATCCGTTTGTCATTATTTCTCCCCCATTTATGGGGAGATGGGGAGATACATTGTTTTTGCCACAGTTGTCTGTCTGTCTGTCCGTCACAAACTAGTGTCGCGCGTATGTCTGAAACCAGTTGGGCTAGAGTCACCAAACTTCACAGGAATGGTCACCAGCATGAGTTGTTGTGCACCTGGGTTTTTTGAATTGTCTCCCCCTGATAACTTTGGAGTTATTGCCCCTGATGACTTAAAATTAGAAAAACTTTGTGGCGCGTATCTCTGAAACCGCTAGTACTAGAGTCACCAAACTTCACAGGAATGTTGACCAGCATGAGTTGTTGTGCACCTATGAATTTTTAATTGTCTCCCCCTGATCATTCTTGAGTTATTGCCCCTGATATAAACACTTAATTCATACAAACTTTGTGTTTCGCATATCTCTGAAACCAATACGGCTAGAGTCATCAAACTTCACAGGATTGTTCACTAGCATGAATTGTTTTGCTCTTGTTTTTTTTAATTGTCTCCCCCTGTTAGCTTGGGAGTTACTGCCCCTGATGACTTAAAATTAGACAAACTTTACTTAGTGTCGTGCATATCTCTGAAACCACTAGGGCTAGAGTCACCAAACTTCACAGTAATGTTGACCAGCATGAGTTGTTGTGCACCTGGGATTTTTAAATTGTCTCCCCTTGATAACTTTGGAGTTATTGCCCCTGATATGATTACTTAAAATTGGAGAAACTTTGTGTCATGCATTTCTTTAAAACCACTAGGGCTAGAGTCACCAATTCACAGGAATGTTCACCAGCATGAGTGTTGTGCATCTGAGATTTTTAATTATCCCCCCCTGATAACTTTACTGCCTCTTATGACTTAAAATAAGACAAACTTTACTTTGTATAGTGTGTATCTCTGAAACCACTAGTACTAGAGTCACCAAACTTCACAGGAATGTTGACCAGCATGTGTTGTTGTGTACCCAGGGTTTTTGAATTGTCTCCCCCTGATAATGGAAAAGTAGTAAAGTCAAGCAGGCAAAGCTACATGCAAGACGCAACCACCACCAAAACACCGATAGACAGCATGACACACACACACACAACCACACACCCAAACGCACACGCACACACACATACGAAATGAACACAGAAAACACCAAAAGACACACAAGAAACAGGGACAAACGTTCCACAACATGAACAAACCACAAGCACAAAGACGCAAGGCAAACAAAAGGAAGGGTGACAAAGAGAGTACCGCCTTGGCACGGTCAGCAGCAAAAACACCACTGGGGGTTTAAACCGGTTTACGGACGTCCTAACCTCACACTTCTCTCAAAGTCACCCTAGCTTTACAAATATTGTAAATAAAGGTATCCCCGCTGGACTTACCCACAACATAGACGACGGTGAACACAGGACAACATGTAAAACATAGCATAATAACTGTGACAATCCGTCAAATATGTACTCAATGGCTTTGCTGAAGTCAGAGCACCTGCAGGTAAGCCGTTAAGGGCACGACAGGGAAAAAATAATACATGAGTCTGGTAAGCTCCTCCTGTATCCAAGTTTAAGAGTATACCATCATAGAGTACTACCCTCGGCCTGTCATCGCGCAAGCAAAGAGGGAAGCGTAGCTACCGACTGTAAAAGGATCGATAACCAAACATGCAGTGTGTTGCAATATAATAGGATCATAACCTTTCTTTTTAAATTTTTTAATGCGTTTTATAAACAAATCATGAAAATGGATATGACCCCGAATTTTCCTAAGTTTGTAGATAACATCCCCATAAAATTCTGGTTGAGAAATGCCTTGTCGCAGTAACGTCCGTAGATTGCAATTATATTTACTAATGAGAGGTAAATTTCGATAATAAAATTTAGAAAAGGTTATCCGAAGTTTGTGATATCTGTAACCTTGCTTAAGAAGTTTATCAGTTATAACTAAATTACGTCTGTTAAAATCTTCAAGCAAAGAACAGGCTCGGGCAAACCTAATAAGTTGAGAAATATAAACACCATAAGATGTAGAACGTGGCACATCCCCATCTAGAAAAGGATAATTAACAATTTTAAAATTAAAATCTTCTCTTTTATCGTATATTTTGGACGAAACTTTATCATTTGTAATTGAAAGATTCAAATCTAAAAATGAAGCATTAATGTCAGATTGATTAGCTTTGTTTAAAGACAGTTCTTTTGGGTAGATTGAAGAAACCATAGTATCAAAATAAGGATTATCTAAATTCAAAATATCGTCTGTTGGAGTTATTTCCCCTGATGACTAAAAATTAGACCCTGATAAGTTTGGAGTTACAGACATTACACTTGTGAATTTGAAAGAGGATGGGAGGGGGATACATCTGTTTTTGTGAGAAAAACAAACCTCTAGTTCAATCTGTCTGTCCGTCTGACTGCCTGCCTGTCTGTCTATCTGCATGTATGTCTGTCTTTCTGCCTATCTTTTTCCCGTCTGTCAGTCTGTCTATCTGTCTATGATATCTGTCTATTGATCTATCTTTCAATCTGTATTATACTATATTTGTCTATTTTGCTATCTGTCTATCTACCCGTCTATCTGTAGAACTATTTCTGTCTGTAGTGATAGACCTATGTAAGGCATTTCCAACCGTCTTGATGCTGGGTTAACCCTTTAATCATTTTTAGAGTGTCAGGCTTTTAGTTCAGAGGTCTGGATTTCGATTCCTCATAGAGGCCAGTAACTTACCCCCCTCCCTCCCCCCTTAGAATTACATGTACTTCACTGGCGACGAGGATAACTCGGTTTGTATGCGGGATGCATACATGTATAGGCTTATTATCATTAGGGAATTTCTGGTTTGCAGTGCATAGGTATATGCCTGGCTCCTAAATGTTAGGGAGGGTTGTAATGATCGGCCTATGCAACAGCCTTTCTGTTGGGTTAACCCTTTAGCAACAGGTCTTGGGTTCAAATCCTTGTAGAAGCCAGTAACTTAATTTCTTCCTTAGAATTACTTCATGTATGGCTTCATGTATGGCTATCTATCTGTCTATCAATCTATCTGCCTCTCTATCTATATGTATATCTGTCTGTTGATCAGTCTGTCTATCCATCTCTCTCCCTGCATGCATGCCAGACTGTCTATCGGATCCGTCCGTATATTTATTTTCTTTCTATGTTCGTCATTGTGGCCTATTCCCCTACTTTATGCATTTTCTAGTTCTTCCTAATCTCATTTAGATTCTCTTTAAAGAAAATGGCTTTGTCCAGCAAGAAGTTGTATCGTATGGCAAATAACCTGTACGCGTACACGTTATCTGATTTCGAAACATGATTTTGAAAATTCAGAAATGTATACGTGCAGACACACGTATACACACAAGTAAGAAATCAAAATCTCTCTACTGGAAAATGCAATTTTGTCATGAAAAAGTAATGGAAATATTATTTTTAGTATCAAAAGTTGTATGGATCCTATAAGAGTTATTGCCTATAACAAAACAGATAGTCTGTAGGTATAGCAGCTACAATTGCTTCTAAACGCTTTCAGTGCCAGCATTGTCGTCTGTTGGATATTTTCATCTGTTTCAAGTTGTTTGCTCAAATTTCTTTATAAAAAAGATAACAGTGTATCAAACAGTTTGGACCCTGGTGAGATACTGAGTCACATGGTGTCTCATCTGGATATATTAGTCTTGACCCTCGTGAGACACCGAGTCACGTGACATCTCATCCGGATATAGACTGTTTCGATCCTGGTGGGACACCGAGACACTTGGCATCTCATCTGGACTGAGTAACTTGGAGTCTCATCTGGATACAGTTTGCATATGATATCACATACCCGTCTTAATGGCATTGAATTGGTTAATTAATCAATATTAAAACAGTTTTTCATTTAATCCTCTAATTATATGATTATGCTCAAAATGCAGGAAGACTGTCGAAACATTTTCAAACTGACGAAGTACCAACATACAAGACATCTCGACAGATCTAGATCTAGACTGTTTTGAAAGTTGAGTACAGGTTTTACAGACAGAAAGAAGTTACATTAGTTTTGCACTAGTCCTATGATTAACTCGCAAATTGTGTGTATTATTGTAGTTGAGGGACAAAACAATAGATGTCACCCTCAACAGGGAAGTGGTCGTCTTGACCACAAAGATGCAGGCTGTAGAGGCAGATCTGGCCAGCCTTGAGGGTAAATGTAAAGGCTACGAAAACGATCTGACTACACTTTCAGGAGATTTACACTCTTTGGATAAAGAATACAGACCGACAAAGGATGAGATTGATCAGGTATAATACACATCAAAATCATTAGTTAATAGTGAAGGAAAAGCCGGTTTGATGTCATGTCGAAATTACTTGTTGCTTGTTGAATTATATTCTGAAAACGGGTGATCCTTCGAAAGCACAGTAGAAATGCAAAAAGAGAAAACTGCAGACTCGGTATTATTGAGTCTGTTCATTAGTAGTAATTAAACTACTCACGCCCCCTAGCACCGGCTTAAGCAGTATTCAATTTTCAAAACTAATAACATCAAAAACTACTGATCCCTAAGGTCTAGAAATTTAAAGTTTTGGCAAAGCCAGAAGTGTAGGAAATTTTGGATCAGAAGTCGAAGATTGAGGAATCTGTTTGGAAGGGAAATAGAAAATAAAAAATGAGGCTAAGGACAATTCCTTCATTGTAATTGAGCAGGTCCCAGTTTACCACCGTGGTATCAAAAAGCATTGCTTAAAATGAAAATAAATAATTTGCATTTTAATCAAAGAACAAATATGAGTCATGCAGGAAAGTTTGTCTGTTTCCCTTGCCTCCAAACCTGGTTCTGTTTTTTTGTGTTTTGGTCAGGGAAATTGGAGTTGATCAGGACATTTTATTTTCTAAATAATTTATGGGAACCCTGTCTTAGCTCCCTAGGCTTAGAATTGATGGTTAAAAGGATCAGCATTTCTGATACTCTTTGTCAGGCAATCTAAAATTGCAGTCCATTTAGTGACTGACATTTTCCATTTTAGATTTGCTAACATTATACAGTCACATAGCTGCTATTGTCATCAATCAACAAATACATTTGCACCAGTAGAGCTCATTATTAAACAGTGAAATCCATATTTCGTTATCTGGGAGAATGTTGTTGTATTGAAAATGTCCAACTAACGAGTTTCATCATTGCAGAAGAGGGTGTCTTTTCATGCCAAGGTATACATGTAGCTATTCATCTAAAATGAATATACAGTGAAGCTCACTTATAACGAAGTCCGCGGGACTCTCTTATTTCTTTCGTTATATCCAAACTTCGTTATATCAGGTCCGTTTTACTATATGTAATCAGAGAGGGGGAATAAATTCTATTTTGTTATAAGCAGTATTTCGTTATATCCAAGTTCGTTATAAGTGAGCTTCACTGTACACAATGTATGAAGGTGTAAGTAAATAAACCAGATTGAAGACTTTTTAATGGCATTCTCTGGTATATAATAATATGATTGCATTCATCAAATTGAGGCATAGAAAGTCAGCTTCTAAAAATGAGTGACACTTTGAAAACAAAAGTGGAAGTAAACAAAGACTCGGTTTTATTGAGTCTGTTTATGAGTAGTAATTCAAAGTGCAACACTACTCACGCCCCCTAGCACCGGCATAAGCAGTATTCAACTTTCAAAATTAGATGTTTCACATGAATGCAAAGCAATATACCAAAGCTCATAATAACAGGAGAACAAGAAAGGGTGGTGGTGAGAAGGCTGGAAATGACTATTTGAGTCAAAAAACTTTCGGCACAAGGTACAGGTGAATGAGACTTCAATTTCTCTCATTTGGTTAATATGAGGCTAATATCAATATACCACAATGATCATTTTAAACTCTTTACTGGATGAACTTTTACCATGGCAGAAATTGTAAAAAGGCCATTTTGTGTCTATAGTACTAGTAAAGTTTTAAGTCCGTCTACTTGTTTGACAATGTTCTTGAGAACATGTTCATTAAAAACAGGAATTCAATGCATTTAATCAACATGAAATTCTTGTTGACTAATGTATTAAAGTCCCTGAACTCTGAGATTAAAAAACATGACAGGTGTTTTTGACAGAATGGCCATCCATTTGAAAGAAATTGGTCTTAAAAAAGTTTCAAGCATAAGCGTTTGTGTTAAATTACAGTAAAACCCCGCTAATGAGCGCAAAAAGGGGCATAATTCTGGTTGACAGAGGCAGGTGGTAGCTTAATGCGGGACGAAAGTTATGCAGAAAGCTCCTATAGGAGCTTTCTGCATAACTTTCGTCATGCATTAAGCAACCACCTGCTTTAAAGGGCGCCAGTGACTGTTTATTAAGTGGTCGCATTAGCGGGGTTTCACAGTATATAATTTAGAGGTTGTGACGTCACTGGAAAATTTGGAATGTATCACTTGATCTCATGCTCTATTTTAAAACAAATATGGTGGGAGCTCAACCATGGTCTTCCACATGACGCTATAACAATGTTTGGTATTGAGACACACATTTTTGAACTGTTCGCTATTTTTAGCTCACCTGGCACAAAGTGTCAAGGTGAGCTATTGGGATGATCCTATGTCCGGCGTCCGGCGTCGTGCGTATGTGCGTCGTGCGTACGTGCGGGCGTCAACAATTTACTTAAACATCTTCTTCTCTGGAACTACAAAGCCAAGAGCTTTGATATTTGGTATGTAGTATGATGTAATGGTCCTCTACAAAGATTGTTAAAATTATGTCCCCCGGGCCAAAAATGGCCCCACCCCAGGGCTTATCAGTTTTTCATAGGAAAATCTTTAAAAATCTTCTTCTCTGAAACTGTAAGGCATAGACCTTTGATATTTGGTATGTAGCATCATCTAATGGTCCTCTACTAAGATTGTTCAAATTATGACACCTGGGCCAAAAATGACCCCGCCCCCGGGCTTATCAGTTTTTCATAGGAAAATCTTTAAAAAATCTTCTTCTCTGAAACTGTCAGGCATAGACCTTTGGTATTTGGTATGTAACAGCATCTAATGGTCCTCTACTAAGATTGTTCAAATTATGACCCCTGGGCCAAAAATGGCCCGCCCCGGGGCTTATCAGTTTTTCATAGGAAAATCTTTAAAAATCTTCTTCTCTGAAAATGTAAGGCATAGACCTTTGGTATTTGGTATGTAGCATCATCTAATGGTCCTCTACAAATATTGTTCAAATAATGACCCCCAGGACAAAAATGGCCCCGCCCCAGGGCTTATAAGTTTAATAGGAAAATCTTAAAAAATCTTCTTCTCTGAAACTGTAAGGCATAGACCTTTGATATTTGGTATGTAGCATGATCTAATGGTCCTCTACTAAGATTGTTCAAATTATGACCCCTGGGCCAAAAATGGCCCCACCCCGGGGCTTATCAGTTTTTCATAGGAAAATCTTTAAAAATCTTCTTCTCTGAAAATGTAAGGAATAGACCTTTGGTATTTGGTATGTAGCATCATCTAATGGTCCTCTACTAAGATTGTTCAAATTATAACCCCCAGGACAAAAATGGCCCCGCCCCAGGGCTTATCAGTTTTTCATAGGAAAATCTTGAGGAAATCATTTCTGAAACTGTAAGGCATAGACCTTTGATATTTGGTATGTAGCATGATCTAATGGTCCTCTACTAAGATTGTTTAAATTATGACCCCTTGGCCAAATATGGCCCCGCCCCGGGGCTTATCAGTTTTTCATAGGAAACTCTTTAAATATATTCTTCTCTCAAATTATAAGGTATAGACCTTTGATATTTGGTATGTAGCATTATTTAATCGTCCTCTACTAAGATTTATCAAAATAAGACCCCCGGACCAAAAATGGCCCCGCCCAAGGGCTTATCAGTTTTTCAAAGGAAAATCTTTAAAAATCTTCTCCTCCAGAACTGTAAGGTCTAGGCCCTTGATATTTGGTATGTAGCATCATCTAATGGCTTTCTACCAAGATTATTCAAATTATTACCCCTGGGTCAAAAATGGCCCCGCCCTGGGGCTTATCAGTTTTTCATATGAAAAGCTTTAAGAATCTTCTCCAAAACTGTAAGGCAGAGACCTTTAATATTTGGTATGTAGCGCTATCTAATAGTTTTCTACCAAGATTGTTCAAATTATGTCCCCTGGGTTGAAAATTTCCCCGCCCAGGGGCATATCAGTTTTTTATAGGAAAGTTTTTAAAAATCTTCTCTTAAAAATCTTTAAAAGTCTTCTCTGAACTTGTAAGGCATAGACCTTAGATATTTGGTATGTTGCATTATCTAATAGTCCTCTACCAAGATTTTCAAATTATGAACCCCGGATCAAAATTGACCCCGCCCTGGGGCTTAACAGTTTTTCATAGGAAAATCTTTAAGGTCTAGACCTTTTATATTTAGTATGTAGCATCATCTGATGGTTTTCTACCAAGATCTGTCATTGAAATCATTAATCTGTTACGAACAGGTGAGCGATTAAGGGCCATCATATCCCTCTTGTTATAGCGGATATTATACTATTTTTAGCTCACCAGAGCACAAAGTGCTCAGGGTGAGCTTTTGTGATCGCCTGATGTCCGTCGTCGTGCGGTGTGTGTCGTTCGTCGTCAACAATTTGAACCTTTAAAAATATTCTCCTCTGAATCAATAGGGTTCTCAGCTTTCATATTTGGCACATAGCATCATGTGTAGGTCCTCTACAAAAGTTATATAAATTATGCCCCTGGGGTCAAAATTGGCCCTGCCCCAGGGGTGCATTGTTTTCCATAGAAACATGTAGTGAAATCTTTGAAAATCATCTCTTCTGAAACCGGAAAGTTTTCAACTTTCATATTTGGAACATAGCCTCATGTTCAGGTCCTCTACAAAAGTTATATAAATTATGCCCCTTGGGTCAAAATTGGCTCTACCCCAGAGGTGGCCAGTTTCTTAGAGCAGGCTGCTGTTTCAGCTAATTCAAAATGACCATTATTTTCTGGGAGACTGCTAGTACACGCTCCAGATTTACACTCCAGAAAAATGCAGCTGCAATATTTTTCACTGTGCTCAATTAGCCTCGCTGATACCCAGGACCTCTTTACTGTTTGATATGTTGTAAATATCATGCAGGTTATTATGGAGATCATTTGGTGGCTAGCATAATTTTCTCCAATCCCCTTTGCACTCTGAGCAATTACTGTCTGCAAATAATGTTATCTGCTGCAAAAGTTGTTTCCTTCCATATCTTTTAAAAAACAAATGTCATAGTGAAAGACGGTTTGGACCCTGATGAGATGCCAAGGTACTTTGTATCTCATCTGGATCCAAACTTGATCCAGACTGTTTGTAAAGGTTATTATAAATGAAAAAAAAAAACCAAAGCAAGTAGCTGGTGTAATATTAGCAGGCTAAAGGTATGGGACCTTTGAAGAGTGAGTGACCAGCCATAAGCATATTGACTAGGGATAATTGCAGATCACTTATGCATATGGATGGGTTTTCTTGGTTCACTAAACTTTTATATAACCAGGGATAAATGCTAGCTAACCCAAAGTAAATAGCAAGCTCATTTTGGCTAGCATTAAGTTTGCAACAAGCTTGCAGTTGCAAGCCAATTAAGGGAGACTGGCATATCTCTAGTTAAACATTTACTGGTGTCTATTTTCAGCATACATTTAAAGGTAGGTTATCTACCTTTTTGATAACAACTGGATTGCCTCCTTTGTTGGTAGTAAGCAGACCCAAACAAAGAAAATTGTTATAGTTAGATGTAGCCTGTTGCACATTAATTAGGACAATTAACCCTTTACTCCATAAATAGGCCTTTCTACACCTTTGCAACAGAGTAGACCCTGATTAGATGGCTTATGTTGTAGCCATCTGATCAATCTGCTGTTTGCTTATGATATGATATAGTGCAAATTGCATTACATTATTTTCATTTTGTGTACAATATACTTATAATATGTTTCCTACCCTTTCCCTCATGTTAACACCTTTTCACACATTTGCAAACAGAGCAGACCCAGATCAGATGGCTCCTATAGCAGCTGTCTGATCAGGGTCCACTCTGTTTGTCAATGGAATTTGAAAGATGTTTCTTTACTTTCTAAAATGGCTACACTGTCCCACCTTCCATATTTCATTATGTCTCCCCCATTTATGGGGAGATATATTGTTTTTGCCAGAGTTGTCTGTCTGTCCGTCCGTCCGTCTGTCCGTCTGTCCGTCCGTCCGTCTGTCCGTCTGTCCGTCACAAACTTGTGTCGCGCTTATCTCTGAAACCAGTTGGGCTAGAGTCACCAAACTTCACAGGAATGTTCACCAGCATGAGTTGTTGTGCACCTATGGTTTTTGAATTGTCTCCCCTTGATAATTTTGGAGTTATTGCCCCTGATGACTTAAAATTAGAAAAACTTTGTGTCGCGCGTATCTCTTAAACCGCTGGTACTAGAGTCACCAAACTTCACAGGAATGTTCACCAGCATGAGTTGTTTTTGAATTGTCTCCCCCTGATAATTCTTGAGTTATTGCCCCTGATACGAATACTTAAATTTATACAAACTTTGTGTCGCGCGTATCTCTTAAACCAGTAGGGCTAGAGTCACCAAACTTCATAGGATTGTTCACAAGCATGAGTTGTTTTGCTCTTAGGCTCAGGTGAGTTATTGTAACCGCGATCCGTCCGTCGTCCGGTGTCCGGCGTCCGTCGTCCGGCGTCCGTCGTCCGTCCACATTTTCAAACGACATCTCCTCCGAAACTACTGACCCGATTTTAACCATATTTTGTCAGAAGCATTAGTGGTTAGGGGGAACGAAATATTGTTCACATTATGACCCCCGGGCCAAAAATGGCCCCGCCCTAGGGCTTATCAGTTTGTCATAGGAAAATCTTAAAAAATCTTCTTCTCTGAAACTGTAAGGCCTAGACTTTTGATATTTGGCATGTAGCATGATCTTATGGTCCTCTACAAAGATTGTTCAAATTATGACCCCCGGGCCAAAAATGGCCCCGCCCAAGGGCTTATTAGTTTTTCATAGGAAAATCTTTAAAAATCTTCTCCTCTGAAACTGTAAGGCCTAGACCTTTGCTATTTGGTATGTAGCATGAGCTCATGGTCCTCTACAAAGATTGTTCAAATTATGACCCCTGGGTCAAAAATGGCCCCGCCCAAGGGCTTATCAGTTTTTCATAGGAAAATCTTTAAAAATCTTCTTCTCTGAAACTGTAAGGCCTAGACTTTTGATATTTGGCATGTATCATGATCTTATGGTCCTCTACAAAGATTGTTCAAATTATAACCCCCGGGCCAAAAATGGCCCCGCCCAAGGGCTTATTAGTTTTTCATAGGAAAATCTTTAAAAATCTTCTTCTCTGAAACTGTAAGGCCTAGACTTTTGATATTTGGTATGTAGCATGATCTAATGGTCCTCTACAAAGTTTGTTCAAATTATGACCCCCGTGCCAAAAATGGCCCCGCCCAAGGGCTTATCAGTTTTTCATAGGAAAATCTTTAAAAATCTTTTTGTTTGACACTGTTAGGCCTATACCTTTGATATTTGGAATGTAGCATGATGTAATGATTCTCTACAAAGATTGTTCAAATTATAACCCCTGGGCCAAAAATGGCCCGCCCAAGGGCTTATCAGTTTTTCATAGGAAAATCTTTAAAAATCTTCTGAAACTGTAAGGCCTAGAACTTTGATGTTTGGTATGTAACATGATCTAATGGTCCTATACAAATATGTAGCTTGGCTTGTGGTCCTCTGCCAAGAATGTTCAACTTACGACCCTAGCCTCTGGGCAAAACTTGGCCATGCCTTGGGGCTTATCAGTTTTACATGGGAAAAATATGAAATATTATTTTTCTCTGAATTCATTAGGCTTAGATCTTTAATTAATGGCATACTGCTTTGCCTTGTGGTTCTCTACCAATGTTATACAAATGATGACTTCTTGGTCAAAATGGCCCCGCCCCTTGTGTTATCTCAGGTGAGCGCTTCAGGGCCTCATGGCCCTCTTGTTTTGAATTATCTCCCCTGTTAACTTTGGAGTTACTGCCCCTGATGACTTAAAATTAGACAAACTTTACTTAGTGTTGTGCATATCTCTGAAACCACTAGCGCTAAAGTCACCAAACATCACAGGAATGTCGACCAGCATGAGTTGTACAACTTGGGTTTTTGAATTGTCTTCCCTTGATAACTTTGGAGTTATTGCCCCTGATATGATTACATTAAATTAGAGAATTTTTTTGTCATGCATATCTTTAAAACCACTAGGGCTAGAGTCACCAAACTTCACAGGAATGTTCACCAGCATGAGTTGTTGTGCACCTGGGTTTTTAATTGTCTCCCCCTTATAATTCTTGAGTTACTGCCCCTGATATGTCAACTTAAAATTAGAGAAACTTTGTGCTGCACATATCTCTGAAACCAGAAGGGCTAGAGTCACCAAACTTCACAGGAATGTTCACCAGCATGAGTTGTTGTGCATCTGGGTTTTTTTTAATTGTCTCCCCTGATAACTTTAGAGTTACTGCCCCTTATGACTTAAATAAGAGAAACTTTACTTTGTGTCACATGTATCAAAAACCACTAGTACTAGAGTCACCAAACTTCACAAGAATGTTGACTAGCATGTGTTATTGTGTATCTGGGGCTTTTGAATTGTCTCCCTCTGACAATGTTGGAGTTATTGCCCCTGATGACTTAAACATTAGACCCTGATAAGTTTGAAGTTACAGACATTACACTTGTGTATTGGAAAGAGGTTGGGAGGGGGAGACATCTGTTTTTGTGACAAAAACAAACCTCTAGTTATAACTAGTTTGTCCATGAATTTTCAGTAGGTATTTAAATTTTGAATAAACATAGAACAGGGGAAGGGTTGAAAATAAATTAAGATATGAATAATAATAACTCATGAAGGTGTAATGAAAATATCTGATATTTTGAATATAAGTACATGTATAGATTAATTTATTCTTTCTGAAATTGAACCAATTTGCCCAGGGAGAGGGTTTAGATATATACTTTTGTACATGCCCTTCTATAGATTGACATTGTTATAAAATATGTTTTCATTTTTTTAATTTTTTTTCACTTGAGGTCCTCTACAAAAGTTACATAAAGTTACATATGCCCCTTGGGTCAAAATTTGCCCGCCCCAGGGCCGGGTAGTTTTCTATAGAAACACATACTGAAAACTTTGAAAATCTTCTCCTCTGATTGTCTGGTGAGCGATGTCAGGGCCTTTCAGGCCCTCTTGTTGAAGATGTTTCACAAAAATACAGTCAAGTGCAATATATTTTATTGTTGGTTTTCAACAGAAAATGATCAAATAAAAAGCAGGATTGTTCGTATGGTATATTGAGCGGTACATTCACGACATATATAGTTTTTATGGAAAGGCTTTCAGGGACTTTAAAAGATAGTAAAATTACTGTGAATTGCTATCCATTGAAAATACCTATTCAAACAGAAGATGTCATGAAATATGAAACAGTGACACATATGCTTTGGTTCCAAAATCTTCAGTCTTTTGCAGATTCACTCTCATCCGATTTATATTGTTAGGTTAAATAATATATTGAGAGCTAAATGTATTTTTTGCAGTTAAAAACAGCAAAGGACAATTTCGAAGAATTTCTTCAGAAAAATGATCTTCTTGTTGACGTTGCCAGACTGTCAAAAAGCTTAAGAGAGTATGGTGAGAAATTAAATCTTCAGGATGAAAGAATAGATCAACAGAATGAACGACTAGGTAAGCAAGATGAAAGGTTAGGTCAGCAGGATGAAAAACTAGGTCGGCTTGATGAAAGATTAGGCCAGCAGGATGAAATACTAGGTCAACAGGATGAACGACTAGGTCGGCAAGATGAAAGATTAGGCCAGCAGGATGAAATACTAGGTCGGCAGGATGAACGACTAGGTCGGCAAGATGAAAGATTAGGCCAGCAGGATGAAATACTAGGTCGGCAGGATGAACGACTAGGTCGGCAAGATGAAAGGTTAGGCCAGCAGGATGAAATACTAGGTCGACAGGATGAAAAACTAGGTCAACAGGATGAAAGACTAGGAAAACAGGATGAAAGAATAGGTCAACAGGATGAACGACTAGGTCAGCAGGCTCAACAGATGAGTCAACAGGGTGAAAGACTTGACAACCAAGATCAGAGAATATCCATTTTCGAAGAAAGCATGAAAGTTAGTATATACACTGAAATATACAAATAGACAACTCTCATCATTTTGTCAAGTCAATGTTATATCCTAGGACTTGTAAAATGAGTCTAATACCTTGTCATCCTATCAACTGAGTCTTAAGTGCCTTTTATCAACGTATTTCTGTTGTCGCACACTAGGCAACATTTGAAGTAGTAGTTAAAACTATTGTTAGATTTTGATCGTACCCACTAAAGTGAGAAAATATTAAAGCCACTGAATTACTAAAACAATCGAAAGGACAAGCATTGGCAGCCGTATTCAATGCTCTTATTTTGGTTTTATTGATGCACAAACTCAGAAGAGGTCTGGATACCCGTAAAAGGCATTTATAGTTATTGACACTCACAAGACACTATAGTTACAATAGAAGCTATTGGGATCAGACTGCATATTGCCCGTTGCCAATAAATTCATTAAACACCATATACTCCTAAACCACCGGCTTAATGTGCAATTTCTTTAATCCTTTTCTTCATATGAACGCCATTCCATGCCTTTCGAAACAGAGTAGACCCAAAACAGATAGCTCCTAGCCATCTGATCAGGTTGTTCTATGCTTGCTGATGAAATTATAATAGATCTGACTACAATTCCTGTCAATACAAAAAATTGAGGTGTAGATAAATTGACATTTTAAAATTTAAGCTGATAAATATTTTTGACTTCATATTCAAGTTTACATGGACATTAAACAGAGAAAGGATAAATGAATGAATGTCAAGTCAATGTTATATCCAAGGACTTGTAAAATGAGTCTAATACTGACACTTAATTGATGTTTGCCAAATTTCAAAGGATAAATTTCAAGATGACAGTTTTATCTATTTATATGAATAATATACCATTCCTTAAATCACTATTGCTTAAAATATATTTTATAAAAGCTTTCTTTAACCCTTTCCTCCATAAATACGCCTTTCTATGCCTCTGTAAATATCTCTTTCTGAAATCATTGTGGTAAATGGTTTCAAAACTACGCAATTCTAAATTTAACTTTTTCTCTAGTAAATGCTCCTTTTTGGTAGAGTTATCCAAGGAGGTTGGGTCTTAAAATGGCCTTTGAGGGAAATGGTTAAATGAAGACTCCTAGACCACAGACCGGATTTTCACCAAATATCAGAGGAATAAAATGTAGGTGACCCTCAATCAGATTTTAGTTCACATTAGTATACCAAACCAAACATAAGAGTAATACCCTCTGTCTGAAGTGTACACATATTCTGAAAGTTGGAGATCTTTCGAAAGCAAATGTAGCAATGCGAAGAGAAAAAATTGCAAACTCGGTTTCATGAGTAGTAATTGAGAGTGTAACGCTACTCACGCCCCTAGCACCAGCTTAAGCAGTATTCAATTTGTCAGAACTAATAAAATCAAAACTAATGATCCTGAAGTACCAGAACCTATAACACTCTGAATGAAATCATGCTGCATAAGTAGGTCACAGGAGCAAAAACATTTTTTAATAGCCAACATCTTTAATAACATTTTTCCCTAAGCCGCTCAATAGATTTCCACCAAACTTCACAGGAAAGTGGTCATTTAGCATATTCATATCATTATGTCCCCCCCCCATTTTTATATGTGGGAGACATATTGTTTTCGTGAGAGTTGTCTGTCTGTCTGTCTGTCCGTCTGTCCGGCCGTCTGTCTGTCCGTCACACTTTTTGTCCGGACGATAACTTCAATTTGCCTGATGCCATTTGATTGAAACTTCATATATGGAAAGAGCATAATGAGAGGAAGCGTCATGCACAAGGTCCATAACTCTGGCTTCACTAATATTGGAGTTATTGCCCTTTGTAGAAAAATCACACTTTTTTGTCCGGACAATAACTCCTATATGGCTCATGCCATTGAATTGAAACTTCATATATGGAAAGATCATGACGAGAGGAAGTGTCATGCACAAGGTCCATAACTCTGGCTTCACTAATATTGGAGTTATTGCCCTTTGTAAAAAAAATATCATAATTGTTTGTCCTGACGATAACTTCAATATGCCTGATGCCAGTTGATTGAAACTTCATATATGGAAAGAGCATAATGAGAGGAAGTGTCATGCAGAAGGTACATAACTCTGCCTTCACTATTATAGGAGTTATTGCCCTTTGTAAAAAAATCACACTTTTTTTGTCCGGACGATTACTTCTATATGGCTCATGCCATTGGATTGAAACTTCATATATGGAAAGATCATAACGAGAGGAAGTGCCATGCACAATGTCCATAACTCTGGCTTCACTAATATTGGAGTTATTACCCTTTGTAAAAAATATCACAATTTTTTGTCCGGATGATTACTGTGACACATGCCATTGGAGTGAAACTTCATACATGGAGCGATCATGATAAGAGAAAGTGTCATGCATAAGATCCTTAACTCGAGCTTAAATAAATTTAGAGTTATTGCCCCTTGTACATTTGTTTAATTTTTTTTTGTCTGGACGATAACTCCTACATGGCTCTTGCCATCGTATTGAAACTTCATACATGGAAAGAGCATGATGAGAGAAAGTGTCATGAACAAGGGCCATAATTCTGGCGTCAATACTTTTGGAGTTATTGCCCTTTGTTACATTTTTTGGCCGATCAATAACTCCTGTTTGACTGATGCTATTGGAATGACATTTTATTTTTGAAAAGAGCATGATGAAAGTAAGTGTCATGCACAAGGGCCATAAATCTTGTATCAGTATTTTTGGAGTTATTAGCTGTTATCATTTTCTTCTTGAAAAATGTAGTGTGGAAAACGTATAATGAGGGGAAGTATCATTCATCAAGACCATAACATTTTTAGTGATTTCCCTTTACATATTGTTTTTATTAGAGGGGAGACATCCGTTTTTGTGACAAAAACCTCTAGTTGGATATGATTGGCTATACAGTATAAGAATGTCATGTGACTTTGAAGATAATTATTTAAATGAAATTTTCTTTCTTTAACTGAATGGAATTTGATAAAATTGCATAGGAATGACCCTCATATGGTCCTCTGTCAAATTCAGACTCGGTGGCTTCACTGGCTTGAACCGTTTTGACCACGTGGCCAATTAACAAGGAGAGCAATACATGTCTATCATAGCCCTATTGTAACAGGAAAATGTTGGACTGTATATTTTACATACTTTTTCACTTTCAGCATAAAGATGAAACCGCTGCTCATAAAAGTACTTGTAGTTGGGAGGAACATTGCAAAGGTAGGTATGTTTGATATAGGTGAGTTGATTTAGGAGGTTGATCCATGTTTCTGTGTCAATATAAAAATGGCACAGTCATTTTCCAGTTGTAACATCGTGAAAAAGTTGTGACTAGACTGTGACTCGAACCCATGTCCTCTGGCTTACCATGCCATCACTATCGGCTGAGCTACTAATCCACACAGTCTAAGCCTATCAACTATTTCACCACAATCGTTATCCGGCTTCACACACACACTCTACACAAGAATTAGTCCCGAATTCTTACTCAAAAGAACACACCATGAGTTTCTTATTATTACAATTTTTTGCTCACCTGGCACAAAATGTCAAGGTGAGCTATTGAGATGATCCTGTGTCTGGTGTGCGTCATGCGTACGTGCAGGCGTCGACATTTTACTTAAACATCTTCTCTGGAACCACAAAGCCACGAGCTTTGATATTTGGTATGTAGCATGGTGTAATGGTCCTCTACCAAGATTGTTCAAATTATGTCCCCCGGGCCAAAAATAGCCCCTCCCCGGGGCTTATCAGTTTTTCATAGGAAAATCTTAAAGATAGTCTTCTAACTGAAACTGTAAAGCATAGACCTTTGATATTTGGTGTGTACCATGGTTTAATGGTCCTCTACTAAGATTGTTCAAATCATGACCCCAGGAAAAAAAATGGCTACGCCCTGGGGCTTATCAGTTTTTTCATAAGAAAACCTTTAAAAATCTTCTCCAAAACTGTAAGGTGTAGACCCTTGATATTTGGAATGTAGCATCATCTTATAGTTTTCTACCAGGAGTGTTCAAATTGGGTTGAAAATGGCTTCGCCCCTGGGCATATCAGTTTTTCATAGGAAAGTCTTAAAAAATCTTCTTCTTAAAAATCTTTTAAAGTCTTCTCTGAAATTGTAAGGCATAGACCTTTGATATTTGGTATGTTGCATTATTTAATAGTCCTCTACTAAGATTGTTCAAATTATGACCCGAGATCAAAAATGGACCCGCCCTTGGGGTTATCAGTTTTTGCATAGGAAGTCTATAGTAACCAGGTGAGCGATTTAGGGTCATCATGGCCCTCTTGTTATTCTTCATATTCGGCCTGCGGGTTATTTACTTTGGCCGCCAAATGTAACATGGTGAAAAAGTTGTGACTCGACACTGACTCAAACCCATGGCCTTTGACTGTCCATGCTATCACTCTGAACTACCAAGCCACACAGTCTAAGCTTGAAAACTAATGCACCGCAATCTGTACGCCGTGCACAGTCAAATATAGTTCATCAACCTTTGTGATTGTTCTTACATTTGAAGAAAACCACCAAAATGAACTCATTGGCCGTCATCAATAAAGTCACTTGAGCTAAAAAAAGATTTATCAAACAATTTTGTCTTTAAACGACATTTTCTGGTAGGCAGTGTTTTGATTCTCACCAAATGTCTGAGAAATGAATAAAAGGTGACTGTCTTTTATATATATTTAACTCCTTCCTTGCAAGGGCGCTTAGATGGTATTCTATCAAAGTTATATAACAGGTCTTGGTCTGTTGCATGAGACGGTCACATGAGCTGAAAATATATATTAATTAAAACGTATTCAGAAAATGTCTTTAACGAAATTGTAGAAATTAATTTGACCAAACAAAAATGATCCCCGAAGTTGTCTCGGTTCACTTCATAGTGTAGGTCACAGCTAAAGTAGAGTTGAATGCGCAAATTCATTAAGTGACATCTAAAACACTGAATGGGATGGACCAAACTTGACAGCCAGGACCCTTTATAAAATGATACAAATTGTGCTGATATGCTGCAGAAGTTGGTCTCAGAAGCTAAATTAGATTTAGATGAACTGTTTCATAGACACTATCTCTTCGAATAACAACTTGGAGTTATATCAATTCAAATGATTTTAATTTGATGAAAAGATGTCTTAGGAGCTGAAGTATTCAATTCTTCTTTTGCAAATCTGCTGTCTGGTTTTAGATCACCTGGCACGAAATTTTGTAAATACATTCACCCGGGTGCTTATCAGTTGTTTATAGGGGAAAAAATAAAATTCTTCTTCACTGAAACTGTAAGGTCTAGGCCTTTGATATTTGGTATGAAGCATCATCTAATGGTTCTCTTCCAAGAATGTTCAAATTATGACCCGAGCCAAAACAATGGTCCCGCCTCAGGGCTTACCACTTTTACATAGGAAAAGCTTGGTATGTAGCATCATTTGATTTTCCTCTACCAAGATTGTTCAAATTATTACCCTACTTGCAGTTGGTTATCACAGTTTTTAGCTTGTCTGTTTGGAGGTAAAATCCAGCTATTGTGATCACCGGGTTGTAGGCGTCTTCGGCGGTGGCATGCAAAAACTTTAATGTAGCTAATTACTCCAAAAGTATAAGAGGTATCAACAGTACACTTCATAGGTTAGTAGATCTGATTAAGAGGAAGGCCCCTACACAAGAATCATAACTCTTGATTTTAAAAATGTTGGCTTTATGGCCCTTTATTGAGCGTTGGCGCACGCACACCGTCTCGGCTCTTGTTTTATTAGCTCACCAGAACACAAAATGCTCAGGGTGAGCTTTTGTGATTGCCTTCATGTCCGTGGTCCGTCGGCGTGCGTTGTCAGTCGTCAACAATTTGAATCTTTAAAAATCTTCTCTCAATCTACAGGGTTCTCAGCCTTTATTTTTGGCACATAGCATCATCTTTACGTCCTCTACAAAAGTTATATTAATTATGTCCCTGGGGTTAAAATTGGCCACGCCCCAGGGATGTACATTGTTTTCTATAGGAACATAAAGTGAAAACTTTGAAAATCTTCTCCTCTTAAACTGGAAGGTTCACAGCTTTCATATTTGGCACAGAGCATCATGTTCAGGTTCTCTACAAAAGTTGTATAAATTACACCCTTGGGGTCAAAATTGGCCCGCCCCAGGGAAGGCTAGTTTTCAATAGAAACATACAGTGAAAACTTTGAAAATCATCTTTTCTGAAACTGGAAGGTTCTCAGCTTTCATATTTGGCACATAGCATCATGTTCAGGTCCTCTACAAATGTATATATAAAGCAGATGGTCAAGAGCTCTTATCTTTAGTATGTAGCATCATCTTTAAATTTGTCAAGTATGTTTAAATTATGTCCCTGAGGATAATACTGGTCCCCGTTCGGACGTTATGTTTTCAAAAGAATTATATATACTTTAACCCTTTCCTTCATTAGCTCACCAGAGCACTTTTGTGCTCAGGGTGAGCTTTTGTGATCACTTGATGTCCGTCGTCCGTCGTCGGGCGTCAACAATTTGAACCTTTAAAAATCTTCTCCTCTGAATCTACAGGGTTCTCAGCTTTCATCTTTGGTACATAGCATCATCTTTAGGTCCTCTACAAAAGTTATATAAATTTTGCCCCTGGGGTCAAAATTGGCCCCGCCCCAGGGGTGCCTTGTTTTCTATTGAAATATATAGTAAAACTTTGAAAATCTTCTCCTCTGAATCTACAGGGTTCTCAGCTTTCATATTTGGCACATAGCATCATGTTCAGGTCCTCTACAAAAGTTATATAAATTATGGCCCTGGGGTCAAAATTGGCCCCGCCCCAGGGGTAGCCAGTTTTGAATAGAAACATATAGTGAAAACTTTGAAAATCTTCTCCTCTGAATCTACAGGGTTCTCAACTTTCATATTTGACACATAGCATCATGTTCAGGTCCTCTACAAAAGTTATATAAATTATGGCCCTGGGGTCAAAATTGGCCCCGCCCCAGGGGTAGCCAGATTCCAATAGAAACATATAGTGACAACTTTGAAAATCTTCTCCTCTGAATCTACAGGGTTCTCAGCTTTCATATTTGGCACATAGCATCATGTTCAGGTCCTCTACAAAAGTTATATAAATTATGGCCCTGGGGTCAAAATTGGCCCCGCCCCAGGGGTAGTCAGATTCCAATAGAAACATATAGTGACAACTTTGAAAATCTTCTCCTCTGAATCTACAGCGTTCTTAGCTTTCATATTTGGCACATAGCATCATGTTCAGGTCCTCTACAAAAGTTATATAAATTATGGCCCTGGGGTCAAAATTGGCCCCGCCCCAGGGGTAGCCAGATTTCAATAGAAACATATAGTGACAACTTTGAAAATCTTCTCCTCTGAATCTACAGGGTTCTCAGCTTTCATATTTGGCACATAGTATCATGTTCAGGTCTTCTACAAAAGTTATATAAATTATGGCCCTGGGGTCAAAATTGGCCCCGCCCCAGGGGTAGCCAGTTTTGAATAGAAACATATAGTGACAATTTTGAAAATCTTTTCTTCTAAATCTACAGGGTTCTCAGCTTTCATATTTGGCACATAGCATCATGTTCAGGTCCTCTACAAAAGTTATATAAATTATGCCCCTGGGGTCAAAATTGGCCCCGCCCCAGGGGTGGTCAGTTTTCAATAGAAACATATAGTGAAACTTTGAAAATCTTCTTCTCTGAAACTGGAAGGTTCTTAACTTTTCATATTTGGCACATAGCATCATGTTCAGGTCCTCTACAAAAGTTATATACATTATGCCCCTGGGGTCAAAATTGACCCCGCCCCAGGGGTGGCCAGTTTTCAATAGAAACATATAGTGACAACTTTGAAAAGCTTCTCCTCTAAATCTACAGGGTTCTTAGCTTTCTTATTTGGCACATTGCATCATATTCAGGTCCTCTACAAAAGTTATATAAATAATGCACCAGGGGTCAAAATTGGCCCCGCCCCAGGGGTAGCCATGTCTCAATAGAAACATATAGTGACAACTTTGAAAATCTTCTATCAGAAACTGGAAGGTTCTCAGCTTTCATATTTGACACATAACATCATGTTCTGGTCCTCTACAAGAGTTATATAAATTATGCCCCCCCCCCCCGGGTCAAAATTGGCCCCGCCCCAGGGGTAGCCAGTTCGCAATAGAAACATATAGTGTCAAATTTGAAAATATTTTCCTCAGAAACTGGAAGGTTCTCAGCTTTCATATTTGGCACATAGCATCATGTTCAGGTCCTCTACAAAAGTTGTATAAATTATGCCACTTGGATCAAAATTGGCCCGCCCCAGGGGTGGCTAGTTTTCTCTAGAAACATATAGTGAAAACTTTGAACATCTTCTCCTCTGATTGCCTGGTGAGCGATGTCAGGGCCATTCTGGCCCTCTTGTTTAAATGCCTTTTCAGTTTTAACACATATGCAAACAGAGTAGACCCAGATCAGATCACTCCTAATGCAGCTGTCAAATCAGGGCCTGCTCTGTTTTTGAATGGAATTTTGATAGATCTGTTTCTTTAGTTTTTATACGCCCACCTAATAAAGGTGGTCGTATATTTTCGTGGCCCTGTCCGTCCGGACGTTCGTTCGTTCGTCCGTCAACATTTTGTTTATCCGCTGTTTTCTGGGAAAACTATTTGACAGATATTAATGAAACTTCACACAAATGTTAAATGCATCAAGATCTGAAGCTGAGTTGATTCTGAGGTTCATTTGTTTTTTCATTTCAGAGTTATGGCCCTTGTCCTTAAAAAATATACAAATAGTTTGTCCGCTGTTTTCTGGGAAAACTGTTAGAGAAATATTAATGAAACTTCACACAAATGTTAAATGCATCAAGGTCTGAAGCTGAGTCGATTCTGAGGTTCATTTGATTTGTCGTTTCGGAGTTATGGCCCTTTTACTTAAAAAATAATGCAAATACATGCAAATAGTTTGTCCGCTGTTTTCTGGGAAAACTATTTGACAGATATTAATGAAACTTCACACAAATGTTTAATGCATCAAGATCTGAAGCTGAGTTGATTCTGAGGTTTATTTGATTTGTCATTTCGGAGTTATGGCCCTTGTCCTTAAAAAATATGCAAATAGTTTGTCCGCTGTTTTCTGGGAAAACTGTTTGACAGATAATAATGAAACTTCATACACATGTTTAATGCATCAAGATCTGAAGCTGAGTTGATTCTTAGGTTTATTTGATTTGTCATTTCGGAGTTATGGCCCTTGTCCTTAAAAATTATGCAAATAGTTTGTCCGCTGTTTTCTGGGAAAACTGCTTGACAGATAATACTGAAACTTCATACACATGTTTAATGCATCAAGATCTGAAGCTGAGTTGATTCTGATGTTCATTTAATTTTTCATTTCAGAGTTATGGCCCTTGTCCTTAAAAAATATGCAAATACATGCAAATAGTTTGTCCGCTGTTTTCTGGGAAAACTATTTGAGAGATATTTATGAAACTTCACACAAATGTTTAATGCATCAAGTTCTGAAGCTGAGTTGATTCTGAGGTTCATTTTGATTTTTCATTTCAGAGTTATAGCCCTTGTCCTTAAAAATTATACAAATAGTTTGTCCGCTGTTTTCTTGGAAAACTATTTGAGAGATATTAATGAAACTTCACACAAATGTTTAATACATCAAGATCTGAAACTGAATTGATTATGAGGATCATTTGATTTTTTGTTTCAGAGTTATGGCCCTTGTCCTTAAAAAATAATGCAAATAGTGTGTCCGCTGTTTTCTGGGAAAACTATTTGAGAGATATTAATGAAACTTCACATAAATGTTTAATGCATCAAGATCTGATGCTGAATCGATTTTGAGGTTAAAATTGATTTTTCGTTTCGGAATTATTGCCCTTTTACTTAAAAAACATGCAAATTAATGCAAATAGTTTGTCCGCTGTTTTCTGGCAAAACTGTTTGATAGATATTAATGAAACTTCATACACATGTTTAATGCATCAAGACCTGAAGCTAAGTCGATTCTGAGGATCATTTGATTTGTTGTTTCGGAGTTATGGCCCTTGCAAATCTATGCAAATATGAGGATGGCCATAACTTTTTCATTTGAAATGATATTTATTTCAATTTTTTATATGGTGAATTTTCACATATATTGCGGGGGTTTTGATATGTCATTTTATTCTAAAGTTATGGTCCTTGAACTTCGTGTGCTCGTTGCTTTGTTAGTCGGTCAACTTTTAGTTTGTCTTTTGTTTTCTGGGAAAACTATTAAAATGATATAAATGAAACTTAACACAAATGTTTTAAGCAACAAAATTTGAAGCTGAGTTTATTTTGAAGTTCATTCAGTTTGTCTTTACAGAGTTATGGCCGTTGCACTTTACGAAAATCTGCAAAAATGTGGAATAGATGTAACTTTCTTATTTAATAAGATATTCACTTCATTTTTATGCCCCCAAAGCTAGGCTTTGGCGGCATATAGTGATCGCACCGTGCGTGGGTGTGTGTGTGTGTGGGTGGGTGGGTGGGTGTGTGTGTGGGTGGGTGTGTGGGTGTGCGTACCTTTTGTCCGGAGTATATTTCCTTTGTCACATCAGCTACGGATACCAACTTTGGTGTGTGAGTTCATCTAGGGATGGAGGAGTGTCGCGTACCATTTTCATGTCACTGTGACCTTGACCTTGACCTTTGACCTTGATTTTACAAAAAGCTTGTCCGGAGCATATCTCCTTAACCTTACCAGCTACAGATTCCAAATTTGGTGTGTGAGTTCATCTTGGGATGGCGGAGTGTCGCGTACCGTTTCCAGGTCACTGTGACCTTGACCTTGACCTTTAACCTCGATTTTAAAAAAAGCTTATACCTTACCAGCTACAAAAAGCTTGTCCGGAGTATATCTCCTATACCTTACCAGCTACGGATTCCAAATTTGGTGTGTGAGTTCATCTTGGGATGGAGGAGTGTCGCGTACCATTTTCAGATCACTGTGACCTTGACCATGACCTTTGACCGATTTTACAAAAAGCTTGTCCGGAGCATATCTCCTTTACCTTACCAGCTACAGTTTCCAAATTTGGTGTGTGAGTTCATCTTGGGATGGCGGAGTGTCGCGTACCATTTCCAGGTCACTGTGACCTTGACCTTGACCTTTGACCTCGATTTTAAAAAAAGCTTATACCTTACCAGCTACAAAAAGCTTGTCCGGAGTATATCTCCTATTCCTTACCAGCTAAGGATTCCAAATTTGGTGTTTGATTTCATCTTGGGATGGAGGAGTGTCGCGTACCATTTTCAGATCACTGTGACCTTGACCATGACCTTTGACCGATTTTACAAAAAGCTTGTCCGGAGCATATCTCCTATACCTTACCAGATATGGATTCCAAATTTGATGTGTGAGATTACCTTGAGATGGCGGAGTGTCGCGTACCATTTTCAGGTCACCTTGACCTTGACCTTTACCTTTGACCTCGATTTTACCAAAAGCTTGTCCGAAGCATATCTCCTATACCTTACCAGCTAGGGATCCAAAATTTGGTATGCTAGTTCATCTTGGGATGACGGAGTGGCGCATATTATTTTCAGGTCACTGTGACCTTGACCTTTGACCTCAATTTTACAAAAAGCTTATACCTTACCAGCTGCAAAAAGCTTGTCCGGAGTATATCTCCTATACTTTACCAGCTACGGATTCCAAATTTGGTGTGTGAGTTCATCTTGGGATGGAGGAATGTCGCGCAACATTTTCAGGTCACTGACCTTGACCTTGACCTTCGACCTCGATTTTACAAAAAAGGTTGTCCAGAGAATATCTCCTATACCTTACCAGCTACGGATCCCAAATTTGGTGTGTGAGTTTATCTTGGGATTGCGGTGTGTTGCGTACCATTTTCAGGTCACTGTGACCTTGAAACTAGATTTTACACAAAGCTTGTCTGGAGCATTTCTCCTATACCTTACCAGCTATGGATTCCAAATTTGGTTTGTGAGTTCATCTTGGGATGGCGGAGAGTCGTGTACCATTTTCAGATCACTGACCTTGACCTTTGACCTCAATTTTACAGTCCGGAGCATATTTCCTATACCTTACCAGATACAATAAGCTTGTCCAGAGCATATCTCCTATACCTCAAACGTTGACAATCAACCCAGGGTCCTTTTTAACGTTGAGAATGACTTAGGGTCCTTTTTAACTAAGTTTTGACCCTTGGCTCTTTTCTTAGCTATCATAATCGTCAAAGGTTCTGTTTCTAATGTTAAGAACTGACTCCTGTGTCATTTTTAACAGCATCAAAATTTCATGTTACACCTGCATTACATTGTATTGTTTTTCCGCCAAAATGCATTTCGGTGTCAAACACTTTGGGGGCATTTGTCACCGGTGACGACTCTTGTTTTAGCTCCACTTTTTCAAAAAGTGGAGCTATTGTCATGACCCTCTCGTCGGTGTCGACGTCGGCGTCGGCGTTGGTTAACCTTTTTGTTAAGGTCCATTTCTCAGAAACCATCAAAGATATTTGGTTTATATTTGGTATGTATGTTTACTATCACAAGGGCAACCCATTTCACAAGGGTAGGTAACCCTAAAATTAATTTTGCCATAGTTATGCCCCTTTTTCGATGCCCCATCTATTACAAGGGGGGACCCATTCCACAAGGGCAGGTAACCCAAATAAATTTTGCTATAGTTATCTGCCCTTTCTGAATTAGACTTCCACTACACTATCCAGCACTTAAGAAAGTGGAGCGCGCTGTCTGCGGACAGCTCTTGTTTAAAAATAGTGTCACCTTAATATGGAAATCAAGATCTGAAGCACAGATTAGAAAATGTCAACACTTATAAAGCATGTTGAATCAGAGGAAGTTTGCTAGTGGGCGTATTATGTACCGTATGCGGTACTCTTGTTAAAATGGCTACACCTTCCATTATTCCGTAAATTTGTCAATTGATGAATATTCAATAGGTACAAAAATTTGGAATAAATATAGAATTTGGGAAAAGTTAAAAATCCTCTCTTCTGAAAGGTCATAGCCTAGAGGTCTCATATTTGAAAAGAAGTACATGTACCATCTTGAGGACCTTTACCAAAATATTTACACATAATATCCCAGAGGTTAATATTTGCCTCATTCCAGGGACACTGTGTGCTCTATAGAAATATATAATGAAAAGTGATAATCTTCTCTGAAATGAGAAGGATTGGAGCTCTCGTATTTAGTATAAAGCATTATCTTGAGTACCTCCACTAAGATTGTTAACATTGATGCAAGATTGTTCAAATTATGCTCCCGGGGTTAATATTGGCACCATCTCGGGATGCTAGGTATTCAGTAGAAATATATTGTGAGAATTGAATTATTGAATCCATCCGTTGTAGCCTAGAGGTCTCATATTTGGAAAGAAGTATCATCTTTTGTTATAATTTTAACACATTAACAAGAATATTTTAGCTGTGACAGAAACTTCAGAATCGGGTCTATATTATGTTGTCAGCAGACAGAGCAGACCCTGATCAGACCGTGACTATAGGGGATGTCTGATCTGGGTCTACCTTGTATGCAAAGGTACCAAAGTCTGTATGAGGGAAAGGGTTAAGCCGTAAATGTATTTTGACTTTTCCTATCTTTTATTTCAGGTGTACAACAGTACCTCCTTGATCTGTATAGTACAAAGTGTTCATGGGAAAATCCGATGACAACTGACCAACAATGCATTCTTGATATGTATGTGCCACCTGCAGTTAAGTTAATGAGGGAGAAAGATGAATATGGAGGATTGGAAGGGGTGAAAATGGAACAGTCGCAACCGTCTCGTCTGAACTATCAACAGATTTTCTATTCTCGGTCCGGACCATGTACCAATGTATACATAACAGGAGATGCTGGGACTGGAAAAACTACATTTTGTAACCAGCTGGCTCTCACCTGGTGCATGGCAGTGAAGAATATACAAGACGGGACAGTTTCTGCAGAAGATCTTGCAGTTCTATCCACTTTCAAATTCTTGTTTTACATTAATTTGAGGGACACTGAGAAAATCTATCATGTTGAAGATATGATTAAAGAACAGTTAATGCAATATGCTCCAAGATCTATAGACATTTCCACCTTAATGAAAACTGAGAAATGCTTGATTGTTCTTGATGGTTTGGATGAATGGTCTTGTCCAGATGAGGTTAAAACATGCCCTGGTTTGAATAAACATATACCGGGCAGAAACATAATAAATAAGAACTGTGTCTTTCTTACTACAACAAGAAGTTGGAAGTATGATGTTAGTGATCTGAAAACAAAAGATGTAGATAAATATGTAGAATTTGGTGGCATTGATGAAAGCTCCTCGAAAGAACTTGCACAGAGATTGGTTGATTATCTGGATAGAAAATCAAAAAGACAAACAAATATTGTTGCCTTTAATACTGAAATACGTCAGAAAAAGCTGACTGATCTTATAACTGTGCCAGTTCTTTTGATACAGTTGGTAACTCTGTGGCATTATGGCAAAGACTTTGGTAACTCACAATTACAGTTGTACTGCAGTATGTTAGATCTTCTGTTTGAACGGTCTGAGAAAAGGATGTCTGAAAAACAATCAGAAAGTACATGTAAAACTGTAAAAACGGGAAAAACTATTAAAAAACAGAAAATATTGCCAAATTGTTTCAGTACAAAAGAGTATTGTCAGAGTCACACAGGGCTAATCATGTGTTTAGCTGAGTTGGCATATAAATCTCTGTTTAACAAACAAAGGGAAGATGCTTTGGTTTTCAAGAGTACAAAACTTGATATATTTGGAATTTCTTCATCAGATATCAAACTTTGTTTACAATGTGGCATTTTATCTCAAAATAAGGATTTTGGAAATTATACTGGAAGATATAAAAAGTTATCATTTTTGCATAAAAAAATGCAAGAATTTCTTGCAGCATTACATATAGTAACTGCTCAGCCTGTTAAAAATACTTTAAAATGTGTAAGAGAATTCTGCAATTCAATAGACATTATGATGGAAATGTCTCAGATTTGGCTGTTTGTGTGTGGGATGAGTCCTGAGGTAGCGAGACATTTGTTAAAACATTTCACTGATGTTATCACTGCTGACACTGACAAACAAATACAAAAGTACAGACAAAGTTTAGGTGGTCAAGGTTTGATACGAGACATACAGACATTTGTGACTGACTGTTTAATTGAAGGTGAAAATAATGGCCACAAATATGATAAAATCGGTTTAGAGGACCTTTATATTGACAGACACACGTTTAGCCATGTAGAACGTGCGTTGCTAGGCAACATAGTGTCTGGGAGAGAGACTATCAACTGCCGTACTGTTAGTCATGTAGAACGTGCGTTGCTAGGCAACGTGACGTCATGTATAAAGTCCATGTACATTAACACTCGTGACATGACAGTTGACCAGTCCACACTTATAACTGGTCTCTTACTGCACAGCCAGGCAGTGCAGAAACTGTACCTGAATGACCCCTACTGGTCTCCACGTATTACCAGAGAGACGCCGACAACATTCTTACACAACTGCAGAAACACGTTGACGAGTATAGACTTGATCAGTGGTATGACACTAACAGAGAGTGAAGTGACTTCAATATGTCGCAGTATCAGCGAGTGTTTAATGGCGCTTAGGCTGTTCAATGTTAGACCGACTCATGTAGATAAAGTAAAACTGTTGAACGGGTTATCACAGTCACACACCATTAGGCATTTAGTCCTGTGGTTATTCTGTACAGACCATTACATACTGTGTAGACCTCGTATAGACATGTCTACTATGACACAGTTACAGACACTTGAGCTGTACTGCATGTGTGTAGATAATCTACCGACCGTGACACAATGTGTGGAGCGGGTTTACCTGAGGTGGGTTACTTTACCAATGGCGGCGGATCTGTGTGAGTTTGCACGGAGGATTTCACAGACAAAACGTAACGTACACGTAACACTACGGGAGGTAACAGTTAGAGAGGAGAGAGAGGATCGTGTAGACCTGGAGACTTTCCTCCGTGGTTGTCCCGGTCTGACAGTGACACACTACCGGTATTATGACAGTGTCAACACATGGACGATAGTCTTCCACACAAACAAACAATAAAGTGAAATGTTTCTTCAAACACAAAACTTGTCATCATCCATTTTACTGTGTAAAACGTTTCGTGTCTGATGAGACAAGTTTCAACTCGAACGTCAGAAAAAAGTTATTTTTCATCTCTCGGCTGCCTTTAATCATGTTTTAAACAACTTAGAATTAATCAAACATACAACTATGACCATTCATTGTCTTAGTTAGAACATTTCCAGTCGGATTATATAAGTTTTAAATTAAAATTCAGAAAAAAATACTTTTTCATCTCTCTGCGGTCGCACGTGCGATAATTCCATTGTGAAAATGTTTGTTTTTCAGCCGTAAAACTCGCAATAATCGGTCAAACGCCCAACTTTTTGTATTTGTTTTCTTACTTGGACCATTTCCTGACAGATTAAACAAGTTTTAAATCAAAATTCAGAAATAATTACTTTTTCATCTCTCTGGGTGTTATAAGTGGAATTCTTCCATTGTGAAAATACTATTTTCAGCCGTAAAACTCGTAATAATCGGTCAAACACCAAACTATGAGTATTTGTTTTCTTAGTTGAACCATTTCCGATCGGATTATACAAGTTTTTAATCAAAAATCAGAAAAAAATACTTATTCATCTCTCTAGGTGACATAAGTGGAATTCTTCCATTGTGAAAATATAATTTTCAGCCATAAATCTTGAAACCATCGGTCAAACACCCAACTGCTAGTATTTGTTCTCTTAGTTTGACCATTTCCTGTCAGATTATGCAGTTTTTAAATCGAAATTT
Source organism: Azorinus chamasolen (assembly GCA_963576725.1). NCBI lineage: Eukaryota > Metazoa > Mollusca > Bivalvia > Cardiida > Solecurtidae > Azorinus > Azorinus chamasolen. The sequence continues at coordinate 45,620,065 of OY755250.1, read as the reverse complement.
AGAAAACAATACTTTTTCATCTCTCCGGGTGTGATGCGTGGGATCAATCCATTGTGATAGGCCTATATTGTCGTCAGTCATAAAACTCGAAATAATCGGTCAAACACCCAACTATGAGTATTTGTTTTCTTCGGTCATTTTCTGTCCAATGAGTCGAAGTTTACCGTAAAATTCGGTAGAAAGCTTTTACATCGTCAAGCCAGCGACAGCTTAATGCAGGATGGAAGATTTCTGAAATCTCTCATCCAGGGTCCGTGGTTATTCTCAAATTCTGACCCATCCGGTGATTGAGAAGAACGATGTCGGGCTCTAGCAAAAAGGGACCAGATAGAGCTACCACACTCATACTTATTAAGCGGTCACTATAGAGATTCTCTGTTGTACTTTTCTCAAAAAAAAATTAAATTGTAAAATCTTGTTTGTTGTACGTTTCTCAAATTGTCGTTGAAGAAAATAAATTGTGAAATCTTGTTTCTCGTCATTCTTCTTTAAAGTCAAATTATCTCACGTGATACGAAAGTGCCACAGCGAGTTTTAGGAATTGCCGTGTGTCCGTCATTAAACCTCAAGCGATGTAATCGCATTTCACGACATCTATACTGTTTTGTATAGGTCAACAGACAAGAAACTGTTCACAATGATGTTTAAGGACCTTATGTAAGAACCATAACTCTTGATTTCAAAATCTTAGTTATTGCCCTTTATATATTTTTAAAAGCAATGTTGAATGTAGCTGGACAAGCACCAAGTCAGACGAGCGTTGGCGCCGCACGCGGCTCTTGTTGCTATTTATGGCTAGTTTCTGCAAATTTCAATAACTATTTTAACTTTTCTCCATAGTAAACCCACTCTACAATATTTTGACTTTTCTCCATAGTAAACCCACTCTACAGCGACCCCTCAAAGGTCTAATTTGCGAGACTAGTAAAAATAGAGGGGTTTTGTTTCATTACTTTCGCTCTATATTAAATTAAAATTAACTCTTACGCCGCAATAGGTGTATTTGTGATGACGATTTCAAAGTTGTATTAAGATAATACCCGGAGTATATCAGCGTTTCGTCAGGACCAGCACTACTTAACCCTGTTTTCCATGATTACGACTTTGCAAACAGTAAAACCAGAACGGATGGCGTCTACGGGAGTCGTCTGACAAGAGCCTGCGGTTTGTTTATAATGCGATATAGATCTAATTCTATAGGATATGTCTGAGTAAAATTGTTCTGTATTCAATTGCCATTACAAAACAATATAATTAATATTCATGATTTTGTAATTTCTGACATATATATTCATGGAGTAAAGGGTTTACACTGATTATGTGTTGATATCTGCACGTGTTTTACCCGTAAAGGATCGTTGTAGGGCAGTATTAACCCATTTCCGCCCAGTGGAGTATTCCATATTTATATACTGGATTAGTCCATTTTCAGCTCGCCTGTTTCGAAGAAAATCGAGCTGTTGTGATCACTGAGTCGTATGCGTTGTCGTCGGCGTGCAAAAACTTTAATGTAGCTCATTACTCAAACGTATATGAGGTATCAACATGAAACTTCATAGGTTAGTAGATATCAATGAGGGGAAGGCACCTACATAAGAACCATAACTCTTTATTTCAAAATTTGGGAGTTATGGTGCTTTTTTAGCTCACCAGAGCACAAAGTGCTCAGGGTGAGCTTTTGTGATTGCCTGATGTCCGGCGTGCGTCGTCCGTCGTTCGTCGTCCGTCGTCAACAATTTTAACCTTTAAAATTCTTCTCCTCTGAATCTACAGGGGTCTCAGCTTTCATCTTTGGCACATAGCATCATCTGTAGGTCCTCTACAAAAGTTATATAAATTATGTCCCTGGGGTCAAAATTGGCCCCGCCCCAGGGGTGCATTGTTTTCTATAGAAACATATAGTGAAAACTTTGAATATCATCTCCTCTGAAACAGGAAGGTTCTCAGCTTTCATATTTGGTACATATCATCATGTTCAGGTCCTCTACAAAAGTTATATAAATTATGCTCCTGTGGTCAAAATTGGCTACACCCAATGGTGGACAGTTTTCTAGCAAACTTATAGCTGACTGCGTTTTTAAGCATCTTCTCATTACTCATAAATAGGTCATCCAGTCAAGCATTAGGGAGAGATGACCAGTGGCTATTTTTAGGTCACCTGTATCTGTTGCTGGAGCTCTGTATTAACCCTTTGCCTGTTCTTTGTTTATTATTAATTTGAATGCCTACTGCATATTCATGAACAAAATAGTAAAAATGAAGTATGGAAGGTGGAACATTGTAGCCATTTTTTTCCAAATTTCACAACCTACTGAATATTCATCTACAAAATAATTATAATGAAATATAGTAGGTGGAACATTGTAGCCAGTTTAGAATCTTAAGGAACAGATGTATCAAATTCCATTAACAAACAGAGCAGGCCCTGATCAGATGGCTCCTATAGGAGGCATCTGATCTGGGTCTACTCTGTTTTCTAATGTGTGAAAACACGTTTATATGAGGGAAGGGTTAATTGATAATAGTGATTGGCATTATGATATTATTATAACCTGCCCTGCAGTTCAGAAGAAGGGTAAATCATTTAAAGACTCTAGAATGCCAAATTAAAGGTTTTAAATAAATTATGAAATATTTTTTAGCATGAAATTGTATTACTTGAAACTATTAAGTTAAACTTATGAATATGAAATTATTATGTAATAATTTATAATAATATTCAAATGGTTTGGAATGCTAGGGTACACATACCCGTTCAGAAGAACAGTTGATTGCCTTTAGTCAGAACTTTGTATGGCCTTGTTTAGAATTATGCTCCTGTGGTTAAAATTGGCCCCACCTGAGGGGTGGTCAGTTTTCAATAGAAATATATAGTAAAAACATTGAAAATCTCTGAAACTGGAAGGTTCATACCTTTCATATTTGGCACATAGCTTCATGTTCAGGTCCTCTAGAAATGTTATATAAATTATGCCCCTGTGGTCAAAATTGGCCCTGCCCCAGGAGTAGCCAGCTTTCAATAGAAACATATAGTGAAAACTTTGAAAATCTTCTCCTCTGATTGTCTGGTGAGCGCTTCAGGGCCTTTCTGGCCCTCTTGTATTTATATATTTTTTAATTTGGCTGGACAAGCACCAACCAAGACGAGCGTTGGCGCCGCACGCGGCTCTTGTTTATCTAAGGGATGCCTGACCTAAATCTTCAAATTTCGTTTTATATTGAACTTCCTATCAGCAAACAGTGTAGGCTGATCAGACACCGCATTATACGGCGTCTGATCAGGGTCTACATTATTTACCTATGTCCCATATATGAAATCGTGGGCACAAATGGGTTAACCCCCCCCCCCTCTGATCAAAGAACAACCTTTTTCAGACAAAGAACATTGAACGGGGGACAATTTAGAGCTCAACGTAAATACAAGATACATGTATATGTATATTATTCAATTTCTGTTCAATATGCAACGAGAATGTCAGGCATTTTGAAATTTGAAACACTGGGCTACTCGGCAGCATATCTGGTCCCAAACTGTTTACAAATTCGATTACCGGTCTGTTTGAATTTTTCATATGGAGAAGTATTCAAGCTGCATTGCGGGAGATTGGTGGCCCTTCCCGGATGTTCTGTGCACGACACTTTGGGATTTCCTCTGGGGTCTTCCTCCACCTGTTCCGTGTACGGAAGAGCCTCTTGGGTCTCGTGTTCGAACAGACCTCTGGTGTGTTCATCAGCCTGTACTTAGCTGGATATGACAGAAATACTGTTAGCCAATCTTTTCAATTCACGCCTTTGTAAACGGTAAACCCAGACCAGACGTCCCAGACATTGTCCATGCTTATTTATAAAGCTTTTAGTTGAGTTTGAGTTTCGTTCTCAAGCTTTTGATTGGTCAGATTTGAGTTCTCAAGCTTTTGGAAACGTTTTATGAGCATGGACCATGGTCTGCTCTATTTGCTCATGAAATCATAATTGACCCTGACACAATTGCCCTCTGCTTTAACCATTTCCTTCATATTAACTGCTTTCCATGCCTTTGTAGACAGCAAACCTGATCAGACGGCTCCTACAGGGCCCACCTGATCAGAATCTCCTTTTAGCTTTTGAATAATAATAGATCTGACTACAGTTTCTATCAATACCATATTGCACGTATACATATGACATTATCCAAATTCGGTAAATAAATATGCATGATGGCTTTATTTCTGACATGAATGTTAAACACAGAAACGATTAAAGCAGCGTAAAACAGCTATACAGGGAACTCCACACTTTCATGGAGTGTCATACTAAAGCTAGATATCCCAGCTAATTTCCTCTTATTTGTAATGCTGAACATTTTAACTCTTATAACGGTATGCGACACCTGACACGGACCACGTTTGAAAACAGTTTAGATCCAGATAAGACGCAGAGTAAGAGATTTCTCATACACATCCTAGCTGTTTGACACTCGATCAGCAGTAAACAGCTGTACCGGGTAATTTGGCATTCATCAATATCCAAGCTGTTTGACACTCGATGGACAGTAAACAGCTGTACCAAGTAATTCGGCATTCATCAATATCCAAGCTGTTTGACAATCGATCGACAGTAAACAGCTGTACCAATTAATTTGGCATTCACCAATATCCAAGCTGTTTGACACTTAGTCTGTAGTTTCTCAAAATCAAAGTGTTTGGTCAGCCGGGGTTTGATCTGGGTATATCAGTCTTTCCGAATACCACGGCGTTAATGTCTTGGAGATTTAGCTCTCTGAGTTAAATATTGTTTGCATACATTCCGCCAACTTTTTCGTCATCTTTTTTTCAAATTATAACAAATGTGTCACTACCAGGTCATCCAAAAGATTAGATCTTTGTGTAATACAGTTTCAGTTTGTAAAGGTAATCCCAAACTCCAATGCAGCAGGTTAAAGGTTAAACAGTTTTATTCTTCATTAATGTCTGCCTTGAGCAAAATTATAATTAACCCATATCCTGATATTGACGACTTTTGGCGACTTTGTAAAAGTCACTTAGTGAAATCATTGTGATAAATAGAGCATTTGCTCCTATAGGATATAGCGGCTGTATCTAAAAATTAGCCTATGAGGTAACAGGTTAACTGTAATTTAGAATGATAGCACGAATCCGCGTTTATTGTTGTGAATGCTAAATATACAGCAATCATCGTTTAGTTGTACAGTAAAATCTCTCTGAGACGAACAAACATAGGTGTCGTTAATAGCAAACGGGTGCTTAATGCGGAATGAAGGAGATTTCTGTATAAATTGCATGTAGCTATCATTTGCGTTGAAGACGCAGAGTAGACTCGTTTTTAGACCCAGAGTAGACCCGTTTTTGATCGTCGCTCTGGAGGTTTTTTACTGTCGTTGACTTGATTTCTCAGCATGTTAAAGATTTATTCAGTCTTGGAGCTACTTCTTATATAGAGAAGACAAATGGACATGTGCGTAGAAGAAGAGCAGCAGGCGTGTATGTAGAGAAGAGCAACAGGCGTGTATGTAGAGAAGAACAATAGGCGTGTATGTAGAGATGATCAATAGGCGTGTTTGTAGAGATGATCACTAGGCGTGTTTCTAGAGAAGATCAGTAGGCGTTGTGTAGAGAAGAGCAATAGGCGTGTATGTAGAGAAGAACAATAGGCGTGTTTGTAGAGAAGATCAGTAGGCGTTGTGTAGAGAAGAGCAATAGGCGTGTATGTAGAGAAGAACAATAGGCGTGTTTGTAGAGAAGAACAATAGGCGTGTTTGTAGAGAAGATCAGTAGGCGTGTTTGTCGAGAAGATCAGTAGGCGTTGTGTATAGAGAAGAGCAAAAGGGGTGTTTATAGTGAGGAACAATGGGTGTGTATGTAGAGAAGAGAAATAGGCGTGTATGTAAATAGCTTTCAGTGCGTGGTGCATGTTACCAGTATAGAGTTCTCATTGTATGGTGCATGTTACAAGCATCGACCATTAAATGCATGGTGCATTTTAAAAGTAACGAGTTCCAAACCCATGGTGCTTGTGGCCAGTAAAAAGCTCCTAGCGCATGTTACTGGTATAGAACTTTCAACGCATGATCCATGTTGTCAGTATAGAGCTCTCAGTGCATGGTGCATGTTACCAGTATAGAGCTGTCGTGCACGGTGCATGTTACCAATATAGAGCCCTCAATGTATGGTGCATGTTACCATTATAGAGCTCTCAATCCGTGGTACATGTAACAAGTATAGAACTCTCGATTCGTGGTGCGTGTTTCCAGTATAGAACTCTCGATTCGTGGTGCGTGTTACCAGTATAGAACTATCGATGCATAGAGCTCCCAGTGTATAGTGCATGTTACCAGTAGAGAGCTCCCAGTGCATGGTGCATGTTTACAGTATAGAACTCCCAGAGCGTGGTGCATGTTACCAGTAGAGAGCTCCCAGTGTATGGTGCATGTCACCAGTATAGAGCTCTCAGTGCGTGGTGCATGTAACCAGTATAGAGCTCTCAGTGCGTGTTGCACGTTACCAGTATAGAGCTCCCAGTGTATGGTGCATGTTACCAGTATAGAGCTCCCAGTGTATAGTACATATTACCAGTATAGACCGCTCAACCCATGATGCATGTCACCTGTATAGAGCTCTCAGTACATGGTGCATATTACCATTATAGAGCTCTCAATCCGTGGTGCATGTTACCAGTATAGAGCTCCCAGTGTATGGTGCATGTTACCAGTATAAAGCTCTCAGTACATGGCGCATGTTACCAGTATATAGCTCCCAGTGTATGCTGCATGTTGCCAGTATAGAGTTCCAAGTACATGATACATGTTTCCAGTATAGAGCTCCCAGTGCATGGCGCATGTTACCAGTATAGAGCTCTCAGTGCATGGTGCATATTACCATAATTGAGCTCTCAATCCGTGGTGCATGTTACCAGTATAGGGCTCCCAGTGCATGTCAGATGTTACCAGTATATAGCTCTCAACCCAAGGTGCATGTTGCCAGTATAGAGCTCTCAATGCATGGTGCATGTGACCAGTATAGAGCTCCCAGTGCATGGTGCATGTTACCAGTATAGAGCTCTCAACCCGTGGTGTATGTTACCAGTATAGCTCTCAGTGCATGGTGCATGTTACCAGTATAGATATCCCAGTGTATGGTGCAAGTTACTAGTATAGAGCTCCCAGTGCATGGTGCATCTTACCAGTATAGAGCTCCCAGTGTATGGTGCATCTTACCAGTATAGAGCTCTCAACCCATGATGCATGTCACCTGTATAGTGCTCTCAGTACATGGAGCATGCTACTGTGTAGAATGTTTCCTATCGGATAAAACACGGTTCAACTCAAACTTCAGAAAAGAATATTTTTCATCTCTCGGCTGCCTTTTATCATATTTTAAACTACTTACGGTTATTTAAACACTCAAGTGTTGGTATTTATTCTCTTATTTAGTTCATTTGTATAATAAACCGCGTTTTTCTGCTCTCATTTTCTTGCCTTCTAAAATACTTAGAACTATTTAGACATACAACTATGACCATTCATTATCCTAGTTGAAACATTTCCAGTCACATTATACAAGTTTAAGATTATGAGAGTATTCAGGGGAAACAATACCTTTCATCTCTCTGTTGTTACGTAAGATAACTCCAATGTGAAACTATTAGTTTCCGCCGAAAAACATGAACTCATTGGTCAAACACACAACTGTGAGTAGTTTTAGGTGGCGAACGCCACTTTTTGTTACCACACTTCAGAAGTTCTAAGGCTGGTTTAACACACCACCGTTTTTGGTATAATTATTATTCTCTCGCGTTGTAATATAGTTTTCAACTCTCTTGGCAATTAAGGATAGCTAAGCTTGTAAGTATGTAAATTCTTGGCTTTTAATATAATTGTCAGATATTCTGCATGGCTTGGATAAACACTCTTGAAGGATATTGCGATTTTTGTTTTGGCTTTTATATATTTCTTATAGGGACCATTTCCAATCGGATAATACAAGTTTTAAAGCAAAAATCAGAAAAAAGTGTTTGATATCACTGTGGCGTTACGTGGAATATTTTCATTGTAAAATTTTTACTTTTAGCCGTAAACCAGGAACGTATTAAATCAAACACCCATCTCTGTGAGTGCGTGTTTTCTTATTTGGATCATTTCCTTTTGGATTATTCAATTTTTAAATCAAAATTCAGAAGAAGAATTGTTTCATCTCTCTGAGCTGACACGTGGAATCATTCCATTATGAACAGTATTACTTTCAGCCGTAAAACTCGAATTAATTGGTCAAACCCCCGATGAGTCCTAAATACAGAGCTCCATATAAGATGCGTATGCGTAAATTAAAACCTTTTCAAGAATGACTGCTTTATTTCTCCATCACATCCTGTACCGCGATTACACTTTAGAATCGTCTAAAGGAGTGGTCATACTACATGTATATGGTTTAGTGGAGAAATGAGGATTTAAGTACATGTATTTGGGTACGCCCCCTTATCTGCAACTCTGTTTCATCAGGATCCAGCATATTTGACACCTGCTCAATGATTTCTGAAAAGCTTCTGTTATGATACTTGGACAAGCTTGGTCAGAACGCAACCAGTCAGATTTGAACATCAATCTCTGTTTAACATTATACTATATAAATACACCTTTCTAAACATTTGCAAACACTGTAGACCCAGATCGGACGGTTCTTGTAGGAGCAAATTTGAAGAAAAAAATTTCAGGTTTAATATTCATAGTGTTAAGAGTTCTTATATGGATTAAAGCGTTAAGCGGACGCTTTGGAGAGGTTATTGAGTATATATAGCTGAACTTCGATATCTCGAATTCCGATAACTCGAATCTCGCAATAACTCGAACTAAAAGTTCGGTCCTTCCAATACTTACAATACAGAACTACTATAAAGTGTATTACTGTGCATATGGAAACACATATGTGGCAGATAAATGCAGGTCTAAAGTTATGCTGAAATCTCCTACAACATTACTTTAAGCATGCATTAAGCTGTGAACTTGAGAATTGTCCAGATTCGAAATCGGATAACGCGAACTACTGTTAGCTCAAACTAATTTGTATGGTCCCATGAAGTTCAAGATATCAAAGTTAAACTGTATAATGAATTTTATATTTAGTATTGTTCCGATTATCGATTATAATCGATGATTGATAAAAGAAACTACTATCGATAGTAATTTTCAAGTAATCAATTATTGACTGTATAATTTGCGCAGCAGTAATTGTCGTAGCTATTTTAACCCTTTTCCTGTTCTACGTTTATTCCAAGTTTCAATACTTACTGAATAATCATGTACAAAATAGTTAAAATGAAATATGGAAAGTGGAGCATTGTAGCCGTTTTAGAAAGTAAAAAACAAATTCATCAAGTTCCATTAGTAACATAGCAGACCTTGATCAGACGGCTGTTATATGACCCATCTGATCTGGGTCTACCCTGTTTGCAAATGCGAAAACACGCGTTTATACGAAGGAAAGGGTTAATAGGACAATGTTACTAAGCCTCAACCAAACTGTATGTTATAACCACTCATAAGAATTAGCTCTCAAATACGATTCTAATGAATTTTCTCAGCATACCGATAGGTTGACATAAATATATCTTGAGCCTCATCTGATAATCCAGTACTATCTAATCTATAGCTCTGTTTCTTACAATTCGGTTGCCGTATTTGAGAGACTATTGATAATGTACGTGTCATATAGCTTTGGTCTTGGTCCCAAAACATGCTCCTCGAGTCTGAGATCATTCTCAAGATCCAAGACCCGATGTTCTTAGTCGGAGATTTATAAACTTTGGGCCACATAGGTCTGACTTTGTGCAAGCTCTGACCAAACATATGCTTCAGGATAATCTGATATTTATAACATCGGGGCCATGTCACGCTTATCAGGATAAAAAATAAACGGATGCCTTGGTCATCTTCGGATATTCATTAAATGGGGGTGGGGTATATTTGTTTGTTCGTGCTTGTCGAATCAACTACTATCCGGTTACATGTACATTCAGATATTGTAGTTTTCATTACAGATCATTATAAAAGTAGTACTGGTGGGGTTCGAACCCACGCAGACATCCGTCCATTGGAACTGAAGTCCAACGCTTAATCCACTCGGCCACCGTACTCTGGATTTATTAGCCAGAAACTGCGCTATGCGATTTTAATGTCACACGATAGCAGGGAACGTAACTGTGGAGAAAGAAAACTATATCTTGATTGTCATTACTTCCCTTTGATTTAATGGTTAAAAATTGGGTCAACCATGTATAAATTAACCTACGTGTGGGTAAACCGTATAGACCCAAATCAGAGGGGTCCTGAATCAGATCAAGGTCTGCTCTGTTTACTTTTGGTATAATATATAGATCTAATTTTACATTTCATTATTAAAAGAAAATAAACTCATTTAAATTATGTCTTTCATGAAAGTTTAAGAGTTTCCACTAATCATTACTAACGAAGGGCTTTCCTTTTTCTTTCCCCTTTTTCTTCCGTCTTTTCTATTCTTCTTGTTCAGGTCCAACGATTTAAAAATGAATTGCTGTATGTTTAGATAAGTTAAAAATAAAGTCATGCTGTAAGACGACCATTTAAGTACAACAGCAGTAAACGCGTGTTAACCCTTATCGGGCTTAGCTCAACCTAACTCTCATTTGCAAACAGCTTGAATCTAGATAAGATGCTGTTTGACACTAGGTCAAGAGAAACTTGGCGTCTCATCAGGATCAGTGCTATTTGACACTCGGTCAGGAGCAACTCAGTGTCTCATCAGCTTCCAAGCTGATTGACACTCGGTCATCAGTAACTCAGCGTCTCATCAGGATCATAGCTGTTTGACACTTGGTCAAGAGTAACTCGGCGTCTCATCTGGTTCCAAGCTGTTTGACACTCTGTCAATAGTAACTCGGCGTCTCTCAGGATCAAAGCTGTTTGACACTCGGTCACGAGCAACTCGATGTCTCATAAGGATCCAAGATGTTTGACACTCGGTCAAGAGTAACTCGGCGTCTCATCAGGTTCCAAGCTGTTTGACACTCGGTCAAGAGTAACTCGGCATCTCATCAGGATCAAAGATGTTTGACACTCGGCAACAATAACTCGGCATTTCATAAGGATCCAAGATGTTTGACACTCGGTCACGAGCAACTCCACGTCTCATAAAGGATCCAAGCTGTTTGACACTCGGTCATGAGCAACTCCACGTCTCATAATGATCCAAGCTGCTTTACACCCGTCCAATAGTTTCTCGAATGCTTGAACGATACGGATGTAAATAACAATTGCAACAGGTCAGAGTTTGGGAATTCAATTCAATTCATAATTCAATCAGCATTTTAAGCGATGAATGACATTGTAGTCTGATCAGGATCCAATTTGTTTGACACTCCGTCACGAGCAACTCGACGTCTGATCAGGATCCAAACTGTTTGACACTCTCATGATATCTTCGATGATTTTTAACAGCTGTATATTTTGAAAAGTTACAAAAACAAATTGTAAGAAACGAAACGGACGATATGTTTTTATTAGATTAACCCTTTCCTTCGTACAAACCCTTTCCATGCAGTTTGACAACAGGGTAGACCTAGATAAAACGGATCCTATAGGGGAAATCTGATCAGGGTCTGCTCTGTTTGCTTATGGAATCCTAATGAAAGTATACATCCTTCTTCAGTATCTACCAATACCAAAATGTGTACATATTCAATTATAAATATTGAATATTCGGCTGATAAATACGAATAAATTTTCAACAGAAAAATGTTAGTGCAGTTTAACACTTTACTCCATAAATATGCCTTTATAGGCCCTACAAACAGAGTAGACACGGATCAGATGGCTCCTAAAGGAGCTCCTTTTGCTTTTGATATAACACATATGATTCTACAATTTCTGCCATGGCCAAAAAGTTCCTGTGTTAATGTGTTATAATAACAATCTTATCAATCTCCATGATGACATTATTTCTTACATAAATATGGATGGAGTAAAGGGTTAACGGTTTACGCCATTTAAACGAAATCATAGTCTCATGAGGATCCATACTATATCATCCGCTAATGATATCTTTGATCCATACCGTTTGATCTTCTAATGATATCTTTGATCCATACCGTTTGATCATCTAATGATATCTTTGATCAATACCGTTTGATCATCTAATGATATCTTTGATCAATACCGTTTTATCATCTCATGATATATTTGATCAATACCGTTTGATCATCTAATGATAGCTTTGATCGATACTGTTTTGATCCACTAATGGAATATGTGATCCATACTGTTAGATCCACAAATGATATATGTGATCAGTACTGTTAGATCCGGTAATACCTTTGATCCATACTGTTAGATTCGCTAATGATATATTTTATCCATACTGTTAGATCCACTAATGATATTTGTGATCCATACTGTTAGATCCACTAATAATATCTGTGATCCATACTGTTTGATCCACTAATGATATCTGTGATCCATACTGTTAGATCCACTAATGATATCTTTTATCCATACTGTTAGATCTTCTAATGGTACCTGTGATCCATACTGTTAGATCCACTAATGATATATGTGATCCATACTGTTAGATCCATTAATGATGTCTTTTATCCATACTGTTAGATCCACTAATGATGTCTTTTATCCATACTGTAAGATCCATTAATGATGTCTTTTATCCATACTGTTAGATCCACTAATGATATCTGTGATCCATACTGTTGGATCCACTAATGATATCTTTTATCCATACTGTTAGATCTTCTAATGGTACCTGTGATCCATACTGTTAGATCCACTAATGATATATGTGATCCATACTGTTAGATCCATTAATGATGTCTTGTATCCATACTGTTAGATCCACTAATGATGTCTTTTATCCATACTGTTAGATCTTCTAATGGTATCTGTGATCCATACTGTTAGATCCACTAATGATACCTTTGATAAGAAATAAAAGTCTGCTCCCAAATCTGAATACCCGATAATTTTGTATATTTTCATGGATCAGTTTAACCAATTCCCTGAATGTTTGTGTGAGAAATATTGACATTATGGATATTTATTGACTGAATTATTGTAGTTGGCTTTGATAAAAAAAAACCTGTAGAATCAGACCTATATAAGTGCATGTGCAAAAAGAGCAAACCCTGATTAGACTGATCCTGTAGGATCCGTTTGATCTGGATCTACTAGTTTACAAAGACGTTTCTATTAGGTAAAGCTATGGAACGCCATTTTGCCATGCTATTTGCTAAATGCTTAATGCGAAATGCTTAATGCAAAATGCTTTTTGCCAATTGTGTAAATGGCTAGGGAAAGAATCGGAATGTTCCAAATGATGGATGTAAATGACCAATGCGAAATGCGACATGCTTATTGCTAAATGCATGTTTGCACTACTAGCATTGAACAGCGCCGTTTTTAATTAATCGTGCAATAAGTAATAAGTTTTAATGTAAATAAACATGCTTTAAGCAAATGTACAGTTACTCTAAAAATAGCGATGTTCAATGCTAGTAGTACAAACATGCATTTAGCAATAGGCATTTGACATTTGAAATTTACATCCATCACTTGGAACATTTCCTAGAAATTTATACAATTGGCAAAATGCATTTCGCATTTTGTATTAAGCAATTAGCATGGCAGAATGGCGTTCCATATAAAGCGTTAACTTTCTCAGGTTTAGAGTCAAGAAATGTGATGGAAAAAATGTTGTTATAGATTTGACCATGTCAAAGTGCTCGCAAATGTTTATGCAATAGATTAGCCTACTTTCATAGGTCCAAACCTTGTCCCGAGTTCGTGCCATACCGATAGCCCAAGGTCAAGCATTCTGAAATGCTCGACTAATTCCGGCAGGGCCGATCGTATGTGGATATCTTGCCGGAATTAGACGAGAATTTCCGATTGATACAGAAGTGGACGAGGAGCTGGAATGCGCTGAAAAGGGGAATGAATGTCCACATACTAGTTACAATAAAGTCTCGCTAATGCGACAACACAGTTTAATAACATAGGAATGTGTAAAAGCAGGTGGTTTCTTGATATAGGAACTAAAACTTTTGCACTGCAGTAAGGTATCACCAGTTTTAAAAATCTACATTTATATTTCTTTAGTATTAGAGAGAGTCTCCTGTACTTTAGCTTTATCTTTATCCAAGGGAGGGTCTAAGCTAAAACCAGGTTTATACTTCTTTTAGTGTTAGCAAGACTCTCCTGTACTTTAGCTTTATCTTTCTCCATTGGAGGGGGCCAAGCTGAATCCAGATTTATACTTCTGTTAATATTAGCGAGACCCTCCTGTTATTTAGCTTATCTTTATCCAAGGGAGTGGCTAAGCTGAATCCTGATTTATAATTCTCTTAATATCAGCGAGACTCACATGAACTTAAGCTTTATCTAAGGGATAGTGCTAAACTCTGTGTAACTAAGGGATAGTGCTAAACTGTATTGTGTAACTAAGGGATAGTGCTGAACTGTATCTAGATAATACTTTTTAATATTAGCGAGATTTTCCCGTACTTTAATCGCTATATCCTTATCCAAGGGAAGGGCCAAGCTGAATCTAGATTTATACTTCTTTTAATATTGACGAGACTCTCCTGTACTTTAGCTTATCTTTACCTAAGGGAGGGGCTATGCTGAATCCATGTTTACACTTTCTTTAATGCATGTGTAATTTTCTCACTTTGTTCATTAAATCTGTTAAACAATTCACTGCATGTTTGGTTGTGAACCCTTTTACAGTTGACAATCACGCTGGCCTCTTTGCATGTACGCCGACAAGAAAGGTTTAGTACTCTATGAAGGCGACCTCTTAAATCCAGAAATGGAAGGAGAACGTCGGATATCTGTACTATTTCATTTTTGTCGTACCCTTTATTACTTTTCTACAGTTACTCTGTTTGCAGCTCAATCATTGAGTACACTAGCGATAGGTGGATACAGTATGTTCAATTAAATGTTTTTTCGTTACACATGCACTTTACCATTGTATTTGCCGTCGCGGTTGTTGTAGATTAGTCGGAGAGGGGGTACGTTTATTTACACTGTTTGTCTTTTAGGGTGGGGATGGAATAAGAGTGAGGTTGGGCGCCCATAAACCGGTTTAACCCCCCAGTGACTTTTGTCACTGACCGTTCCAAGGCGGTACTTCCATCTTCCTCCTATTGTATGTTTGTTTTGTCTTTGTGCGTCTCTTGTTGATTTTTCTAGTAATGTGCATTTGCTGTTTCCTTGTGTTGCAGTTCGGGCGAGTGTTTGTTCTGTATGTGGTGTTTCCTGCATGACTCATTTTTGTACTTTTATACTTCTTTTAATATTAGCGAGACTCTCCTGTACTTTATCTTTATCTTTGCCTTAGGGAGGGGCCAAGCTGAGTCCAGATTTAAACTTCTTTTAATATTAGCCAGACTCTCCTGTACTGTAGCTTTATCTTTATACAAGGGAGGGGGCTAAACTGATTATTTCGGAACAGTTTTACAGTAAAACTGTCTTAAGCGACCATATAACTATGAGTATGTAAGGTAGACCGTAGTTTAATGCATGTGTACATTAATGCGACAAGCTCCTATAGAACATTTCTGCATTACAGTTGTCCTGTTACAAGCAGATACCTGCCTCTGTTTAAGATCCACATGCCAAATCAATGTAAGATCGCTTGAGAGAGGATCTACATCTAAATCTAGGATTTACGCAATTTCTCAAACAAAGCTTTACTTGTGACTACTCGTTAAAATCCTCCCAGGTTCATTTATGTACATTATTTCTCAACCAAACTTTTACTTTTGACTACTCATTAAAATCCTCCCAGGTTCTGCTATATACAAATGTTCTCAACCAAACTTTTATTTGCTATTTACGTTATTAAAGAGACGTTTATAATGAGTAGTCACAACTAAAGGTGGCAGGAGAAATAATGACCTTTGCACGTGGGTCTCTGCAGTCCCGGGCGTCAAACAATTCGGATCCTGATAAAAAAAGAGTTACTCATTATATAATCTGGATAAAAACTTTTGGAGAGTGCGATAAACGAAAGTGCCAACAGTACAGTTCATATTATACTGTGTAGAATTCCTCATCTGCCGCTCAGCATCATGAGGACAGTTCTAAGTCTGATATGTCACTTTGTCAGGATCATGTGACTGGATTAGGCCCCGCCCAATCCACAAACACCTTACACACACATCGGTGCTTCCACGACGTCCCAGGATGGCTACTTCAATGGCCAGGTTGCAAAATGAAGATTACCTCAATTGGCTTCGTGGGAGCCTGAACTAAGGCTTATCATGATTGTTGATCAGGAATAACATCAAAAACAAAATCAGACTTGTCGGCTTCTTAGTTGATCCGTATTTATTCGATTGTCACCAAACCTGTTTGCAATGCATGTGGTATAATATCTCTGCAACGTTCGATTACTATCCAGGTTGATCTAGACCTTTAAAGTTATGGATTATCGCCCTTGAATTACAAACCCTGACAAAATAAGCCTTAAATTGTCTGTTCTCTAAGTTGAGCAGTTTATACTGGCTGCAACCTCTGACGTGGTCGAGTGGTTAATACTCGTGACTAAATAACAAAGGGTCCCAGGTTCGATCCCTGTTGAACCAGGTCCTTCAGGTGAGACCTTATAAACTAAGATCCGGTGTATCAGTTCTTTACACTGGGCATCTAAATGCCAGGGAAACTCTGGCGATAATAAGAGTAGGGCATCATGTCCACTTTTATCTGTATATATACTCCCCACTCTGTAGGTTGTCTAATTAGCCATTAGTAAGCTGACAGTAATCAACACAGACAAACCTCTGAAAGCATTATATGGGACACTCTCTGTCTTGGTCAGTGTTCTAATTGAATTTATAATTGGCATACATAATAAATATGATTAATAGATGTTTCATGTGCTTGGAACTTTCAGTATTTTATGATTTTGGGCTTGATACACAAATGTCTCCAATTGTTCAACAGCTTTAAATGAAAGTTTGTAAACATGACCTTTATGTATTAAAAACATGTGCTTTGAGTAATTGTGTTTGCATGTGATCAGGTTATATGGAGTGATCTGCCTTTGAAATTAGATGTAATGGTTTATTGTTGCACCAAACTAACTGTTTTAAGTTATAGTACAAACTGTTTGTACATTTTTCATTAGATTTCACGGACAGCTTTAGAGTATATCAATTTGTACAGGAGTTATATTTTTCGTTGACAGTATTTCACATAGAGTTGTTAACAGCCCTTGGATTTTCAATCACCGATAATGTAAGGGTATTCGTCACCTTTAAGGACTATTCTAGTTTTGTTTTAGCATGCATAAATGACATTCATGGACATCTCCGAATATTCTCCCCATTTGCAATGCCTTCAATAACACAATATGAAAGTATTTAAGATATGCCCATGTCGTTCTTCAAAACGATTTTTTAAAGCATGGCAACTTGCTCTTATTGTATCCAGCCATCCATCTGTCTGTCGGTTAATTCTTTCTTGTTCGGCTAACGCCTCCTTTATTGTGCTGTTGAATTTTGTCGTGGTTGTGTAGCTCATTGAAATTGATGTCTAGTTATACATCCAAGTAAAATATATTGGATTGTTATTTCTCTCCCCCCCCTTGTTGATTGTATATCATTCTACAGTTAACTCTTCCTTTTATTATTTGGTGGAAGTTCTTCATATGTGCATGGAATATTGCTATGGATGTCTAGTGTGTATGAATGTCAGATTACTTCGATTGCATTGAACATACAATTGTATATGCTGTTCACTATATTAACTTTGATAAAACTCTTAGATAAGTTAAAAAGCAAACATAAGTGATGTGGTTACTTTTCCCAATATGGTTATTATGAAAATTACAGGAACTGTTATGAAACCACCAGATGCATTTCAGTATTTAATCTTGCTGGGATAATCTTTAGGTGAAACTTCTAGATGCATTTTAGTATGTAATCTTGCTGGGATAATCTTTAGGTGGAATCCTACCTAAATGGTTCAAACAACTTTGAACTTAAAGGGGAAATGTTATGTGTAATTGATATACAGTATTGATATTTGTTTGAAGCATTACATGTATTGTATTTGATAGAATTTAAAATGACATTAATTTACCCAACAGGTGTTAGATGTACGTCATAGGCTAATGCATTCAAATAACATGGCCACCAGTGACGACCAGCTGAAGCGTGATACAGACAATATGATCAAACTATTAAACAGTCTGGTAGGCCTAACACAAGGAGAAACTGAGAAGGTGCAAAGAACAATTAACAACATCTGCAAGGTATTACTGAATACGATAGTTTCAACTCTGAATAGAGGTGATCCCCCGAAAGCATTAATTGTAACACAAAAGGAGACAATTGCAGACACGGTTTTTTGAGTCTGTCCATGAGCAGTAATTGAAAGTGCAACACTGCTCACGCCCCCTAGCACCGGCTTAAGCGGTATTCAATTTTCAGAACAAAATGTACTGAAATTCATGATCTCGAAGGATCAGAAAGTATAACAACACTGATAATGATGTACGGGGCGACGTTTTACGGCCGCCACACAAGCACTTAACACCTCCTGTTGTGAAAAATATAAATTCTGAAGAGAGGTGATCAAGCCACATTTGTTTTCAAGAAAACCAATTTGCTTAAATATCAAGTTATATCAATTTTATGTGTCTGTTTCCTAAGCAAAAAATTGTTTCCTTGATAAAGGACATGAATTAAAAAAACATAGAGTAAGCGTGTGGTTTAGAATATGTATTTATATTAATAAACATCCATAAGGTGGACTTACTATTGTATTATTTGTATTATTTAATGATCTCTCTATTTGATATTCACTGTATGGATAAGAAAACATAGCTAATGTTCAACTCCAGGGCTCAACATTTAACTTTGATTTTACTAACCCGGTCAGGTCAGTAATTTTGATCACTGCAAGCCCTTACCAAATTTGTGTGTGCCCTTTAAGAGTTATTTTTTTTTAATTTTTGCTTGCCCGGCCAGGTTAGTAGTTTGAAAACTGAACACTAATAACGCTGCAAGCCATTTCCAAATTTGCATGTGGCATGTTAACTCTTTCCATCATAAAATAAATTTTGCAAATAGTGTAGAACTAGATAGAAATCATGTGGTCTGGATCTGCTCTGTTTGATTTTTGGTATGATCTGATTTTACAGTGTTTGTCAATGCATATTTTTGTTTAGGAAATTATGTCTCCCCTATTTATAATGGGGAGACACATTATTTTTGATCGAATTGTCCGTCTATCCTTTTTTTCGTCCGTCTGTCTGTCTGTCTGTCTTACTCGTGTCGGCTCCATATATCTCACAAATATGGGAGGATTTCCGAATGCTTTAACGAAAACATATTTAAGTGAAACTAGTGTACTCAATGATTGAGCAACAAACAGAGTACGAATTGTAGATAATTAAACGGGATTCACCCAGTGTCCTAAATGATTGAGCTACAGAGTACAACTGTAGATAAACAAACTGGATTCACCTAGTGTTCTCAATGATTGAGCTGCAGAGTACAAACTGTAGCTAAACAAACTGGATTCACCATGTGTACTCAACGGTTGAGCTGCAAACAGAGTACAAACTAGATAACAAACTGGATTAACCTAGCATAATCAATGATTGAGCTGGAAACAGAGTACAAACTGTAGATAAAAAAATGGATTCACCTAGTGTACTCAATGAAAGATCGGCAGAATACAACTTGTAGATAAACAGAGGGAATTCACCTAGCGTACTAAATGATTGAGTTGCAAACAGAGTACACACTGTAGATAAACAAACTTGATTCACCTATCGATAGTGTACGCAATGCTTGAGCAGCAAACAGAGTACAAACTTAGATAAACAAACTTGATTCACCTATCGATAGTGTACACAATGATTGAGCAGCAAATAAAGTACAAATTGCGATAAACAAACTTGATTAACCAAGTGTTCTCATTGATTGAGCTGCAAACAGAGTACAAACTGTAGACGTCAGCATTATGGGTAATGTATTTGTTCTAATTTGACACCAGTAGCAAACAGTCATTGTTCTGAATAGTGACAGCAAACTGACTTCAAGTGCAATGCTGATTTTTATACTTCCGTGACGACAGTCAGGGGGAATTATGTTTTGCACCTGTCCGTCTGTCTGTTCATGCGTCACGCTTTGCTATTATGTGTTACGTCAGTAATTTCTACACTTACACACATGAAACTTAACATGTATACACATTAATCATTATATGTGCTATCATTTGGCACCCCACCCATGCTGCCCGCAAACTCAAGGTATTGGTCAAATGACATTCACGTGCAGTTGGTTGACACATTTACATGCAGTTGGTTGTCGCAGTGTTTTCATCATCTTATATCTCCCTAACCACTGTAGCTATTAACATGGAATAGCATATATACATTAAACACCATCCATACTTTCATTGCGTATTCAGCAGCACATGCTGCCCACAAGCCTAAGGTCAAGGTCAAATGACTTTTAGGCACGCAACACCACGGGGGCATCGCTTTGTCTTACAGACACAATTTTCTAGTTTGGAAATCCTTTGCTCTTTTCTTTATTTTTCTTTATACAGTGAAACCTGTGAAAACCGGACCATGTGTAAAACGGAATACTCTTGAAACCGGTCGATTTGTTCGGTCCCGACGGTTTTCCTTCTTTTCCAATTATGAAAATCCCTCTAGAAACCGGACCCTGTGAAAACGGGATACCGGACGTGTCTTGTCAAATATTGTTTCATTTCAACCCAAATTCACTTGTGTAAACCGGATGCCAAAAACCAGCGGACCGGAACGTAATTTGCTGACTGGCCTTTCAACACGCTTACGCAACATGACACCTCGCACCATTGTTTACACAGTTAATTATCAATAGTCGGGATTAACGGTATGGCTAGGTATAAAATACTGACCAGTTAATGAATAAGGGACCTAATGGAAAACTGTAAAAACAAATAACACTAATGATCGGGGCTACATCAAACCTTACCTGCACTAATATTGGAATAAAATTTTGTTATTAATCAACAACAATTACAAATCCATTAATTATCTTTTTTCACTTTCCTAACCCTTCTGGTGCTGGCACAAAAAAAATATCTGCTCACATATTTTGTCCAATTTCCTGGTGAATGATTGTTAAAAACTATCACATTCGTACTTGGAGTGACCTCGAGTTTAAATTTGCACCATCCTGTAACCCTTTGCCTGTTACGAAAAAATGCACAATCTCCATTATTAAAACTTCACAAATTCGCTTATATTTCTTGTAGATATGACAAACTTCGTAAAACATTTTCAAAATTATACCACCGTAATGTTCTACTCATCAGCAAATACAATTGTAATTTACGTACTTTTCTAAAGTTAGGTATTTCACATCCGTAGTTTTCGAAAAAATATTGGACACACATATATTGATACTTTGTTTGTCAAACGTATAAAGCAATTCATTAAAAAGAGATATGACCCCTCTATATTGCAGCACACTACATGATTGGTGGTCGACCTCTTTACAGTTGGTCATTATGCTTTCCTCTTTGCTTGTGCGACGACGGAAAAGGTTTAATACTCTATGAAGATTCCCTCTTAAACCTGTTTACGGAGAGAGGAAATTCGATATTTGTATTTTGCCAGTTCTGTCGTACCCCAAATGACTTCTCGGCAGCTGTTCTGACCTCTGAATAGTCATCGAGTACATGTCTACGATGTCAAGTTTATTCTTTTTCAAACAAATCAGTTGTGCATGTTTAATATCCACTAGTATTTGTATCTTCTTGCGATTTATTTTCTATAAAATGTCGGTGTAGAAGTGTTTCATATAGTTTTCCCGTACTTTTAAATTATGACGTCATTTAAATGATGACGTCGTTTGTTTACCTCTAACGTTTATTTTCAAATCATTTCATTTTGGCAGGCATCGTTATGCATGTTGTGGAGTTGTCTGGAGGGGAATTTTAATTACGCTTAGGCGGTACTCTCTTTGTCACCCTTCCTTTTGTTTGCCTTGCGTCTTTGTGTTTGTGGTTTGTTCATGTTGTGGAACGTTTGTCCCTGTTTCTTGTGTCTTTTGGTGTTTTCTGTGTTCATTTCGTGTGTGTGAGTGTGCGTTTGGGTGTGTGGTTGTGTGTCATGCTGTCTATCGGTGTTTTGGTGGTGGTTGCGTCTTGCATATGGCTTTGCCTGCTTGACTTTACTACTTTTCCATTTGATGAAAGTGGGATAAGGACGAGGTTGGGTACCCCTAAACCAGGTTTAAGTCCCCCAGTAGCTTTATTTGGTTACTTGCCGTTCCAAGGCGGTACTCCTGCTTTCAGTCTATGGTCAATTTTGTTGTTTAATATGCTTAATGTTTAATGTTTTTCGTCTTGATATGCGTCCTGTTATGTTTTGTCACGTGGTTTTACCGTTTCTTGTTTGATGGTGTTTGGTGCGGTGTCATTTCGTGTTTGTCTCCCTGTTTGACTATTTTTCCATATTGACTAAGTTACCATCATCAAACATATTGGATCTATATCAGGCTCGGTGTCTCATCCGGATCCAGTTTGTTTGCATACATGATATGACGCTCGCGACAAGCAGATTAAGGGTTAAACGTATCTCATGTAGCCCTGGCTACCACACCCATTTGTAACACAAGTGAAAAAATCAAACAAGATAGGTTACACGTTTACACATGTGTATGTGATGCTGGACGTGAATTAAACAAACACACTTATGTATTGTTATTATGTCCACGGAATCATTGAGGAATACACCGAAAGTCAGTAGAATATTTGTGCAGTTCATTCATTCTTTATTTTTCTTTTGTAGAAAATGTCTCCTCTTACTTATCGTCTTAATTATACCCCCACAACGAAGTTTGGGGTGTATACTGGAATCAGGTTGTCCGTCTGTCCGTCTTTCCGTCCGTGGACACAATTTTGTCCGGCCTTCTTCTACAGTTTTGCTTCAATTTTGTGTAAAGTTCATATATAGCCATATGACAATATAAACCTGTGCACCGCATATTTCCGTTATGATCGGACCACTACTTCAGGAGTTATCTCCCCTTTTTAGTCCCTAACTAATGTTTCCGGTTTTCTGGACTTTTTATGGAAGTGACTCGAGATATCAACTCTATATTTAGTACAAAGCTAAATCAAGATAAGTTACAGCTTATGTTACAATCTCAGTCCGGTTGAATAATTATAGTAATTGCCCTTGAACTTTAATTTTTTCTTCAAATTTGGGATTTTCCAGACAATTTTTTTTGGAAGTGGTTGCAGATATTAACTTTATATGTGGCATAAAGCTAACTCTAGATACTTTTCAGCTTAAGTCCCAATCTCAGTTATAGCCCTTGAACTTTAATTTATTGTCAAATTTTCATTTTTCCGGTCTTTCTTTGGATGTGGTTGAAGATATTAACTTCATATTTGACATAAAAATACATCTAGACGAGGTACAGCTTAAGTTCAAATATCGGTCTGGTTGAATACTTTTTGTCAGAGTTATGGTCCTTGAACTTAATGTTTTTCTTAATAGGTACCTAGCTTTAGAACTTTCGATTTGACAAAAACCTCATGAAATTCTCTGAATAAATCTTCATTTTAATTACATAAATTGGGTTTGGGCATGTATTGTTTTTAAATAAACAAACCATGAAAATCATGAGTCGCTGCAGGTTGTATAATCCAGAATTGAGCACAAACGAACTGTACGAAAGACTCTCTGAATCTATTTAAGGCATACAATAGGAAAGCCTTGTATAATTTGTGACCTGCTCAAAGACTTCTGAATCTATTTAAGGTATACAATAGGAAAGACTGATGAAAGATGAAGTTATCTACAAACTTAGGAAAATTCATGGTCATATCCATTTTCACGATTTGTTTATTAAACGCATTAAAACTTTTAGGAAGAAAGGTTATGACCCTATTATATTGCAACACACTGCCTGTTTGGTTATCGGTTACAGTCGGTCGCTACGCTTTCTTCTTTGCTTGCACGGTGACAGGCCAAGGGTAGTACTCTATGATGGTATACTCTTAAACCCAGAAATGGGATGAGCTTACCAGACTCATGTATTACCTTTTCTCTGTCGTGCACTTAACGGCTTCCCTGCAGTTGCTCTGTCTTCAGCAAAGTCATTGAGTACATATTTGACGGACTTTCACAGTTGTTATACCATGTTTTACATTTAGTAATGTGCCACAACCTGTCTTCTATGTTGTGGGGAAGTCCGGCGGGGATACCTTTATTTACAATGTTTGTTTAGCTAGGATGACTTTGAGATAAGTGTGAGGTTAGGACGTCCGTAAACCGGTTTAAACCCCCCAGTGGTGATTTTGCTACTGACCGTGCCAAGGCGGTTCTCTCTTTGTCACCCTTACTTTTGTTTGTCTTGTGTATTTGTGCTTGTGTTTTGTTCATGTTTGTCTCTGGTGCTCGTGTATTTTTTGTTGTTTTCTGTGTTCTTCACGTGTGTTTGCGTGTGTTTGCGTGTGTGTGTGACATGCTGTCTATTGGTTTGTTGGTGGTGATTGCGTCTTGTATGTGACTTTCTACTGTATGTGTGTATGAGTATAAATTGCTATGCTTTCTGTAGGTGTATTGGTGATGGTGGCGTTTTGTTTGTGGCTTTTCCTGCTTGACTTTACTTCTTTTTCATTTCTTGTATAATATTTGACCTGCTCAAATATTTCTGAATCTATTTAAGACATACAATAGGAAAGCCTTGTATAATTTGTGACCTGCTCAAAGATTTCTGAATCTATTTAAGGCATAAAATATGAATACCGTGTATAATGTGTGACCTGCTCAAATACTTCTAAATCTATTTGAGGCAGGAAATATGAAAGCTTTGTATAATTTGTGACAAACTACATGTAATTGATTTATCCAATATGTTGAATCGCACATGAAAACAGTAAGCGCATTAGATAATGGACAGACTTTAAAAAATAAGTGCTAGTAACACATTGATAACAGTTTCTGAACCGTTTGAGAACGGTAACTCGAACATAACTGTCGCATCACCTCATTAATCGGGTGACTTGACTCGGAGATGACTGCCCCACCTCTCAAGCACAGTGTCCGAAAACTACCACACATTACTTACAAACTATTAAAATATATTTTGCTAAATATGATGTCATGAAAACAGTAATATTGCGGTCATTTATTCCCAATGATCCTACAATTTCATTATAGTGCTTTTAAATTTCAAACATGGAACAAGCATGATAAGAGGAAGTGTCATGCACAAGGGCCACAACTCTAGCATCAATAGTTTTGAGTTATTCTCCTTTTTCATATTAAAAATACGTTTTTTTGTGTCAGCTGCGAGCTGGTGACACATGTGTTCCTCCGAACACTCTTGTTTCTTGGTAGAAGCATTCATTTCTACAAAATAATTTAGGTTAGAGATTAAAAATCATAACATCAGAGGGTATGTTATATATACAGTTTGCGTTTGTTCAAATTCGTTATGAAAAGATACCAGGGTATCAAACAGTTTGGACCCTAGTGAGATACTGAGTCACTTGGTGTCTTATCTGGATATATTCTGGACCCTCGTGAGACACCGAGTCACGTGACATCTGATCCGTATACAGACTGTTTCGATCCTTGTGGGACACCGAGTCACTTGGGGTATCATCTGGGTATAGTCTGGACCCTCGTTAGACACCGAGTCACGTGACATCTCATCCGGATACGGGCTGTTTCGTTCCTGATGGGACACGAGACACTTGACATCTCATTGGGACTGAGTAACTTGGCGTCTCATCTGGATACAGTTTGCATATGGTATCACAGACACGTCTTTATGGCATTGAATTGGTTAATTAATCAATATTAAAACAGTTATTCATTTAATCCTTTAATTATATGATTATGTTCAAAATGCAGGAAGACTGTCGAAACATTTTCAAACTGACGAAGTACCAACATACAAGACATCTCGACATATCTAGATCTAGACAGTTTTGAAAGTTGAGTATAGGTTTTACAGACAGAAAGAAGTTGCATTAGTTTTGCACTAGTCCTATGATTTACTCACAAAATGTGTGTATTATTGTAGTTGAGGGACAAAACAATAGATGTCACCCTCAACAGGGAAGTGGTCGTCTTGACCACAAAGATGCAGGCTGTAGAGGCAGAGCTGACCAGTCTTGAGGGTAAATGTAAAGGCTACGAAAACGATCTGACTACACTTTCAGGAGATTTACATTCTTTGGATAAAGAATACAGACAGACAAAGGATGATATTGATCAGGTATTATAAGCATCAAAAGGGTACATGTGCATGTATTTGAAAGCTTCATGTTCACATTTGATTAGATTTGATATGGAAAAGCAAATCCAATAGGCACTGTTTCTTACACGGTTCCCTCGGTCAGGGAAAAGTCAAGAAAAAATGAAACAAATTCAGGGTTAGGGGAAATTCAAGGATTTTTAGCTCACATGGCAGAAAGTGCCAAAGTGAGTTATTGGGATGATTCTATGACCGTCGTGCGTATGTGCGTCTTGCGGGCGTCAACAATTTTCTTCATCTTCTTCTCTGGAACCACAAAGCCTAGAGCTTTGATATTTTGTATGTAGCATGATCTAATCGTCCTCTACAAAAATTGTTCAAACTATGACACCCCCGTGCCAAAACTGGCCCCGCCCTGGGGGATTGACAGTTTTTCATAGGAAAATCTTCTCTGAAACTGTTAAGCATAGACCTTTGATATTTGGTATGTAGCATCATCTAATGGTCTTCTACAAATATTGTTCATATTATGACCCCTTATCAATAACTAAAGCAAGCTTGGCAGTGGGTGTTATGCCATTGACCCATCAGTACGGTAGAAATTGTGTCTAGAGAAACATTCATTTTAGATTGAGAAAAGTCGGTGGTTAAATTATTTTTGAAAGTTGTTTTAGCTTTCTGTAACAGTTACGTATGCTTTAGATCAGAATCCAAACTGTGTTAATTTCAGTCAAGTCATGCTCAGCAGTGATAGGGTAAACACTGATTTCTGTCATCTGTTAGAAATGCTGTCTGCTGAAAAACTAACATTGTCAGTATATAACAATAACTCTATAATATGAGCTATATTAGTGGGCCAATGCCCCCTTTTTGATTGGAAATTTTTTAAAAATCTTTTCCGAAAATGAAAGGCTTGGACCTTTGATATTTGGTATGTAGCATCCTTTAATGGTTCTTTTCCAATAGTACTGTTCAATTTATGACACCTTGGCAAAAAAAAGCCTGGCCCCAGATTACATGAATTCATTGTAAATAAAGGGACATCATGGCCCTCTTGTTTCCGTGTTTTGGACAGGAAAATTTGCAAATAGGTCGGAAAATTCAGGGAAAGTTAATTTCTATAATTTGTCTTAGCTTCCTATGCTCCGATTTCAAGACTGAAATTATCACTATTGCTGTTACCCTTTAACAGAAAATCTGAAGTTGCGCTCTTTTTAGTTAATGACAATTTTAGCTCTTTTTGATTGCTCATCAACCGGCCGGCTATCTGTCCATCCGTCAGCAAATGTTTTAAGCGACATTTCCTTTGAGGCAAAATGTAACCAAACTTTATGGAGATGATCTTTGTATCATGCTCTATAAAAGGTGTTAAAAGAATCCGGATCCCTGTAGAGCTATGACTGCCTTGGCAACGGAATTTCTTTTAATAGATAGAAATAGTATTTCTGTGACCATCTACCCCCTGGTAGCCAACTAGCCATGCTTTTATACGCTCATTTGAAAAAAAACAGGACTATATTATGGAATGGCGCTGTCTGTCTGTCGGTCTATCTGTTTGTCTGTCCGTCTGTATATAACATCTCTAACTCAAGTTCTGCTTGGTGGATCCTTCTCAAATTTAACCACAATGTTTATCTGGACATGCTACAGTAACTGTCCAGTCCCGGTATGTATATCCAAGGTCAAGGTCACACGAATTCAATTGGACATGGAATTTGGTTTAGTATTTGCATTTGGGCAAATATGTTAAATGTCTATAACTCAAGTTCTGCAAGTCCACTTATTTACATAACCCTTTGAAATAAAGCCTTGAAACTTTGAACATCGCACATTTGGTCTTAGAATTAGCATTTAGCAAATTATTAATATGTTAACCTCTGTTTATGTTGAACAGAGCCTCGACGGGCGTATATTGTACCCACTTGCATTTTTAGCTCACCAGAGCACTTTTGTGCTCAGGGTGAGCTTTTGTGATCGCCTGATGTCCGTCGTCGTCCGTCGTGCGTCGTCCGTTGTCGGACGTCAACAATTTCAACCTTTAAAAATCTTCTTCTCTGAATCTACAGGGTTCTCAGCTTTCATCTTTGGTACATAGCATCATCTGTAGGTCCTCTACAAAAGTTATATAAATTATGCCCCTGGGGTCAAAATTGGCCCTGCACCAGGGGTTTTCAGTTTTCAATAGAAACATATAGTAAAAACTTTGAAATTCTTCTCCTCTCAAACTAGAAGGTTCTCAGCTTTCATATTTGGCACATAGCTTCAACTTCAGGTCTTCTACAAAAGTTATATAAATTATGCCCCTAGGGTCAAAATTGGCCCCACCCCAGGGATTCACAGGGGTTTTTTTAGCTGACTGCATAAACAGCCCATGGGATCACTATATATGCATAGGAAAAACTTTGAAACTCTTCTTGTCAAAACTACATGTCCCAGAGCTTAGATATTTGTGGTATAGATTAACTTAGCATGCCTTAATGAGTTTTGAAAATATCATAGTTCTGAGGTTAAAATTGGCCCTGCCCTGTGTATATATTCTTTTTCACTTCTACAGCCTAAATGTTCTACAGGTTAAAGTTTTCCTAATCCAGTGCTCTGATAAGACTCACTGGCCAGAGTGTATTGGTAATCACCCTTAGCCTGATCAGTAGAGTAGAAATTGTGTTTAGACAAATTACACACACTCATTTTAGATTGAGAAAACTTTGTGGACAATACTCAAAATGCAGAAAGCTCTTAAAGCTTTTTTAGCTCACCAGAGCACAAAGTGCTCAGGGTGAGCTTTTGTGATTGCCTGGTGTCTGTCGTCCGTCGGCGTCCGTCGTGCGGTGTGCGTCGTGCGTCGTCAGTCGTCAACAATTTGAACCTTTAAAAGTCTTCTTCTCTGAATCTACAGGGTTCTTAGCTTTCATCTTTGGCACATAGCATCACCTATAGGTCCTCTACAAAAGTTATATAAATTATGTGCCTGGAGTCAAAATTGGCCCCGCTACGGTCCCAGGGGTGGCCAGTTTTCTCTAGCTGACTGTTGTTTTCTGTACAAGTAGCAGAATGCTGGGCTCATTTAGGTTATGCATGGGGAAAACTTCAAAACATTTCTTTTCAAAAACTACATGTCACAGAGCTTAGATATTTGGTGTATAGATAAACGTAGTAGACCTTATTGACAGTGGTTAATATCATAGTTCTGAGGTTAAAATGGCCCTGTCCTGTTGGTTATACTTTAAAATTGACTTTTTACAAATCAAATAACCATCTTTTACCACCTCGACCTAGAGTTACATTTCGCTACTTGAAGAAAAACATTTCTAATTTTCATTCAGATTATGTTCTTGTTCCTGCTGACAAGGCATCAAACAATGTAATCATTATTTGAAGATTGTATTATGTTGATGTTTTAAAGAAGGAGCTAACTTATTCAAAAACTTATATAACCGTTCAAACACCTGAAAAAGATATAGTCTCGGAACATGTAAAAATGTGCAATGATTTTAAGTCTGGTCCTAACATAAAACAACATAAACTTTCTACTTTGTACTGGATTCCGAAACTACATAAAAACCCTTATAAGTCGCGTTTTATTGCCAACTCTAGCTGTTGTACCACTACTAAATTATCTATACTTTTGACGTCCTGTCTTACTACGATCAAAGAACATGTTAAACGCTACTGTGATAAAATATATGAAAATTCTGGTATTAATGTTTTTTGGTCCATAAAAAATTCAAATGATGTTTTAACAAAACTTGAAAATGAACAGTATAACATTTCTTTACTGAGCTCTTATGATTTCTCTACACTCTATACTACTCTACCTCACCATCTTATAAAGGATAGACTTATTAAATTAATAGAAAAAACCTTTGCCAGAGAAAACAAAATGTTCATTGCTTGTAATGTTCAACGTTCATTCTTTTCGAATTCAGAAGTTGAACATTACACAATGTGGACTTGCCTTGGTGTTTGTAGATCTCTTACCTTTCTTTTAGATAATATATTTGTGCGTTATGGAGATACCATATATCGTCAAGTTGTTGGTATACCCATGGGTACAAATTGTGCCCCTCTTGTTGCAGATTTGTTTTTGTATTGCTACGAGAGGGATTTTATGCTTAGCTTAAAACCTGATACACAGACCGATATTGTGAATGCTTTTAATAAAACTTCAAGGTATTTAGACGATATTTTGAATTTAGATAATCCTTATTTTGATACTATGGTTTCTTCAATCTACCCAAAAGAACTGTCTTTAAACAAAGCTAATCAATCTGACATTAATGCTTCATTTTTAGATTTGAATCTTTCAATTACAAATGATAAAGTTTCGTCCAAAGTATACGATAAAAGAGAAGATTTTAATTTTAAAATTGTTAATTATCCTTTTCTAGATGGGGATGTGCCACGTTCTACATCTTATGGTGTTTATATTTCTCAACTTATTAGGTTTGCCCGAGCCTGTTCTTTGCTTGAAGATTTTAACAGACGTAATTTAGTTATAACTGATAAACTTCTTAAGCAAGGTTACAGATATCACAAACTTCGGAAAACCTTTTCTAAATTTTATTATCGAAATTTACCTCTCATTAGTAAATATAATTGCAATCTACGGACGTTACTGCGACAAGGCATTTCTCAACCAGAATTTTATGGGGATGTTATCTACAAACTTAGGAAAATTCGGGGTCATATCCATTTTCATGATTTGTTTATAAAACGCATTAAAAAATTTAAAAAGAAAGGTTATGATCCTATTATATTGCAACACACTGCATGTTTGGTTATCGATCCTTTTACAGTCGGTAGCTACGCTTCCCTCTTTGCTTGCGCGATGACAGGCCGAGGGTAGTACTCTATGATGGTATACTCTTAAACTTGGATACAGGAGGAGCTTACCAGACTCATGTATTATTTTTTCCCTGTCGTGCCCTTAACGGCTTACCTGCAGGTGCTCTGACTTCAGCAAAGCCATTGAGTACATTTTTGACGGATTGTCACAGTTATTATGCTATGTTTTACATGTTGTCCTGTGTTCACCGTCGTCTATGTTGTGGGTAAGTCCAGCGGGGATACCTTTATTTACAATATTTGTAAAGCTAGGGTGACTTTGAGAGAAGTGTGAGGTTAGGACGTCCGTAAACCGGTTTAAACCCCCAGTGGTGTTTTTGCTGCTGACCGTGCCAAGGCGATACTCTCTTTGTCACCCTTCCTTTTGTTTGCCTTGCGTCTTTGTGCTTGTGGTTTGTTCATGTTGTGGAACGTTTGTCCCTGTTTCTTGTGTGTCTTTTGGTGTTTTCTGTGTTCATTTCGTATGTGTGTGTGCGTGTGCGTTTGGGTGTGTGGTTGTGTGTGTGTGTGTGTGTGTGTGTCATGCTGTCTATCGGTGTTTTGGTGGTGGTTGCGTCTTGCATGTGGCTTTGCCTGCTTGACTTTACTACTTTTCCATTTACACTATAAAGGTTCCTCTGAGCTAGCACTCCATCTGTTATAAAATCACTTGAGAGGGCAAGTTCCTGGTCAAAACTCTGTGAAGTTGTCTGCTTCAGAATTAGTGTCTGTTTGTTCACACTGTTTTTAACCCATTCCCTCATAGGCTATTTTTAGATCCTGTTTCTTTGAAAATTTCAGAATTGTGTAGATTTGAAGCCATTGTGATAAATAGAGCTGCAAAAGTTGTTTCCTTCCATATCTTTTAAAAAACAAATGTCATAGTGAAAGACAGTTTGGACCCTGGTGAGATGCCAAGTAACTTTGTATCTCATCTTGATCCAGACTTGATCCAGACTGTTTGCAAAGTTTATTATAAATGCAAAAAAAACCAAAGCAAGTAGCTTGTGTAATATTAGCAGGCTTAAGGTATAGGACCTTTGAAGAGTGAGTGATCAGCCATAAGCATATTGACTAGGGATAATTGCAGATCACTTATGCACATGGATGGGTTTTCTTGGTTCACTAAACTTTTATATATAACCAGGGCTAAATGCTAGCTAATCCAAACCTAAATCGCAAGCTCATTAAGTTTGCAACAAGCTTGCAGTTGCAAGCCAATTAAGGGAGACAGGCATATCTCTAGTTAAACATTTACTGGTGTCTATTTTTAGCATACATTTAAAGGTAGGTTATCTCCCTTTTTGATAACAACTGGATTGTCTCCTTTGTTGTTAGTAGATCTGCAGTAATATTGAAAATTGTTATAGTTGGATATCACCTGTTGCACATTAATTAGGACAATTAAGCCTTTACTCCATTAATAGGCCTTTCTACACCTTTGCAAACAGAGTAGACCCTGATTAGATGGCTTATGTAGTAGCCATCTGTTCAATCTGCTGTTTGCTTATGATATGATATAGTGCAAATTGCATTACATTATTTTCATTTTGTGTACAATATACTTATGATATGTTTACTAACCCTTTCCCTCATGTTAACACCTTTTCACACATTTGTAAACAGAGCAGACCCAGATCTGATGGCTCCTATAGCAGCTGTCTGATCAGGGTCCGCTCTGTTTGTTAATGGAATATCAAAGATGTTTCTTTACTTTCTAAAATGGCTACACTGTCCCACCGTCCATATTTCATTATAACTATTTTGTCCATGAATATTCAGTAGATATTTAAATTTTGAATAAACATAGAACAGGGGAAGGGTTGAAAATAAATTAAGATATGAATAATAATAACTCATGAAGGTGTAATGAAAATATCTGAAATTTTGAATATCATAAGTACATGTATAGATTAATTTATTCTTTCTGAAATTCAACCAATTTGCCCAGGGAGAGGGTTTACACACTTTTGTACATGCCCTTACTTAGGTTGACATTGTAATATGTTTTAATTTTCTTAAAAAAATGTGAGGTCCTCTACAAAAGTTACATAAATTATGCCCCTTGGGTCAAAATTTGCCTGCCCTAGGGCCGGGTAGTTTTCTATAGAAACACATTGTGAAATCTTCTCCTCTGATAGTCTGGTGAGCGATGTCAGGACCTTTCAGGCCTCTTGTTCCATATCTATGCCCTGCATTAAGCTGCCAGCTATCAATATATATCCCATAACTGTATCTGCTGTGAAGTTCAGCTTAATACAAATTCAAGTGTTCTATTGCATCTTGGAGAGCAGTGTCTATTTTAGCTGGCTATTTTAAGCATACATCTCCCTTTCACAATTTTTGAATACAACTGGATTGCCTCCCTTCTGGATAATGGCAGTTGCAAATTAGATCTGACCTGTAAATAGAACAATTAACCTACATCTCCCTTTCACACTTTTTAATGGCTCAGATGGCTCATGTAGTAGCCATCTGATCAATCTGCTGTATTTGCCTATGATATAATATAGTGCAAATTGCATTAAATTATTTTTATTTTGTGTACAATATACATGCACTTATAATATGTTTACTTCAGCCTTTCCCTCCTATAAATGACTTTTCAAGCATTTGCAAACAGAACAGACCAAATCAGACAGCTCCTATAGCAGCTGTCTGATCAGGGTCTGATCTGTTTGTCAATGGAATTTGAAATATATTTCTTTACTTTCTAAAATGGCTATACTGTCCCACTTTCCATATTTCATTACAACTATTTTGTCCATGAATATTCACTAGGTATTGAAATTTTGAATAAACATAGAACAGGGGAAGGGTTAAAAGTACATCAATCTTAAGGTAAGATATGAATAATAATATGAACTCATGAAGATGTAATGAAAATATCTGAAATTTTAAACATAAGTATAGATTAATTTATTCTTTCTGAATTAAAATTTGCAGCACCCCAGGGCCGGCTAGTTTACTATAGAAACCTATAGTGAAAGCTTTGAAAATCTTCTCTCCTGATTGTCTGGTGAGCGATGTCAGGGCCATTCTGGCCCTCTTGTTTATTAGCTCACCAGAACACAAAGTGCTCAGGGTGAGCTTTTGTGATCACCTGATGTCCGTCGTGCGTCGTTCGTCGTCCGTCGTCAACAATTTGAACCTTTAAAAATCTTCTCCTGAATCTATAGGGTGCTCAGCTTTCATCTTTGGCACATAGCTTCACCTATAGGTCCTCTACAAAAGTTATATAAATCATGTCCCTGGGGTCAAAATTGGCCCATCCCTAGGGGTGGCAAGTTTTCCGTAGCTGACTGCTGTTTAAACACTAGTATCTTCCTGGCAAACTACATGTCCCAGAGCTTAGAAATTTGGTGTATGGATTTACTTAGTTTACCTTTAAGAATTTTGTTAATATCATAGTTCTGAGGTTAAAATTGGTCCTGCCCTTTGGGTTATACTTTAAAATAGGCTTTTTCACCTCAGAAACTGCGGCTAAAGGTTTCTCCTTCAACCCAGTCCACTGAGACTGACCTAGTATAGCCAGTTCCAGTGGTTTTACCCTTAGTCTAATCAGTAGAGTAGAAATTGTATTTAGCGAAATAAATAACAAACACTCATTTTAGATGGAGAAAACTAAGTGGATAATTCTCAAAATGCTCTTTGCATATCTATGTCCTGCATTAAGCTCTCAGATATCAATATAGAGTCTTATCAGTATATCTTTTGTGAAGTTTAGCTGAATACAAGTCAAGTGTTCTATGCTGTAGCATTCTTTATCAGTATTATAGTTGTTTCAGAATTGTTGTCTGCTTGTCTAAGATTGTTCACATTGTTTTTTAATACATGTCAATCTTACAATTAACTCTCTTGTACAAAACAATTATGAAGTACAATATTGGATTCTGATCTGACACATATGTAATTTGAAGTTACATATGCGTCAAATCAGAATCCAAACTGGACTTTTTGCACTTTTGATAACAACTGGTTTGCCTCCCTTCTGGGTAGACAACTGATATTTTTAGATCTGGCCTATTGCACAGACAATTAACCCTTTACTCCATAATTATGCATTTCTGCACCATTGCAAACAGAGTAGACCCAGACCCAGATTAGATGGCTCATTTAGTAGCCATATGATCAATCTGCTCTGTTTACTTATGATATTATATAGTGCAAATTGCATTAAATTATTTCCATTTTGTGTACAATATACAATGTACTTATAATAAGTTTACTTAACCCTTTCCCTCATATAAATGCCTTTTCATGCATTTGCAAACAGCAGATCAGGCAGCTCCTTTAGCAGCTGTCTAATTAGGGTCTACTCTGTTTGTTAATGGAATTTGAAAGATGTTTTTCATTACTTTCTTAAATGGCTACATTTTCTATTTTTCATTATAACTATTTTGTCCATGAACATTCAGTAGGTATTGAAATTTTGAATAAACATAGAACAGTGGAAGGGTTAAAAATAAGTTAAGATATGAATAATAATATGAACTCATGTATCATCATCTTCAGGTCCTTTACAAAAGTTGTATTAATTATGGCCCTGGGGTCAAAATTGGCCCCGCCCCAGGGGTGGGTAGTTTTCAATAGAAACATATAGAGCAAACTTTGAAAATCTTATGAAACTTAAAGGTGCTCAGCTTTCATATTTGGCTCATAAAATCATGTCTAAGTCCTCTACAAAAGTTATATAAATTATGCCCCTGGGGTCAAAATTGGCCCGCCCCAGGGCCGGCTAGTTTTCTATAGAAACATATAGTGAAAACTTTGAAAATCTTCTCCTCTGATAGTCTGGTGAGCGCTTCAGGGCCATTCTGGCCCTCTTGTATAAAACAAAACATTTAACATTTCTTGTTAAAATATCTTTTTATATAAAAACATGGCCACCATAGGTTATGGCTAGATTTCCTAATATGTATAACTATATAGAAAACCTTTAAAAATATTCTCCAAAACCAATTGTCCAATTTAGATGGCATTTGATAGGAATAGTTGCCTGGTGTGGATCCTTTACTAAAATTGTAAAACTCATGTTCATATCTCAAAAAACATGGTTGCCAGTCGGGATTATATTTCCTTATATAAATATATAGAACAACTTTAAAAATCTTCTCCAAAGCTGATGGTTAAATTTGAATAGTCTTTGGTAGGAATAGTCACCTGATGACCCTTTATCAATATTGTTAAAATGTATACAGAAACCTTTATTTTTTTCTCCAAATGCATTCATCAGTCTGTGGTATATACTATTACTTAAATGCATTCATATCGAGGAATAGAACATCAGCTCCCAATGCTGTACCGTGTTCGTTAGTGGAATGGTATAATTTTAATATGACTGCAAAGTAAAAAACAAAAGCTATCTAGAGGTTTGTTTTTGTCACAAAAACAGATATCTCCCATCCCATCCTCTTTCCAATACACAAGTGTAATGTCTGTAACTCCAAACTTATTAGGGTTTAATGTTTAAGTCATCGGGGGCAATAACTACAACATTGTCAGGGGGAGACAATTCAAAAACTACAAGTACACAACAATACATGCTGGTCAACATTCCTGTGAAGTTTGGTGACTCTAGTACCAGTGATTTCAGAGATACATGTGACACAAAGTAAAGTTTCTCTTATTTTAAGTCATAAGGGGCAGTAACTCCAAGGTTATCAGGGGAAACAATTAAAAAACCCAGATGCACAACAATATGCTGGTGAACAATCCTGTGAAGTTGGTGACTCTAGCTCTACTGATTTCAGAGATATACGCAACACAAAGTTTGTATGAATTTAAGTGTACATATCAGGGGCAATAACTCAAGAATTATCAGGGGGAGACAATAAAAAAAAGCCTAGGTGCACAATAACTCATGCAAGTGAACATTCCTGTGAAGTTTTGTGACTCTAGTACTAGTGGTTTCAGAGATACGCACAACACAGTTTTTCTAATTTTAAGTCATCAGGGGCAATAACTCCAAACTATCAGGAGACAATTTAAAAAACCCAGGTGCACAACTCATGCTAGTCAACATTCCTGTGAAGTTTGGTGACTCTAGCCCAACTTTTTTCAGAAATACGCACGACACAAGTTTATGATGGACAGACATACAGACGGACGGACAGACAGACAACTTTGGCAAAAACAATATGTCTCCCCATAAATGGGAGAGACATAATAATAACAGTGGGAGAGGGAGAATCGGAGTGCTTGAAATGACCATTTCAGTCAACTAAAGTCTCGACACAGTGTACAGTGATTGAGACTTCAATTTCTATCATACCACAATGATCATTCATTGAAACCATTTACTGGATGAAATTCTACCATGGCAGAAATTGTAGAAATAGGTCATATCGGATAAGCAAACAGAGCAGACCAAGATCAGATGACTCTTACAGGAGCTGTTGGATCTGAGTTTGATCTTCCCTGTTTGCTAAGGTACCAAAATGTGTCTCAACATGTAAATCTTTAAGCTAGTCTGCTTGTTAGACAGTCCTCTTGAAAACATGTTCATTAAACATGTTTTCACATATATAATAGAGCATGTAGAAACAAAGGGTATTCAATACATTTAATCAACATGAAATTCTTGTTGACTGAATGATGATATTTACCAGACTAGAAACATTTCAAAAGAACCAGATATAGATATTTTTTCAATTTTTTTCTATACGAAAACGCAAATCTCGATCACATGGCATTCGCAAAAATGGTAATATTAAACGAAAATCTAGTTTGAAAATGACTCTTCTTGATCTACATACTTGACGTCTAACTTCTGGCAAACATGCCATGCTTTCTAGACTTTCCTCCTTATCTATATGTTCATTAAAAGAAATTGACGAGCAAGCCTATAAAATTATTTTAGATCAGATCCTCTCATAGGAACGGCTAGTTTGATAAAAAGCTTTACTCTACATGTTCTCAGACCGCACATTGACAAATTATCTGCACACCAAAGATTCATCTTGAAAATTCCTTTTATTAATAAAGGTATTGATTTTATTTACCTCCAAAGTATTTTTAGAGACAAAAATGTAATTGACACTATTCCTAAATACTTTAAAATACAGAACCACCAATCATCTGCTACAAATATAACAAACCCATCAGAAATACAATTTTCAACTATAATAAAATTGTGGCCGACCTTAATATTAATGATAATATTCCTGATAATTGAGATTGCGCCACCTCAAAATTTTGCTATTCTCCGGCTGGTCATGTGATTACTGGTAATTTTGAGATAATTATAGATAAATGTTTATGTAACCTGGGTAGGTTGTCGTGGGTATTAAAACAATACGCTTAGAATGTCTCTGCTTAATATCAGCTTTATTACTACGGCTATCTCTGGGTTTTGTGCTCCGTTCTAAAAAGGGTGAGCTGAAACAAATAAATAACAGTCATAAGTTATCATGTAACATGCGTTATGTATTAGCATAATAAACATAATAGATAATTCTAAATATACAATAAATGCAATTCCAGAACTCCATTTATACTAACCTTATATTAATACCATATATAGGCACACCCAAAAGAACCTTCTTCTTTTTCTGCCAAACTACAACTAACACTAGTCAGCTGATAATATTCCCGCTCAAATTCTCTAAAACTCGTGTCAAAGGTCAGTCTATCCAGTGGTCAGTCAAGTTTAAAAATAGAACAAGATAAAGTAAGGAAAGGGAGAAAAGTAAAAAGTAAGAGAAGATAATCCACAGCATTGAATTGGCATCAACATGAGTTGTCTAACCTACATTAAGTAAATGTACGATAATTAACACTCTGCTACACACTTCCCTGCCTTGAAAATGATGTCTCGTCATTAACGCTATATAAAGTT
The DNA here is from genome assembly GCA_963576725.1 of Azorinus chamasolen. Classification (NCBI taxonomy): domain Eukaryota; kingdom Metazoa; phylum Mollusca; class Bivalvia; order Cardiida; family Solecurtidae; genus Azorinus; species Azorinus chamasolen. The sequence goes on along the minus strand of OY755250.1, from coordinate 45,581,133 downwards.
GTAGATAACAGATTTCCATTACGAAAATACGTTCAATCGAAAAGAATATCATCTGAAGTCGCTTTTACAATAAAACAACTAACACCTATAACAAATCCTCAAAGATATCTTTACCATTCACAATTCTTTGCAAAAATTGCGTTACTTACAAGCTTTATGTCAATAACCACTTCACGTTAATACCCAATTCAACCATTTGCAAAACTACTGACATGTTTATCAAAATTATCATTGCTTTCCTCCCCTGCGAAACATTAATACTGCTTCCAAGCAAAATAAGGGTAAACATGTTTAAATGTTAAAATAACAAAACACATTTCTCTGACAAATAAATATATTACAATAATAAAACAATTAACATGGGCTATCAAAAAATGAATTATTTCATCACAGCGTCCAATATTTTCTTTGTCATTTCCATGTCCATGGTCTGTAGTGCACCTGAACTCATCAAGCTGTCAAGAGTTTGTAATCTTGGATCCTGTGACCTTTGTATCATGCTGTACATATGGAAATCTTTATATTTCTCAGGCATTCTTGTAGTTCTACTTGACCTTCTTGGTGCTGGTATTGGTATAGCTTCTGCATTGTTTTTACTCTTAGGTGCATCGTGAGTTTTTGGCATATCTACTGTTCCTTCAGCGCATCCGAGTCTATCTATCTCTGTCTCATCCAAAGCATTATCTCTCGGACAATTTTCATCATGCTGAGTGCCACCAGATAAACTCTCCTCAACCTCATCTCTATGTCCATCACCATCCTCTTGAGCAGTTTCTACTCTGTGTTCATCTTCAGTTTCTACACTTTCTTCCGGTCCACTAGGATCAACGTTTAGTTCATCCACTTCTGCTGTGACTGGATCAGCAGCATTAACTTCTGGTTCTGTGCTGATATCGCCACCATTCAGTATTGTAGGCTCTTGTGTAGCAATTCCTGTTCTAATGTTATCATGGGTAACATCATCTGCTCTGACCGGATCCTGAGTATGGTTTGATGCATGTCATCTGGTCTCATACTGACTGGATCATGGGCGTCCCCATGTCTGTTTGTACATAGTACAAAGCTACATCCTGACTCATCATCTGTATCTTCATCTTCTGTGACGTCCCCTTATTCACTCTCATGCACTCTATCCGTCTTTTTCTCCACTGTCTCTTCGCCAACTTTCTTCTGACTCTTCTGCACTGTATCTATATCTGTATGATCACCTGCTGGATCCAATAATGTAGGACAAAGATGATTCCTGTGTAGGGTCTTGATCTGACCGGTATCTTCTCCTTTTACTCTGAAAACGGGTATTTCTTTTCTTGGCTTGTCTACAACGACATACAGTTGGTCTTCAACTCTGTCGGCTATCTTATGTTTTCCTTGGTGTGCGAGGATCTTTACCAGTACCTTATCTCCAACTTCTAATTCAGCAGCTCTTGCTTTCTTGTCATACAATTTCTTGCTTCTGTTTTTGGCAATGGCAACATGGTCATCAACTATCTTTCTGGTTACATCCATTCTCTTTCTTAGATCTTGAATATATTCTTCTGCTGTTTTGTTTGTTGGTTTGACTAATTCAGTTGCTTCTTCAAATATGGCATCTACAGGTAGTTTTGGTTTTCGGCCGAACATTAGCTCGTATGGAGAAATCTTTGTTGATTCGTGAGGCGTACAGTTATATGCAAAGCACAGTGAACTGACGTACTTCTTCCAGTCTGTTTTCTGAGAAGTCTCCAGTGTTCCTAACATGTTCAGCAATGTTCTGTTGAAGCGTTCTGGTCCTGAATTGCCTTGAGAGTGATATGGAGTGGTGTGAGTTTTCTTCATGTTGGTTAATTTACATAATTCTGAAATCAATTCTGATTCGAAATTTGGTCCTTGATCCGAATGTAACCTGGTTGGAATTCCGTAGTTGACGATAAAGTTGTTATAAAAAGCTTCTACTGTGGTCTTTGCAGTTTGATTCCTAGTCGGAATAGCCAAAGCATACTTGGTATAGTGGTCGGTTATCACTAAGATATTGCCAAATCCTCCTTTGCAAGATTCAAGGGAAAGGAAATCAAAGCAAACTAACTCCAGTGGATATGTTGTATGAACCGAAACTAATGGAGCTCGTTCGGGGTAGGTTTTCCTTCGAATACACCGACTGCAACTTGTCACCCACTTCTCAACATCTTTACTCATTCCAGGCCAAAATAATCTTTCTCGTATCAGCCGCATAGTTCTGTCTCTACCTGGATGGCCGACATCATTGTGTAAACCCGTCAGTACTGTATTCCTGTAAACTGCTGGAAGAACTAATTGGTTGATTTCTTGATTGTTTTCCATGCCTGTTCTAAATAGAATTCTGCGAACCATTTTGAAGTGAGTAAAATATCTTTTCATTATTTGATCTTCCTTTGTCAAGTTTTTCGTTGGAATTTTCTGGTCAATGACAGCTCTTCTCCATTTTTCTATTGTTGAATCTCTCCTCTGTGCACCTCTGATTTCTCTCATTTCTATTTGAGCTAACGGTTTGCCAAGATCCTCTGTCATCTCGATGATGTTAGTACTCATTACAGGAAGAGTTTCTATAAAGGGAACAGCTGTAATTGTACTGCATATGGCTTTCACAGAAGCATCGTCTATTTTCACTGAGTCCTCTCCTCGATTGACTATTTGTTCCTGTGGGTACCTGCTTAATTTATCAGCATCAACATTCCTTAATCCAGATCTATAGATGAGATCAAAGTTATATTGGCCAAGAGCTGATGCCCACCTTTGTCCTGTGGCGTCTAACTTTGCAGAGGTTAAAACGTAAGTTAAAGGGTTGTTATCTGTCAACACGATGAAATGATTACTGACAAGATACTCAGAAAACTTTTCAGTCACTGCCCATTTCTACGCCAAAAATTCCAGTTTGTAAGCTGAATAGTTCTTTTCAGACTTCGTTAATGATCTGCTTGCATAAGAGATGACTCTTTTCAAACCCTCTTTTTGATGGTATAGAATGGCTCCAAGGCCTTTTGTTGAAGCGTCGATATGGAGTTCAAATGATGTCTTAAAATCTGGAAATGCTAGGATAGGTGGCGTTGTAAGTATTTCTTTCAGATAGTCAAAAATATCTTGTTCTTCACTTGTCCATTTCCAATCTTTAAGTATCTTCTTTGGTCCTTTTTTCGAAGTTGTTGGAGGTAATAGATCTGACAAAGGGCGTACAATCTTGCTGAAGTCTTTTATGAATCGTCTGTAGTAGCCAACGAAAGCTAGAAAGGATCTCAGTTCTTCTGCATTGGTAGGTATTGGCCAATTTTTCACCTTCTCTGTTTTGGATGGATCGGTTTGAATACCTTCACCGCTGACAATGTGGCCAAGAAAGTTGACTTCCTGCTGGAAAAAATGACACTTCTCAGGGGCCAATTTCAGATTGAACTCTCTAAGTCTCTGTAGTACTATCTCAAGTCTCTCCAAGTGCTGCTCAAAGGATTCACTAAAAATGATCAAATCGTCGATGTAGATGACGCATATCTTCATGGTAAGACCAGCAAGACACTGTTCCATAACTCTTTGAAACAGAGCTGGAGAATTGGTCATTCCAAATGGCATTTTGTTAAACTCATATAGACCTAAACGACCAACAGTGAAACATGATCTTTCTTTGTGTTCCTCTTCTATTTCAATCTGATGGTAGCCAGACTTCATGTCAAGTGTTGTGAAATATTTGGCACCATGAAGACAATCAAACACTTCCTCGGTTCTCGGCAATGCATAAGAGTCTTTTACTGTTCTCTGATTCAAGAATCTATAGTCAACACACATCCTAAGGGCTCCTGATTTCTTTCTGCAAAGCACTACTGGGGAACACCATGGCGACTTTGAAGGTCTAATTACTCCACATGACAAAAGTTGTTCTAAGTGTTGGCGCACTTCGTCCACCATACCAGGGGGTACTCTGCGATGACGCTGCTTAAATGGCGTTTCGTCCATGAGATCTATGCGATGTTTGATCTTGCTACATTCACCTATGTCAGTATCTCCAGTAGACAATAAATCTTTGAATTGAAGCAGTAAATCTTTCAACTGGCATATCTGCTCTTTGTTCAAAATATGACCTTCATCAACCTTAAGACTTTCAATAATCTGCTCTCTCTTTCTGTCAAGTTCTGTTTCTGTATGTTGAGTTGTCTGAATGCTATTTGTTATCACCACGGGCTGAAGTTCACATAAGACTGCTCTTGGTGCAATGGTTACAACATTGGTAGATAGATTGGACAATGTAACACAGATTTCGTCCCGTTTGCTGCAATCAAAATTCACAACTCCAGGTGTCACATCAATATAGCTTGGTATAGTAGCATCTTTGGTATGTTCAAAAATAGCAGCCGTATGAGGATAATCTACCACTTTATCCGTGAAAGCACTGATATTTATGGTATCATTAGGTTTCAGTGTAACCTTGTGAGGCATGGCACTCCTTACAATTGCTATTCTGTCCTTGTTCTTCTTCAAAGTCTTGTTCCTGAGGACAATAGTACGGAAGCTCAAGTACCATGGAGTGTGCAATTTGGCTTTCTGAAGAAATTGTTCACCTATATTCTCTTTACATTCCTCCATAAAGGTTGAAATAATATTCGTTCCAAGAATGACAGGGGTCCTGGTGGAAAATTTCGTATCCGGGGCCACCAAAAACAAACAATACTGCTCTGTGGGGTCTGGTAAACCAACTTCTATTATCAACTTTGCCTCTATGTCACCTGAGTATGGAAGAACTTGTCCATCAGCACATTCAATATGGAGCATTTCAGTCAACTGTTGAAGTGGAATATGAGATAAGTTTTCCTCATAGAATGACTGTGCCACAACACTCACACAACTCCCAGTATCCAACAAAGCTTGTGTGATAATGCCTTCAACCTGGATTTTACACTCATTCACATCGCCTACCAATTTGGGATCTGTTGATGTAGTGCCTCTGCCTGATCCCTCTACAGACGCACCTTCTAGTTTGGGCAGTTCCGGGCTATGTGTCCCTGATAACTGCACCTGAAACAGGTTGGAACCTCATTCCGAGGACAATCCTTTATCATATGACCCCGTTGTCCACAGCCATAACAGGTAGGTTGAAAAGTAATTCCGCCAGTCGGTCTGACAGGCTTATAAGTTCCACGGGGATTCCCTCTATAACCACCTCGTCCATTCCCTATATGTTCCTGTCCTCTGCCATAACCCCTATGTTCAAACCCTCCTCTCCTATATGTATGTTTCTGTGCATCAGCTTCTTTCTCTTTCTCAAGCTTCTCTATTCTATTATTCAACTGCTGTATAAGCTCCTTCAGCTCTGCTGTTTCACTATTTCTAGGCTTATCTATGTTAACGGCTGCTTTACAGCTTTTCTTCTCCTCTGAGTGAGAGTCTTCTTTCATCTCAGCCTCTAATCTCCTAATCTCAATCTTAAACGCATCATAATCTCTCACTGTCTCGCATTTGTAGGTGGATAGATGTCTAAGCTCTCTGCTAAGACCTTGGTGCAACACTTGTTTAAGAATGTCGTCATTGTGACGTTCTAAAGCTCCAAGTGTGATTGCTTGAGCGAATATTTCCTCCAACTGAGATGCAAATGCAGTAACAGACTGTCCTGCCTGCTGCTTGCATGAGTAAAACTTTCGCAATATACTCTCTTTATTCTCTATTGTACCATAAGTACTCTCTAACTTTGAAAGAACCTCTCCAATGGTTACTCCTGCTCCAAGCCTTCGTACAATATCTCCAGCCTCTCCCCTAACAGCTCTTCTGATCCCAAATAAAAGTTGTTCCCTTGTAAAAAAAACACCATCCGCCACCAAGGCCTCAATTTCAAACTTAAATGTCTCCCACGTCACGTCTCCTTTACCTCCGCCTCCATGAAACTGGGATAACTTTGGGAAATGATGAGGGGCACCATAAGCAGGGAGATCTGGTAAATGACTTGCTTTTGGTTTCATCGACTCATAATGTCGAAAGTATGATACCAAATCTTCTGAACTTCGCACCTTTGGGATAGACCCAGATAGACCTGAAAGCACTGATCAGCCTTTCCTCCTCATCTGTGAATCTATTCCCACTAGGCTCCTGAGATTCACCTTCACAGACATCCATCTCTGATACGCTCAATGTGTTTAATACACGATATGGTAAAATCTGAGTGTGTAAAATATCTGTTTGGATGGGTCTACACTGTATGCAATGTATCAATGTGAATCAACACTATATATAAGTATGTCAAAGCAACAGATGTATGACAAGCGTGTATCACTGTAGACCATGTATGTAAGTGAAGTTGTGTAAACACAAACACGTATTTATGTGGATCTACACTGTTTAACGAGGATCCAAAAAGAACTAAAACAAAATACCAGGTCCTTTTAGAATTCACACAACAATAACACTATCTAACCCTTTCTAGACATATTTGGGGTCACGCAATTGCACAGTGAAAAGCAAAAGTTTGAATAAAAAAAATATCGCGTATCGCAAAAACAAAACCGCGCGGGGATCCCTGATCGCAATTTCGTATATATCACGCAAGTCGACTGAAAAAAACTATGGAAACGGAATATTTTCTATTTCCTTATTTTCAGTACAACACCGTATCCGCAAGTCGGTATCAAAATATAAACGTATGCACGGAGTATAAGTTATGAAACTTGGCTACATCAACCAAATTTAACAACGCATGTGCACAAAGTCTATATGGACTACTTCAATATACCCGAATATCAATTATAACTCACTAAAATTCAATAAGTTATAATTATGACAGCTCTAAACAAACTTATTATATTTGTCAGGCTAAGGGTGAATTCGGACTAAGGGTAGTTGATTATTTACGTCTGAGCTAAAAGTACAAATGTCTATTTATAATACCTGTGTAAATTCCAGTCTAAATGTCAAGGTCAATGTCAAAATGTCAGGACACACCTTCAATACAACAACTTCTAACTATGAAGTCCAATATGCATCCAAGTGTAAGTCAATGAGAAACCAATCAGAATAACTGTCTGCAAATTTCCACGTGACTACCATGTGACCGCTAATGAAACCCCATGTGCCATGAAAATTGTGGACTGTCACTAAAGCACGTGCTGCAATACACAAAAGTTAAACCTGCCTACTATTGAATAATGAACAGTACACCTGACAATGGATCAGTCCACTTTACATATGACCAATACACCTGCAACCGATTATATAAACCTGGATGGGAAAATCAATAATTTCACCTGTATATAAGTATCATAAATACACGTTAGTAATTGATTAGTGACAATGTAAACCTCCACCAGAAAAGGTGCGTATGTGAAAGAAGCAAATATCTCTTTCAAACAGACAATTCGTTTTGTTTTCACCAATTAATAGATCTAAGCAATGTCAGATGCCAAATGCTAGGGTGAAAGTAAGAGAAAGTAGCTTATAAGCAAATTTTGGAATATATGGATTTAGATCGTTAGGTTATAAAACGGATACAATTTAACAAAGCTGTCTATTAGAACAAGAATTTGCGAGGCTTATGGCTATGACAATACTTAATCAATTAAAGGTATCACCCAAACTAACACATGTATAACAGGCAAAATAATGTCAATGGTACAGTATCTGAAAAAGGAAAATGCAGTCTGCTATCAATATGCGTATATCAAACAATTCTACTTACAGATCAGTTGAAAGTCCTATTATAGAAGTTCATAGAAACACTTAACACTAAAATGAAACACGGGTTAATCTCAGTCCTAAATTAGAAATATTCACTGTCCTTGTCCTATGTCCACTCTGTTGATCCAGATCCGACTGTTCTGTTCGCGCGCGCGTTAGGCCTGTTCACAAGATAACACTAGCTAGTACAGTTTATTTCTCCTCCTCCTTCTGTCTATTCTCCTCCTCTATTCTCTGTCTATTTTACTCCTTCTGCCTATTCTCCTCCTCTATTCTCTGTCTATTCTACTCCTTCTGTCTATTCTACGCCTCCTTCTGTCTATCCTCGACTACTTCACTCTCTCTCCTCCACAACGTCGCTGTCCCAGCACTCTCCTCCCTTCTCGAACCTGACTGAACTAGATCCTCCAAAACCACGTTGGGCGCCAAATGTAACCTGGGTAGGTTGTCGTGGGTATTAAAACAATACGCTTATAATGTCTCTGCTTAATATCAGCTTTATTACTACGGCTATCTCTGGGTTTTGTGCTCCGTTCTAAAAAGGGTGAGCTGAAACAAATAAATAACAGTCATAAGTTATCATGCAACATGCGTTATGTATTAGCATAATAAACATAATAGATAATTCTAAATATACAATAAATGCAATTCCAGAACTCCATTTATACTAACCTTATATTAATACCATATATAGGCACACCCAAAAGAACCTTCTTCTTTCTCTGCCAAACTACAACTAACACTGGTCAGCTGATAATATTCCCGCTCAAATTCTCTAAAACTCGTGTCAAAGGTCAGTCTATCCAGTGGTCAGTCAAGTTTAAAAATAGAACAAGATAAAGTAAGGAAAGGGAGAAAAGTAAAAAGTAAGAGAAGATAATCCACAGCATTGAATTGGTATCAACATGAGTTGTCTAACCTACATTAAGTATATGTACGATAATTTACACTATGCTACATTTACGATCTCTTTTGAATAAAGGTCCCAAATATAGAATACCATCCATGATAGATTTTAACTCTTGTCGAGTTCAGATTGCTTTACAAAATTTTAGTATTAAATGGTGTCGAAGAGAATATGTTGAGTCTAATGCTCTTTCTAGTTGGAAAAACTAATTTTTGCTATCATTATACCCTCCTTTTGAAAAAATGGGGGTATATTGCTTTGCACATATCGGTCGGTCGGTCGGTAGATAGATGGTTTCCGAATGATAACTAATAAAAGACTTGCCATAGAATCTTCAAACTTGCTGTGGTGGTTGGTCATGACAAGTAGATGACCCCTATTGTTTTTAGGTCATTAGGTCAAAGGTCAAGGTCACAATGACCTAAAATGGTGAAATCGTTTCCGATCAATAACTGCTCGAGGATTTGGCTTGGGATCTTCAAACTTGCTGTGGTGGTTGGTCATGACCATTAGATGACCCCTATAATTTTTGAGGTCACTAAGTCAAAGGTCAAGGTCACCATGACCTTAACTGGTGAAATCGTTTCCGATCAATAACTGCTCAAGGGCTTGGCTTAGGATCTTCAAACTTGCTGTGGTGGTTGGTCATGACCGCTAGATGACCTCAATTGTTTTTGAGGTAACTAGTTGAAAGGTCAAGGTCACCATGACCTTAACTGGTTTAATGGTTTCCGATCAATAACTACTGAAGGGTTTGGCTTAGAATCTTCAAACTTACTGCAGTAGTTGGTCATGACCAGAGGATGAGCCCTATTGTTGTTTAGGTCTCTAGGTCAAAGGTCAAGGTCATCATGACCATCAGGGGGTCTGGGGGTATATATGTTTTACAAACATCTGTTGTTGATAAACGCATTTCCTTTTATAGCTGTAATAAACACCTTCTTCCACCTAAACCTAGAATTTCTTTGAGACATCTTCAAACGGGTTTACAGGATTCAAAATACGTTTTTGTTCCTGCTGATAAGGCATCGAATATTGTGATTATTATTTGACGATTACCTTATATCGATGTCTTGAAGCAGGAAATTATTAATACCAAGTCGTACATTTCAGATACTACTGACGAAAAGACCATCGTTTCAGACCATGTCCAAAAGTGTGAACAACTTGGAACCGATATTAAAATTACACAACATAAACTTCCTACAATGTATTGGTTACCAAAACTACATAAAAAAACATATAAAGCGTGTTAACACTTTCATTGCAAATTCTAGTTCATGTACAACTACTAAATTGTCTATACTTTTGACTTCTTATTTAATGAAGGTAAAGGAACATGTAAGGTTCTACTGTGATAAGACTTATTAAGAACTCTTCAGAAGTCTTAAACAAACTTAAGAACAAAGGTATCTTGCATCCACTGTAAGCACGTACGATTTTTCTACTCTGTACACAACTCTTCCTCATATTTTAAATAAGGATAAGCTTACTAACTTAATCCAGGAAGTATTTGCCCGGGAAAAAAACATCATTCTTGGCATGTAATGCTGAAAAAGCTTTCTTTACTGACGAGCAAATGAAATATTACACCAATTGGACTTGCTCAGAAGTTTGCGAATCACTAGCCTTTCTTTTGGATAACAATTGTGCAGCGTTTCTTGATCTCGACCTTAAAATTTATAATGGAATGATTTCTTATAAAATATATGACAAAAGAGATGATTTTGATTTTAATATTGTTAATTTTCTTCATCTTGACGGGGATGTTCCCCGTGCACCATCTTACGGGGTTTATGTATCTCAACTTATTCGTTTTGCTAGAGCTTATTCATCTATTGACGATTTTAACAGTCGAAATCTCATTTTAACTGAAAAACTGCTTAAGCAAGGATATAGATACCATAAACTAAGAAAAACTTTTTCTAAATTTTACTATCGAAATCTCTCGCTTATTGGCAAGTACCAATCTAATCTCAAGGAGCTTCTGTGACACGGTGTTTCACATCCTGAATTATATGGTGGTGTGATTTACAAACTTCGTAAAATTAGTGGACATCCCCATTTTCTCACTTTGTTCATCAAATATGTTAAAAAATTCATTAAAAAGGGATATGATCCTGTAGTACTACAACATACTGCATGTTTGGTTGTCAACCCTTTTACAGTTGGCAATCACGCTGGCCTCTTTGCATGTACCCCGACAAGAAAGGTTTAGTACTCTATGAAAGCGACCTCTTAAATCCAGAAATGGAAGGAGAACGTCGGATATCTGTACTATTTCATTTTTGTCGTACCCTTTATTACTTTTCTACAGTTACTCTGTTTGCAGCTCAATCATTGAGTACACTAGCTATTGGTGGATACAGTTTGTTCACTTTAATGTTTTCGTTATACATGCTCTTTGCCACTGTATTTGCCGTCGCGGTTGTTGTAGATTAGTCGGAGAGGGGATACGTTTATTTACACTGTTTGTCTTTTAGGGTGGGGATGGAATAAGTGTGAGGTTGGGCGCCCATAATCGTGTTTAACCCCCCAGTGACTTTTGTCACTGACCGTTCCAAGGCGGTGCTTCCATCTTCCCCCTATTGTGTGTTTGTTTTGTTTTTGTGCGTCTCGTGTTGTTTTTAGCTCACCTGAGCCAAAGGCTCAAGGTGAGCTAGTGTGACTGCCTGTTGTCCGTCTGTCTGTCCGTTCACTTTTATTTCAAATGACTTCTTCCCCTAAACCACTGGGAGGATTTCAACCAAATTTCACAGAAATGTACCTTAGGGTTTCCTCTATCAAGTTTGTTCAAATCATGACCCCCGGGCAAAAAATGGTTCCGTCCCACAACTTTTAAAGGTTTTTTAGCTCACCAGAGCACTTTTTGCGTTGTGCGGTGTGCATCGTCCGTCGTCGGGCGTCAACAATTTGAACTTTTAAAAATCTTCTCCTCTGAATCTACAGGGTTCCCAGCTTTCATCTTTGGTACATAGCATCATCTTTAGGTCCTCTACAAAAGTTATATGAATTTTGCCCCTGGGGTCAAAATAGGCTCCGCCCCAGGGGTGCCTTGTTTTCTATTGAAATATATAGTAAAACTTTGAAAATCTTCTCCTCTGAATCTACAGCGTTCTCAGCTTTCATATTTGGCACATAGCATCATGTTCAGGTCCTCTACAAAAGTTATATAAATTATGCCCCTGGCGTCAAAATTGGCCCCGCCCCAGGGTAGCCAGTTTTGAATAGAAACATATAGTGACAACTTTGAAAATCTTTTCTTCTGAATCTACAGGGTTCTCAGCTTTCATATTTGGCACATAGCATCATGTTCAGGTCCTCTACACAATTTATATAAATTATGCCCCTGGGGTCAAAATTGGCCCCGCCCCAGGGGTGGTCAGTTTTCAATAGAAACATATAGTTAAACTTTGAAAATATTCTCCTCTGAAACTATAAGGTTCTCAGCTTTCATATTTGGCACATAGCATCATGTTCAGGTTCTCTACAAATTTATTATAAATTATGCCCCTGGGGTCAAAATTGGCCACGCCCCAGGGGTAGCTAGTTTTCAATAGAAATATATAGTAAAACTTTGAATATATTCTTCTCTGAAACTGAAAGGTTCTCAGCTTTCATATTTGGCACATAGCATCATGTTCAGGTCCTGTACACAAGTTATATATATTATGCCCCTGGGGTCAAAATTGACCCCGCCCCAGGGGTGGCCAGTTTTCAATAGAAACATATAGTGAACACTTTGAAAATCTTCTCCTCTACATCTACAGGGTTCTTAGCTTTCATATTTGGCACATAGGTTCCCTTGACTAACTGTCATGTCCATAATATAAGACTAACAATAGACATATTTCAATTCCCTTTATTGAAATGCACTAAAGCACCTGAACGATGACCGATGAAACTTAAAGAACGGGGAATTAGAGAATTGTCGATGGATCGAATATATATTAAACACAACGTAACTCCATATTCAGATATACATAAAACTTAAACACAAGAGTTATAGACCCAAATTTAAAGACACTGCAAGTCTTTCGTGTATATTATCTTTAACATAACCATCCTTTGCACTCTCACTTATCCAACGACCATGCCTCTTAAACATTCTGTCTGGTACACCATTGTTGGCTGCTGCAGTAGCACCACCTGAGCGTAGCGAATGCAAAGCAAATTTTGAAATATTTTCAACATGAGGAACTAACGCCTCCAGAAACACTTCTCTTAAATTTGTGTATGACATCTTAACGTGATTCTTCCTAACTTTATATCCAGATTTAGTTGCACATATGTTACAAAATATAAAATTATCATGCACTAGCTCAGGCCAGGAAATAAATTTTAACACATTTTCCACAGGGCACAATTTAGTGCCCGTCTTGGCTATCATGATCCATGAACCATCTCTGTATTTATCAATTCGGCACTACGCATAAAACCAGAATAGCCAATTAAAATTGCACAAATCACTCGCTGTGACTTAATATTTCCCTCTTGATACAGTCTATTGTATACTGCCGAAATAATGTCTACATTGATGGGTTCTTTCTTAATTGTCTCTTTCGCTAAAATTCGCTTCCCTGATTCCAAGACATTGCGTACAAGTTTGGACTCCGTAGGAGATTCCAAACCATAAATATCGTGATACCACTTGATTGCATAAAATGCAGAAACAACTGAACTATTCGTATTAGAATTTTGTATCAAAGAAGCCAAATAAATGGCAACTGTTAAAGGCCTAGCAGGCAAAACGTCCCCACTCCCTAAACCGTTACACAAAGCCCATTTATGATACCTTATAAAAGCACTTTCGTATTTCCTTGTAGTACTGTTGGCTCTAGATTTCTGTAACAGCTCTTGGAGAAGGCACGCCTTGTCCACCAGTACTTCAGGCAACACTTGTAGATCAGATTCATGGATCTGAAAAAACATATGTAAAAACAAAAGACTAATAAGAAATAATTCCTGGCACTCATAACATGAACTATACAAAAACATAGTGTACCAAAGATCCTACTAAGCGTGCAATGCGCACAACATATGGCATGAACATCACTCAAAAATATACATACAAGAAACCGTTTATCACAAATCTGGTAAAGCCCTTGACAATGCTGTCTGGCTATAACAAAGCAATGCTGCTTTATATTCCGGCAATGCTGCCTGTTTGTAAAATGTACTTTGCTCATAAATGGCAATGCTGCCTCAAATACATAAAACTTTAGACAAATGCTTCTGCATAACAAGGCAACCCTGCCAAATTTTTTGTATAAGAGCATTGTATCACGATATATACAAACCCAAATAAAGCAATACTGCTGTACATAATGATATAGCACTGCTGCTTTATATGTCTTCAAAACACTGCTGCTCTATGCTAAATCCTCTTAACAGATAAAGGGAGATAACTCTTGCTAAATATTATTTACGTCTCTGCAGAGTTATTTCCCTTGCCTCATCACTGAAAATCACAATTCAATGCTAACATGCTGAACTGAAGATCTGCATTCCCAAAAATGCCTTTTCCATTTTTATATTTCACATAAAATTCTTTCTGAGTAGGCAAAAATATCCAATGCAGTACTTCTTTAATGAAAAAACCATTTGGACAAAGTAATGGCCAAAAAATAGCAGACATCCAATTAGGGATGACTAAAACTCCCCTAGCATTATCTGCCTGCATTTTCTTCAAAACTTTATGAATAATAGAAATAGGAGGCACAAATAAACCAAATTTGTCTCCCCAAAACTCTGAGAAAGCATCTACCCCCTTGGAAGAAGGATTCCAAAAGCGAGAATAGAACTCTGGCAATTTTGCATTACTCTCCGACGCAAACCAATCAACTTCTAAAGTGCCAAATTCTCTTTGAATAATATTCAAAACTTCAATTGAGATTCCCCAATCGTCATAATCTATAATTCTAGAAAAATAATCTGCTTTCTCATTCTCTGTTCTTGGAATCCACTCTACTTCAAGACATATCGAGTTACTCATGCACAACTTACATATGCTATAAGCAACTGACTGCAGTTCTGGTTTCATAGAACCCTTATTCACAATGGATTTGGTACCCTGGTTATCTGTGAACCACTTAACATTTTGATTTTTCAAAAAATCAACCAATGAACTCAACACTCTGTATACAGCAACTAATTCCCTCCAAGTAGAGGACTTAAGTGACTCTTCGTCAGACCACATACCATGACTAACTCCGTTAAAAGTGTTAACTTCATAACCTGCATAACCAGTCGAACTGGCATCTGAAGAAAAAAACTTTGCTGCACTTATATAACTCACATATGTCTCTTGAATTAACTGATCTTAGGTTTGCTGACCAAAAGATGAGTTGCTGCACACTCTCATCTGAGAGTGGTATAAACTGATCCCAGTGGTGAGCTGTGAGTACATCCATACTCAAACACCTAGTCATGATCTGTGAAATGTGACCTATTACAACACTCATAGAAATTAGTTGACCGACAATACTTGCAACTGTGCGAACAGATACTCTCCTGTGACCTTTAATGCTCGAAAATATACTTTCTATGGTGGTTAAAGCCTTACCAACCCTTCTATCTGTGATAGATACCTTACCATTTAAAGAATCTAAAAGAACACCCAAAAATTCAAGCATCTGAACAGGGATCCAAATGGATTTGGATACATTTGGAACAAACCCGGACTTTAACAAGTCTGTTTTAATCTCTTGGCTAAGATTTACAGTATTTTCATACCCATTAGCACATCCATACCCATCATCCAGAAACATAGTAACACGCTTACCCTCTCCACGCCATTTGTTTACCAATGGCCTAGTCAATTTTGTAAAGAGGTAACAAGCACTTGAAATACCAAACGGAAGAGCTAAAAACGTGTAATATACCAAATTACCATTATGATTATGCCAAGAAAATCCCAAAAATTCAGTATGAGCAGCAAAAATCTCTACAAAATGATATTCACTTGTTAAGTCAAATTTAATTTGAAAGTAGCCCTTCTCTAAAAAAGAAAGTGCAATTTTTATATCCTCAAATTTAACTGGCTGTTTCCACAAGTGCTTGTTTACCTCTTTGAGATCTAAAATTAATCTCTTTTCCCCTGAATTTTGTACAGAAACGGTCAAAGGATTCACCACGTATTAACGCTCTATCTAATAGATCTTGAATAGCCTCTGAAACAAAAGCTCCGTTTAAAAGAGCCGATCTGTTATTTTTGCAAAACAATCTATTTGGCTGAGTGAAAAGCGGAAGCTTATAACCATTATCTATGACATCTAAAATAAAATCGCTAGCACCTATAGATCGCCAAAAAGAGATATTCTTTTTTAACCTGTTTCTAACAATTATGCTTTTTTGACCTTGTTCGAATTCATAGAAATCATGCGTAAACCTGTCTAGATCAAAATACTCATCTTTAATAAGCTGCTTATTTTCTGGTTGGCATAGATCCTTGTTCTCCAGTGGGGGCTGTTGACCTGATATGGGGACAGTTTCTACGGAAGTGTGAGAACTCTCCACAAGCGAAGCATGGTCCCGGGGCTGGTCCGTAACCGCCAATGCGTCATGAAGCTGTTCCGTAACCGCCGACGTTACTGTGGCTGTTGGTAAAGCTTTGGCCACGAAAAAGTCGCCCACGTCCGAACGTCTGTAAACTGCCAGGATTTGATGCTGTAGAAACCCATGAGTTGGAAATGCCAGCACCAGTATTAGAAGAACGAGTGCTGCTCCTACCACGTGAAGTTTTGCGCTTTTTGAGGGCGCGGGTCTCTGCCCTGTAGATTTTGGACTCGTCTTCACCCCCACTAGCAATGGGATTGGATTCATACTGTCGCACAGTTTCCCATCCACCGGCGGAGGTATCAGCAATGCGAATGTGTTTATTACGCACGCGTAGCTTCTCCTCTACCTCCCTCAATTGTTCTACACAAAAACCAAGTTTCTCGTGCTCCACGGCCCAAAGCGCTTGCTTTACAGTGTCCAACATTTCACCATTAAAGTCATATTGGGTTTTATTACCTTGAAACCGCCACTGCAGGTCGTTCTCGGTTTTCAACTTTTTTACTTCAGTTGCGACGTTAACATTGGTACCGCGAACCTCCTTCTTCAGACTGTTCAATTCCGACAAAATACAAGATAGCTGACTCTGTACGTCGTTGTTACCTTCGGCCATGTTACCAAAAAACAAACTAAACCACACGTCTTATCCAGTCAGGAGTCCAGAGCTGAATGACCACGCAGGCAATAACTGCACGTGTTAGACGTGCACCAGTACGCCGCCTATCGGACATTACACCCATCAAAGGGAAATCAATTATCTTCTTATTCAGTTCAATCAACCGAAGAAAATTCCATATCATATTCAGGTCCTCTACAAAAGTTATATAAATTATGCCCCAGTGGTCAAAATTGGCCCCGCCCCAGGGGTAGCCATGTCTCAATAGAAACATATAGTGACAACTTTGAAAATCTTCTCCTCAGAAACTGGAAGGTTCTCAGCTTTCATATTTGACACATAACATCATGTTCAGGTCCTATAAAAGTTATATAAATTACGCCCCCGGGGTCAAAATTGGCCCCGCCCTAGGGGTAGCCAGTTTGCAATAGAAACATATATGGTCAAATTTGAAAATATTTTCCTCAGAAACTGGAAGGTTCTCAGCTTTCATATTTGGCACATAGCATCATGTTCAGGTCCTCTACAAGAGTTATATAAATTACGCCCCCGGGGTCAAAACTGGCCCCGCCCCAGGGGTAGCCAGTTTGCAATAGAAACATATAGTGTCAAATTTGAAAATATTTTCCTCAGAAACTGGAAGTTTCTCAGCTTTCATATTTGGCACATAGCATCATGTTCAGGTCCTCTACAAAAGTTGTATAAATGATGCCCCTTTAATCAAAATTGGTCCGCCCCAGGGGTGGCTAGTTTTCTCTAGAAACATATAGTGAAAACTTTGAACATCTTTTCCTCTGATTGTCTGGTGAGCGATGTCAGGGCCATTCTGGCCCTCTTGTTTTTTAAATCTTTAAAAATCATCTTCTCTGAAACCACAGTTTCTAGAGCTTTGATATTTGGTATATAGCATCATCTAATGGTCCTTCACCAAGTTTACCTGGGGCCTGTAGTTTTTACATAGACTTATATCTATAGGGAAACCTTTAAAAACCTTTTTGTCTGAAACCACATAATCTAGAGCTAAGATATTTGGTAGGAAGCATCACCTAATATACCACTGCCAAGTATGTTCAAATAATGACCCCTGGGCCAAAAATGGTCTCACCCTGGGGTTTTATGCTACTATTAACATCAGAAGCTACAGTTTAAGAGTTCCTCCTTAGCAATTTTTCCTCACAGTTATTTCCCTTATCCCATCAGCATAGCCATAAGGGACAAAGGGAGATAATTGCATTGGAGTTCTAGTACCTCCAGAATAGTGATTCTATTTATAAATATTTATAATAAAATATGGAAGGTGGATCAGTTTAGCTGTTTTAGAAGGCATAGAAACAGATCTATCAAATTCCATTAGCAAACAGCAGACCCTGATCCTATAGGAGCCACCTTATCTGGGTCTACTCTGTTTTCAGATGCATGAAAACAATTTTATATGAGGGAAATTAAGGGTTACTTCTACAGTTCAAAGGTACAGCACTGGGCAGTAAAATCTCTCCAGGTCAATGCAAGACTCTTAACTCTTTGCACGCTGGTGGTGAAACTGTGATTACCTATGCAAACAGTTTAGATCCAGATTAGAGACCGCATAATGCGGCGTCTCATCTGGATTCAAACTGTTTGTCATCTTAACCATATTTTTGCAAAAAATGAAAGTAAGTTTATTTTAAGAATTGAAGCAGATGACAATAACTTTTTGTTGCAGACGAAATATTTAAGGGCATTTTGAAAGGAATGTTGACCCATTAACCTCATAGTGTGTAGTGTGAGTGATTTGTGGTTCTATACAGCTAGATGTTACCAATGTCTCTCAAATCAGATGTGGGAGATATTGGAAATCCTTTAGCCAATGAAGGAAATGATTATCATCTAGACTTTTGATCTGGGTCCAAACCCAACTGATGTAGGTCATGGTAATATTTAAGAAAACTGTGAAAACATGATTATGAAAAGGGCCCAACTGATATCAGTCATGGTAATTCTTAAGAAAACATGATTATGCAAAATCAAATCTATATCTTGTCAAATGCAAACAGAGCAGACCCTGATCAGACAGCTTCTATAGCAGTTGTCTGATCTAGTCTACTCTTATTTTTAATGAGTAAAACAAATTATTTCTGTGAAGAGAAGTTTTTGCTTTGACAAAAACTGAAGAATCAGATCTATATTCCGTATGAGTCGTCTGATCTGTGTCTACTCTGTTTGCTAATGCGTAAAACAGCTTTATATGAGGGAAAGGGTTAAAATATTTTTAAAGATATTTTTATTGGTCATTTCACACAAAAACTGGCATTATGTACTGCCTAGCACTTTATTTGCCTATATACCTGTATCAAGGTATAATTGCATAGCTTTATTGACGTCATTTGAATTTCTCAAAGACCAGTTTTAGGCATTTTGAGCTAAGGCTAAAATGGCACAAGTTGTAAACAGTTTAGATCTTGGTCAACCAGTCACTTGGGATTAGATTTGAATCCAGTTCAAGTTTATTCAGCAGTGAAAGGGTGAAAGCAGTGCACTAAGCTTCTTTCATCTGCTAGAAATGTTGTTCACTGAAAAATGTCAATATATTACTGTAACTCATGTGAGCGATATAGGGCAATTGGCCCTCTTGTTATATTTATGTACATTTGCTGTTTCCTTGTGTTGCTGTTCGGGCGAGTGTTTGTTCTGTATGTGGTGTTTCCTGCATGACTCATTTTTGTACTTTTAATGTATTAAACGTGCTAAAATTGCTGTGATTTGCTATCCATTGAACACACCTATTCAACCAGAAGATATATCTTGTTATATTATACAGTGACTACTCGTACAAATGGACTTTGGTTCCCAAATTTTCCATCTTGCAGTTTGACTATCATCAGATTTATGTTGTTAGTTGAAATATTGTATCGACAGCTAATTTATTTGCAGTTGAAATCAGCAAAAAACAGTTTCGAAGAATTTCTGCAGAAAAACGATCTTCTTGGTGACGTTGCCAGACTATCAAAAAGCTTAAAAGAGTATGGTGAAAAATTGAATCTTCATGATGAAAGATTAGGCCAACAGCATGACAGACTAGGTCGGCATGATGAAAGAATAGGTCAGCAGGATGAAAGAATAGGTCAACATGATGAAAGACTAGGTCAGCATGGTGAACAACTAGGTCAACAGGATGAAAGACTAGGTCAGCATGATGAAAGCATAGGTCAGCATGGTGAAAGACTAGGTCAGCATGGTGAACAACTAGGTCAACATGATGAAAGACTAGGTCAGCATGGTGAACAACTAGGTCAACATGATGAAAGGCTAGGTCAGCATGGTGAAAGACTAGGTCAGCATGGTGAACAACTAGGTCAACAGGTTGAACAACTAGGTCAGCAGGCTCAAAAGATGGATCGACATGGTCAAAGAATAGACGACCAAGATCAGAGACTTTCCAAAATTGAAGAAACCATGAAGGTTAGTACATATGGACGTTAAACACAGTGAAATCTACAATTAGAAAACTACCTCGGTAGTATAAAATCTTGCTCAAGTGAAGACACAATGCTTTATGACCGCCTTTCGCTGCCACATTTTGTCGTCTGCAAACTTTGTCGTCTGCTACAATTTTTGTAATGCTCAGGGTGAGCTTAAGTGATCATCTGATGCCTGTCGTTCGTTGTCAGTCGTCTGCACTTTGAACCTTTTAAAAGTCTTCTTCTCTGAATATTCAAGGTTCTCAGCTTTCGTCTTTGGCACATATCATCATCTGTATGGTTTTTTTTCTTTTTGTATATATTATTTCAATGGGTTAAAAATTGGCCCTGCCCCAGGGGTGCCTTGTTTTCTATAGAAACCTTTAGTAAAAGCTTTGAAAATCTTCTGAAACTTGAAGATCCGAGTTTTGATATTAGGCACATAGCATCGTCAGTATATACTCAGCAAAAGATATATAAATTATGCCACTGGGATCAAAATTGGCCCAGCTGCAGTGGTGGCCAGTTTTCTATGGAAACATTCAGTGAAAACTTGAAAAGTATTTTCCTCTGAAACTGAGAGATTTTCAGCATTTATCTTTGGCACGTAGCATCATGTTTAGGTCCTATAGATACAAAAGTCTACGGGAACATTTAGTGAAAAGTTTGAAAATCTCCTGAAACTAGAAGATTATCAGCTTTCATACTTGGCATTTAGCACCATGTTCATGTGCTCTACAAATTTTGTATGAATTGTGCACCTGAGATAAAATGAAGTCCCCCACAGCGCTAGCCAGTTTTCTATAGAAACATGTAGTGAAAACTGAAAATCTCCAGAAACTGGACAGTTCTCAGCTTTCATATTTGGAACATAACGTAAACTTCAGGTCTTGTATAAAAGATATACAAATTATAATCATCTTATAATTTCATTTACATTATTTATTCGTCTCTAAATGACCATCTTTTTTCGATTTGACGTAAAACATCATTCATTCATTCATTAAAACTTGACCTTTTAGCTTACCGAGTTTCAGATTGATTAGATTTTGACTACGTTAAATCTGGATTTATGGGTGGATTTAATTGTCTGATTGCAGACTCGGTTTTATTGAAACTGTTCATGAGTAGTACTTAAAAGTGCACTAGTATACTCACGCCACCTAGCACCAACTTAAGCAGTATGCAATTTGTTAGAACTATTAACATTAAAACTAATGGTCCCAAAGGACCAGAAAATATAACAACACTGGGAATGAAGTATAGGGTGAATTTATACAGTATCACACAAGCACCTTACACCTGCTTTTGTGAAGTGCATTTATTCTGAAAGTGGGAGATCCTTCAACAGCAAATGTAGCAATGTGAAAAGGGAAAATTGCAGACTCGGTTTCATTGTCTGTTCATGAGTAGTAATCGAAATTGCAACACTTCTCACGCCCCCTAGCACCGGCCTAATCAGTATTCAATTCGTCAGAACTAATAACCAGAAAATATAATACTGAGAATGAAGTACTACTGCATATGTAGGTCGCAGGAGCAAAAATAGATTTTAAATAACCAATTTCTTTAATAGCCTCTTTTCGTAAGCCGTTCAATCAATTTCCAACAAATGTCACAGAAAAGTGGTCCTTTAGCAAATTTATACCAATGGATATGATTGGCTATACAGTATAAGAATGTCATGTGACTTTAAAGATATTTAAATAAAAATTCTCTCTTTAACTGAATGGAATTTGATACAATTGCATAGGAATGATCCTTAGATGGTCCTCTGTCAAATTCAAATTCACTGGCTTGAACCCTTTTGACAGTTGTACTGGAAAATATCAGACCACATGGCCTATTACCCTTCGCTTGCTATTCACATCAATATACCTACCTTTAAATAGTGATGACACAGATGACACAGCTCCTGCAGGAACTGTCTCATCAGATTCTGCACTATTTACAAGTTGATTGTGCAACCATTGCATTCCACAGCAGTAATTGACCAGCGAAATACTTGTACACAGTGAAGATATGTGTACAGGGTTGCCACGCGTCTGGGAAAAGTCAGGGAAATCTAAATTATTTCAAGGTCAGGGCTTTTGAGAACTGTCAGGGAAATTTGAAAATATAGGTACAGTAAAACCCCAAACTCTCGAACCCCGGAATACTTGTTTACTACCTTTAATTCGAACTAATTCTACGGTCCAAACTCCTTCCTTCTTAAATTCTATATGTTCGACCTCGGATAATTCGACCATGCAATAATCAAACTTTCGAACTCATCTCCCGGTCCGCTGGTTAATAAAACAGTGATAATTCGAACCGTTGTCTTACCTGTATGGATGTGCGTCGAACCGCAGATTCACACCTCACAGGTGACTATCTCAGCTCGCCAATAATTACGTGATTGGTAGACAATGGGTGAAAGTGTGATATTTTATCAAGGTGTTTGTGAAGGTTATTGGGCTATAACACGATCGGAAAGTTAACTGCATCATTAACAATGGCAGAAATAACAGTTGGACGAATAGTTTGTCCCCAAGACTGGTCTGTTGCATCCGTTTACGTGACGTAATTTTACCAATTTCCTGTGTTCTCATAGCTATTTAAATGGGCTGTAGACCGTTGTGTACATAAACCGAGACCATGATGATATGCCGTTCAGTCCCGGTTTTTAACCATACCAAAATGGCGAGATATGTACATAGCATAGATACGTTCATGGTAGAATCACGAAATTTGGAATAATGGGACGATGTTTTTATAGAATTATGGGTTGCATTTGTATTTTCATTGTATCGCAAAGGCAGCAAAACTGAGTTTTGTTATAGATGTTTTTAAATTCATTTTCGACATGAAAATAATTTTTTCCCAAACTCACGTTTGGACAATTTCTGTACCATTTGCTACCAAAAGAATATGAGACTGGTCTTTCCAACCACCCTTAATTCAGGGGTGTAAAATTCCACTCGCCAATTCGAGTAGGTTTTGAGTCGGTCGAGTGCTTTAAAACATATGCTCGCCCCAAAGGGCAAGTGGATTTTAAATTGCAAATTAAACCGCCCGAAAAGTCTTTGCAAATGTCAGATTGATGACAGAATTTCTACTCTGTCTCACACTTAATAATACCTCCAAAGAATTTAGAGGCATTCCGATTTAAGCGCACCTGTTACCTAGCGAGACATGTTCGGCCCAAGTAGAAATGTTTCGCCCAAAGGAAGTTTATTTGTGTTAAATATTTCAAGTGGTCGTTCAAATACTCACTCGTGTTATGAAATTAAAATATACATAACAGCTTTATATCGTTTTTCAGTACAATAATCCGTTAAACTGTGCAACATTCTTGATTTAAACCTTCGACGCGTTCGTACCTAATTAAAACGAGTAAAAATTTTAGAGGCCGAAAAAACGAAAGCACCGTAAGATTTACCCACACTATGTCAAAATGTCTAAACAAACAAGCTTTCATTCGTTCTCTGGTGGGGAAGCATGGGTTGGAGATGATGACAAAAAAGGAAAAAGAAAGAGAAAAGACAGAAAGAACCATAGAAATAGTATGATAAATTACGAGATCAAGAAAAATGGTTTAGTGAGTTTGAATGGGCTTTTAAAGGGAGTATTGTGGTTTCGTCAAACTACCGGTTCGTCACACTGGACTTTATGAAAAAAATGCGTTCGTCAAACTGGCAATTGTATAGTATTATATGCTAGCGTAGGGTGTGTTAATTACAGTAATTAGGTTCATACCTGAAAGCAATTGATGTGTTTATGCCATGTTCTGATGACTGTGTGATTGAAAATAGTTTGGAATCCAACCATTTGCTGAACATTTCACTGATTTAATAGATCATACATAGTTGCACTGATTCTGCATGACTTAGTGATTTGAAGTTTAAACAGGCTTATTTTTTGCAATAAAAATATATACTTTCAATTTTTATCTCTGTTGATAATCAACTTCATATGATATAGATCACATCGGTTTTTAAATAGTACATATGTATGAAAAATCAAGGGCGAGTGAAAGTTGCATAAGGGCGAGTGGATTTCAATGGTCACTAGTCCTGCAGGGCGAGTTGCTTTTGAATTTTTTTACACCCCTGCTTAATTCGAACTAAAATTTATGGTCCCCAAGGTGTTTGAGAGATCGGGGTTTTACTGTAATTGTCAGGGAATTTTGAAAACGTGAGAATGAAGATTATATATTTTTAAAAATCCATAACGTATTACGATAATTATACAACAGGGCCTGTGTGAAGCAGGAGAAATGTATTTTAAAATTCAGCAAGAGAAGGGTTAACCAGGAGAGCAATACATGACCATCATAGCCCTATTGTAACAGGAAAATGTTGGACTATATATTTTACATACGTTTTCAC
This sequence comes from Azorinus chamasolen, assembly GCA_963576725.1. NCBI lineage: Eukaryota > Metazoa > Mollusca > Bivalvia > Cardiida > Solecurtidae > Azorinus > Azorinus chamasolen. The sequence continues at coordinate 45,556,590 of OY755250.1, read as the reverse complement.
TTTCAGCATAAAGATGAAACCGCTGCTCATAAAAGTAGTTGTAGTTGGGAGGAACATTGCAAAGGTAGGTATGTTTGATATAGGTGAGTTGATTTAGGAGGTGGCTCAACCATTTTCCAGTTGTAACATCGTGAAAAGTTGCGACTAGACTGTGACTCGAACCCATGTCCTCTGGCTTACCATGCCATCACTCTATCGGCTGAGCCACCAAACCACACAGTCTAAGCCTATCAACTATTTCACCACACTCGTTATCCGGCTACACACACCCACTCTACACAAGAATTTGTCCCGAATTCTTACTCAAAAGAACACTCCATGAGTTTCGTATTATTACAATTATCCTCCATATTTGGCCTGCAGGTTATTTACTTTGGGCGCCAAATGTAACATGGTGAAAAAGTTGTGACTCGACTGAGACTCGAACCCATGGCATTTGACTGTCCATGCTATCACTCTGAACTACCATGCCACACAGTCTAAGCTTAAGAACTAATTCACCGCAATCTCTACCCGGGTTCACAGTCAAATATAATTCATCAACTTTTGTGATTGTTCTTACGTTTGAAGAAAACCACCAAAATAAACTCATTTTTAGTGGATTTTTTTAAAAGAAAAGCTCGGCTTATAGTTTGGCGAAAACCGGGCGGTTGGGCAGGCGGGCGGCGGGCCTTCGTTAAGAAAACTTTAACATTGCTTATAACTTCTGAATTACTTAAGCTTTACCATTCATATTTGGTATGCAGATAGCTTGGGCGAAGGCCTTTCACTTGATACAAAAATACATGAAATCAGGTCCAGATCAAGGCCACTACTTCGAAATGTTTGCCGTTTTTAACCATCTTTAACATTGCTATGACTTCTGAACTACAAATGCTAGGCAATTCATATTTGGTATACAGATAGCTTGGACAAAGGCCTTTCACTTGATGCAAGGATATATGAAATCGGGTCTAGGCCAAGGTCACCATTTCCAAAACTATGCTGTTGTTACCAAAACTTTAACATTGCTTATAACTTCTGAATTACTTAAGCTAGACCATTCATATTTGGTATGCAGATAGCTTGGGCGAAGGCCTTTCACTTGATACAATGATACATGAAATCAGGTCAAGATCAAGGTCACTACTTCGAAAAGTTTGCCATTTTTATCCAACTTTAACATTGCTATGTCTTCTGAACTACAAATGCTAGGCAATTCATATTTGGTATACAGATAGCTTGGACAAAGGCCTTTCATTTGATACAAGGATATATGAAATCAGGTCTAGGTCAAGGTCACCATTTCCAAAACTTTGCTGTTGTTACCAAAACTTTAACATTGCTTATAACTTCTGAATTACTTAAGCTAGACCATTCATATTTGATATGCAGATAGCTTGAGTGAAGGCCTTTCACTTGATATAAGGATACATGTATGATGTTATCAGGTCAAAGTCACTATTTCCAAAACTTTGCCATTTTTAACAAAAGTTTATTATTGCTATAACGACTGAACTATAAATACTAGAGCATTCATATTTGGTATACAGATATTTTGGGTGAAGGCCTTTCTGTTGATACAAGGATACATGAATTCAGGTCAAGGTCACTATTTCGAAAACTTTGCAGTTTTTAACAAACTTTAACATTGCTATATTTTCTATACTACAAATGCTAGGCAATTCATATTTGGTATATATATAGCATGGGTGAAGGCCTTTCACTTGATTCAAGGATACATAAAATCAAGTCAATATCAAGGTCACTATTTCCAAAACTTTGCAGTTTTCAACAAACTTTTTAACATCGCTAAAACTTCTGAACTACAAATGCTATGCAATTCATCTGTTGTGTACAAATAGCTTTGTTGAAGGCGTTTCATTTGATACAAGGATACATGAAATTGGGTCAAGGTCACTATATTAAAAACTTGACTGGTTTTAACAAACTTTAACATTTTTCTATAACTTCTGATCCACGAGTGCTGGGCCATTCACCTTTGGTATTCAGATAGCTTTGATAAGGACCTTATGGATGACATAAAGATGCCTAAAATCAGGTCAAGGTCACTATTTTGAAACATTGGCTATCATTTAAATGTTGTTATAACTTCTGAACTACATTGGCTAGACAATTTATATTTGGTATGCAGATAGCTTGAGTGAAAGCCTTTCAGTTGATATGAGGATAAAAGAAATTGGGTCAAGATCAACACAAAAATCCGGCTTTAATGCGGTTTCCGCATTTTTTGCTTGTTTCTAATTTCGATTTGAACTCGCCCAGAGAGAAAATCGGTATCATTTTCCTCCTCACCTGCCATGTTACTCATTTTAATGATTTAATGTGAAAACTACTATGACAAGACAAATATAAAGTTATCACACTGATATTAGGGTAATTTAAGGTAGTCATTATTTTAATTAATGTATGAATGCAGTTCAGCTTCATTTCTCCTTCCAGTTATATTTACAGATTATGTCTCTTTAGCTTACCTGAAACAAAGTCCCAAGATAAACTATTGGATTGCACCGTGGCTGGCTGGCCTGAATTGGCCGTCATCAATAAAGCCACTTGAGCTAAAAAAAAGGATTTATCAAATAATTTTGTCTTTAAACGACATTTCCTCGTAAGCCAATGTTTTGATTCTCACCAAATGTCTGAGAAATGAATAAAAGGTGACTGTCTTTTATATATATTTAAATCCTTCCTTGCAAGGGCACTTAGATGGTCTTCTATCAAAGTTATATAACAGGTCTTGGTCTGTTGCATAAGTAGGTCACATGAGCTGAAAAAATATATTAATTAAAAATGTATTCAGAAAATTGTAAACGAAATTGTAGAAATTAATTTGACCATACTTCACAAACATGATCCCCGAAGTTGTCTCGGTTCACTTCATAATGTAGGTCACAGCTAAAGTAGAGTTGAATGCACAAATTCATTAAGTGACATCTAAAACACAGAATGGGATGGACCAAACTTGACAGTCAGGACCCTTTATAAAGTGATATAAATTGTGCCAATATGCTACAGAAGTTGGTCTCAGAAGCTAAATTAGATTTAGATGTACCGTTTCATAGCCACTATCAATTCAAATAATTTTACTTTGATGAAAAGATATGTCTTAGGAGCTGAAGTATTCAATTCTTCTTTTGCAAATCTGCTGTCTGGTTTTAGATCACCTGGCACGAAGTTTTGTAAATACATTCACCCGGGTGCTTATCAGTTGTTTATAGGGAAAAAAATAAAATTCTTCTTCACTGAAACTGTAAGGTCTAGGTCTTTGAAATTTGGTATGAAGCATCATCTAATGGTTCTCTTCCAAGAATGTTCAAATTATGACCCCGAGCCAAAACAATGAGTTTACCACTTTTACATAGGAAAAGCTTGGTACATGTATGTAGCATCATTTGATTGTCCTCTACCAAGCTTGTTCAAATTATTACCCTACCTGCAGTTGGTTATCACAGTTTTTAGCTTGTCTGTTTCGAAGTAGAGTCCAGCTATTATGATCACCGGGTCGTAGGCGTCGTCGTCGGCGTGCAAAAACTTTAATGTAGCTAAGTACTCCAAAAGTATAAGAGGTATCAACATTACTTTTTATAGGTTAGTAGATCTGATTAAGAGGAAGGCCTCTACACAAGAATCATAACTCTTGATTTTAGAAATGTTGGCGTTATGGCCCTTTATTGAGCGTTGGCGCACGCACACCGTCTCGGCTCTTGTCAGCTCACCAGAGCACAAAGTGCTCAGGGTGAGCTTTTGTGATAGCCTAATGTCCGTCGTCCGTCGATCGTCGTCAACAATTTGAACCTTTAAAGTTCTTCTCCCCTGAATCTACAAGGGTCTCAGCTTCATATTTGGCACATAGCATCATATGTAGGTCCTCTACAAAAATTATATAAATTATACCCCTGGGGTCAAAATTGGCCCTGCCCCATGGGGTTTTCAGTTTTCAATAGAAATAATATAGTGAAAACTTTGAACATCATCTCCTCTAAAACTAGAAGGTCCTCAGCTTTCATATTTGGCACATAGCTTCAACTTCAGGACAAAAGTTATATAAATTATGCCCCTAGGGTAAAAATTGGTCCCACCCCAGGGATTGTCAGTTTTTTTAAAGCTGACTGCGTAAACAGCCTATGGGATCACTAGTTATGCATAGGAATAACTTTAAAAATACTCTTGTCAGAAACTACATGCCCCAGAGCTTAGATATTTGGTGTATAGATTTACTTAGCATACCTTTTTATACGCCCACCTAATAAAGGTGGTCGTATATAGTCGTGGCCCTGTCCGTCCGTCCGTCCGTCCGTCCGTCCGTCCTTCCGTCCGTCCGTCCGTTCGTTCGTTCGTTCATTCGTTCCTTCGTTCGTCCGTCAACATTTTGTTTGTCCGCTGTCCTTGTCCTTAAAAACATACAAATAGTTGGTCCGCTGTTTTCTGGGAAAACTATTGGAGATATTAATGAAACTTCACACAAATGTTTAATGCATCAATATCTGAAGCTGAGTCGATTCTGAGGCTCATTTGATTTGTCGTTTCGGAGTTATGGCCCTTTTACTTAAAAATAATGCAAATACATGCAAATAGTTTGTCCGCTGTTGTCTGGGAAAACTATTTGACAGATATTAATGAAACTTCACACAAATGATTAATGCATCAATATCTGAAGCTGAGTTGATTCTGATGTTCATTTGATTTTTCATCTCAGAGTTATGGCCCTTGTCCTTAAAAAATATGCAAATAGTTTGTCCGCTGTTTTCTGGGTAAACTATTTGAGAGATATTAATGAAACTTCACACAAATGTTTAATTCATCAAGATCTGAAGCGGAGTGGATTCTGAGGTTCATTTGATTTTTCATTTCAGAGTTATGGCCCTTGTTCTTAAAAAGTATGCAAATGTTCTTAAAAAGTATGCAAATAGTTTGTCCGCTGTTTTCTGGGTAAACTATTTGAGAGATATTATTGAAACTTCACACAAATATTTAATGCATCAAGATCTGAAATTGAATTGATTTTGAGGATCATTTAATTTTTGGTTTCGGAGTTATGGCCCATTTATTTAAAAAATAATGCAAATACATGCAAATAGTTTGTCCGCTGCTTTATTGGAAAACTATTTGACAGATATTAATGAAACTTCACACAAATGTTTAATGCATCAAGATCTGAAGCTGAGTGGATTCTGAGGTTCACTTGATTTTTCATTTCAGAGTTATGGCCCTTGTCCTTAAAAAGTATGCAAATAGATTGTCCGCTATTTTCTGGGAAAACTATTTGAGAGATATTATTGAAACTTCACACAAATATTTAATGCATCAAGATCTGAAATTGAATTGATTCTGGGGATCATTTGATTTTTCGTTTCAGAGTGATGGCCCTTGTCCTTAAAAATAATGCAAACAGTTTGTCCGCTATTTTCTGGGAAAACTATTTGAGAGATATTATTGAAACTTCACACAAATGTTTAATGCATCAAGATCTGATGCTGAGGCGATTTTGAGGTTTATTTGATTTTTCGTTTTGGAGTTATTGCCCTTTTACTTTAAAAAAAATGCAAATATATGCAAATAGTTTGTCCGCTGTTTTCTGGCAAAACTGCTTGACAAATATTAATGAAACTTCATACACTTATTTAATGCATCAAGACCTGAAGCTAAGTCGATTTTGAGGATCATTTGATTTGTTGTTTCGGAGTTATGGCCCTTGCACTTAAAAATAATGCAATTTTATGGACATATGAGGATGGCCATAACTTTTTCATTTGAAATGATATTCACTTCAATTTTTTTATATGGTTAAACCTTAATGTAAATTTTCACATATATATTTCGGGGGTTTTGATATGTCATTTCATTCTAAAGTTGTGGTCCTTGAACTTCGTGTGTTCGTTGCTTTGTTAGTCGGTCAACTTTTAGTTTGTCTGTTGTTTTCTGGGAAAACTATTAAAATGATATAAATGAAACTTAACACAAATGTTTTAAGCAACAAAATTTGACGCTGAGTTTATTTTGAGGTTCATTCAGTTTGTCTGTACAAACTGTTCATTCAGTTTGTCTGTTGCACTTTACAAAAATCTGCAAAAATGAGGATTAGCTGTAACGTTTTTTATTTAATAAGATGTTCACTTCATTTTTTTAAAAAATAGTATCACCTTAATCTGGAAATCAAGATCTGAAGCACAGATTAGAAAATGTCAACACTTATAAGGCATGTTGAATCAGAGAAAGTTTGCAAGTGGGCGTATTATGTACCGTATGCGGTACTCTTGTTGAGTTTTATAAGTATCATAGTTCTGGGGTTAAAATTGGCCCTGCCCTGTGTGTATATTCTTCTTTACATCAAAAACTACATTCTAAAGGTTTCTCCTTAATATCACTCTTAGCTGAGACCAGTCAGTGGGAATTCTTATATAATCACCCTTAGCCTGATCAGTAGAGTAGAAATTGTGTTTAGACAAATAACACACACTCATTTAAGATTGAGAAAACTGTGGATAATTCTCAAAATACAGAATACTCTTAAAGCTTTTTTTCATACCTATGCTGCCCTGCATTAAGCTACCAGCTATCAATATAGAGCATACCTGTTGTGAATTTCAGCTTAACTCTTTGCATGCTGGGTAATTTTGTGATCTGCTAAATTGTTGTCTGCAGCATATTCACAAGTTATCCTTACTACACACTTTCTTTCTGAGTTTTTCAGAAGTTCAGTCTCATTGACAAACAGTTTAGATATCAGATCAGGCCCCACATTATGTGGGGCCTGATCTGGATCCAAACTGTTTGCATAGGTCATTAGTGGTGGGAGAATCCGCCTCTAGCATCCAAAGAATACAAGTTCCAGTGGTCTAATGCTCTATCCATTCTTTCACTACATTCTTTTAGCATCATGTTCAGGTCCTCTACAAAAGTTATATAAATTGTGTCCCTGGGGTCAAAATTGGCACCGCCCCTAGGGTGTTACGTTTTCAATAGAAACATATAGTGAAAACTTTAAAAATCTTCTTCTCTGATTGTCTGATGAGCGATGTCAGGGCCATTCTGGCCCTCTTGTTTTATTAGCTCACCAGAACACAAAGTGCTCAGGGTGAGACTTTGTGATTGCCTGATGTCCGTGATCCGTCGGCATGCGTCATGCGTTGTCAGTCGTCAACAATTTGAGTCTTTAAAAATCTTCTCCTCTCAATCTACAGGGTTCTCAGCCTTTATCATTGGCACATAGCATCATCTTTAGGTCCTCTACAAAAGCTATATTAATTATGTCACTGGAGTTAAAATTGGCCACGCCCCAGGAGTACACTGTTTTCTATAGGAACATATAGTGAAAACTTTGAAAATCTTCTCCTCTGAAACTGGAAGGTTCACAGCTTTCATATTTGGCACAGAGCATCATGTTCAGGTTCTCTACAAAAGTTGTATAAATTACACCCTTGGGGTCAAATTGGCCCGCCCTAGGGAAGGCAGTTTTCAATTGAAACATATAGTGAAAACTTTGAAAATCTTCTTTTCTGAAACTGGAAGGTTCTCAGCTTTCATATTTGGCACATAGCATCATGTCCAGGTCCTCTACAAATGTATATATAAATCAGATGGTCGAGAGCTCTTATCTTTAGTATGTAGCATCATATTTAAATTAGTTCAAGTATGTTTAAATTATGTCCCTGAGGATAATACTGGTCATCGTTCGGACGTTATATTTTCAAAAGAATTATATATACTTTAACCCTTTCCTTCATTTAAATGCCTTTTCAGTTTTAACACATATGCAAACAGAGTAGACCCAGATCAGATCACTCCTAATGCAGCTGTCAAATCAGGGCCTGCTCTGTTTTTGAATGGAATTTTGATAGATCTGTTTATTTAGTTTTTAAAATGGCTACGCCTTCCATAATTCCTTAAATTTGTCAATTGATGAATATTCAATAGGTATAAAATTTTTGAATAAATATAGAATTTTGGAAAAGTTAAAAATCCTCTCTTCTGAAAGGTCATAGCCTAGAGGTTTCATATTTGGAAAGAATTATCATCTTGAGGACCTTTTCCAAAATCTTTACACATAATTTCCCAGAGGTTGATATTTGCCTCATTCCAGGGACACTGTGTGCTCTATAGAAATATATAATGCAAACTGATAATCTTCTCTGAAAGCAGAAGGCTTGGAGCTCTCGTATTTAGTATAAGCATTATATTGAGTACCTCCACTAAGATTGTTAACATTATGCTCCCAGGGTTAATATTGATGCAAGATTGTTTACATTATGCTCCCGGGGTTAATATTGATGAAAGATTGTTTAAATTATGCTCCCGGGGTTAATATTGGCGCCATCTCGGGGTGCTAGGTATTCAGTAGAAATATAATGTGAGAATTGTATTATTGACTCCATCCGCTGACCATATTCTACTGTGAGTGACCCGGTCATCATGAAACTTTTGTCATAATTTTAACACATAAACAAGAATATTTCAGCTGTGACAGAAACTTCGGTATCAGGTCTATATTATGCTGTCAGCAGACAGGGCAGATCCTGACCAGACCGCCACTATAGGGGATGGCTGGTCTTGGTCTACCCTGTATGCAAAGGTACCAAATTCTTATGAGGGAAAGGGTTAAACATTCTGAAAGGGGGTGATCCCCCGAGAGCAAAAATTGCAACACAAAAAGAGAAAATTGCAGATTCGGTTTTATTGAGTCTGTTCATGAACGGTAATTGAAAGTGCAACACTGCTCACGCCCCCCCCCCCCCCCCTAGCACCGGCTTAAGCGAAATTCAATTTTCAGAACAAGAAGTACTGAAATTCATGATCTCGAAGGATCAGAAGGTATAACAACAATGAGAATGAAGTACTGAAATGTATTTTGACTTTTCTTGTCTTTTATTTCAGGTGTACAACAGTACCTCCTTGATCTGTATAAAACAAAGTGTTCATGGGAAAATGCGGTGACAACTGACCAACAATGCATTCTTGATATGTATGTGTCACCTGCAGTTAAGTTAATGAGGGCGAAAGATAAATATGGAGGATTGGAAGAGGTGAAAATGGAACAGTCGCAACCGTCTCATCTGAACTGTCAACAGATTTTCTATTCTCGGTCCGGACCATGTACCAATTTATACATAACAGGAGATGCTGGGACCGGAAAAACTACATTTTGTAACCAGCTGGCTCTCACATGGTGCATGGCAGTTAAGAATATACAAGACGGGACAGTTTCTGCAGAAGACCTTGCAGTTCTATCAACTTTCAAATTCTTGTTTTACATTAATTTGAGGGACACTGAGAAAATATATCATGTTGAAGATATGATTAAGGAACAGTTAATGCAATATGCTCCAAGATCTATAGACGTTTCCACCTTAATGAAAACTGAGAAATGCTTGATTGTTCTTGATGGTTTGGATGAATGGTCTTGTCCAGATGATGTTATAAAATGCCCTGGTTTGAATAAACACATACCGGGCAGAAACATAATAAATAAGAACTGTGTCTTTCTTACTACAACAAGAAGTTGGAAGTATGATGTTAGTGATCTGAAAACAAAAGATGTAGATAAATATGTAGAATTTGGTGGCATTGATGAGAACTCCTCGAAAGAACTGGCACAGAGATTGGTTGACTATCTGGATAGAAAATCAAAAATAAAAACAAACATTGATGCCTTTAATATTGAAATACGCAAGAAAAAGCTGGTTGACCTTATAACTGTGCCAGTTCTTTTGATACAGTTAGTAACTCTGTGGCATTATGGCAAAGACTTTGGTAACTCACAATTACAGTTGTACTGTAGTATGTTAGATCTGCTGTTTGAACGGTCTGAGAAAAGGATGTCTGAAAAACAATCAGAAAAAACATGTAAAACTGTAAAAACAGGAAAAACTGTTAAAAAACAGGAAATATTGCCAAATTGTTTCATTACAAAAAAGTATTGTCAGAGTCACACAGGGCTAATCATGTGTTTAGCTGAGTTGGCATATAAATCTCTGTTTAACAAACAAAGGGAAGATGCTTTGGTTTTCAAGAGTTCAAAACTTGATATATTTGGAATTTCTTCATCAGATATCAAACTTTGTTTGCAATGTGGCATTTTATCTCAAAATAAGGATTTTGGAAATTATACTGGAAGATATAAAAAGTTATCATTTTTGCATAAAAAAATGCAAGAATTTCTTGCAGCATTACATATAGTAACTGCTCAGCCTGTTAAAAATACTTTAAAATGTGTAAGAGAATTCTGCAATTCAATAGACATTATGATAGAAATGTCTCAGGTGTGGCTGTTTGTGTGTGGGATGAGTCCTGACATAGCGAGACAGTTGTTGAAACATTTCACTGATGTTATCACTGCTGACACTGACAAACAAATACAAAAGTACAGACAGAGTTTTCATGGTGAAGGTTTGATACGAGACATACAGACATTTGTGGCTGAATGTTTAATTGAAGGTGAAAATAATGGCCACACATACGATAAAATCGGTTTAGAGGAAGTTTATATTGACAGACACACTTTTAGCCATGCAGAACGTGCGTTGCCAGGCAACATAGTGTCTGGGAGAGAGACTATCTACTGCCGTACTGTAAGTCATGTAGAACGTGCATTGCTATGCAACGTCGCGTCATGTATAAAGTCCATGTACATTAACACTGACGACATGACAGTTGACCAGTTAACACGTATAACTGGTCTCTTACTGCACAGCCAGGCAGTGCAGAAACTGCGCCTGTATGATGACCCCGAGTCACGTATTACCAGAGAGACGCTGACAACATTCTTACACAAATGCAGTAACAAGTTGACGTGTATGCACTTGGACTGGGTGACACTAACAGAGAGTGGAGTGAATTCAATATGTCACAGTAGCAGCGAGTGTTTAATGGCGTTTAAACTGTTCCAGGTTAAACTGACTCATGTAGATACAGTAAAACTGTTGAACGGGTTATCACAGTCAGTCACCATTAGACATTTAGACTTGGCGTTAAGCTGTACAGACCATGGCACAGAGTGTAGACCTCGTATAGACATGTCTACTATGACACAGTTACAGACACTTAGGCTGTGCTTCATGTGTGTAGATAATCTACCGACCGTGCCACAATGTGTGGAGCGGATTCGCCTGTGGCGTGTTACTTTCCCAATGGCGGCTCTGTGTGAGTTTGCACGGAGGATTTCACAGACAAAACGTTGCGTAGAGGAAGAACTATGGTGTGTAACAGTTAGAGAGGAGAGTGAGGACCGTGTAGACCTGGAGAAATTCCTCCGTGATTGTCCCGGTCTGACAGTGACACGCTACCAGTATTATGACAGTAGCAACACATGGTGGATAGAGTTCCACACAAACAAACAATAAAGTGAAATGTTTGATCAAACTCAAAACTTGTCACCATCCATTTACTGTGTAAAACGTTTCGTATCTGATGAGACAAGTTTCAACTCGAACTTCAGAAAAAAGTTATTTTTCATCTCTCAGCTGCCTTTTATCATATTTAAACCACTTAAAATGAATCAAACATACAACTATGACCATTCATTGTCTTAGTTAGAACATTTCAAGTCGCATTATATAATAAATTCTGAAAGGGGGTGATCCCCGAGAGCAAAAATTACAACACAAAAAGAGAAAATTGCAGACTCGGTTTTATTGAGTCTGTTCATGAACAGTAATTGAAAGTGCAACACTGCTCACGCCCCCTAGCACCGGCTTAAGCGGTATTCAATTTTCAAAACAAGAAGTACTGAAATTCATGATATCGAAGGATCAGAAGGTATAACAACACTGAGAATGAAGTACGGGGCGACTTAAATCAACATTCAGAAAAAAATACTTTTTCATCTCTCTGTGGTCGCACGTGGGATAATTCCATTGTGAAAATGTTTGTTTTTCAGCCGTAAAACTCGTAATAATCGGTCAAGTGTCCAACTTTTTGTATTTGTTTTCTTAGTTATACAAGTTTTAAATCAAAATTCAGAAATAATTACTTTTTCATCTCTCTGGTGTTATAAGTGGAATTCTTCCATTGTGAAAATACTATTTTCATCTGTAAAACTCGTAATAATCGGTCAAACATCCAACTATGAGTATTTGTTTTCTTAGTTGGACCATTTTCGATCGGATTTTACAAGTTTTTAATTAAAATTCAGAAAAAAATACTTACTCATCTCTCTAGGTGAGATGAATGGAATTTTTTCCATTGTGAAAATATCATTTTCAGCCGTAAATCTTGAAATTATTTCAAGTTCGGTCAAACACCCAACTGCTAGTGTTTGTTTTTTAGTTGGACCATTTCCTGTCAGATTATACAAGTTTTATGTCGATATTCAGAAATAAATACTTTTTCATCTCTCAGGGTGAGATAAGTGGAATTCTTCCATTGTGAAAATATCATTTTCAGCCGTAAATCTTGAAATAATAGGTGAAACGCCCAACTGCTAGTATTTGTTCTCTTAGTTGGACCATTTCCTGTCAGATTATGCAGTTTTTAAATCGAAATTCAGAAAAAATACTTTTCATCTCTCTGGGTGTGATGCGTGGAATCAATCCATTGTGATATATTGTCGTCAGTCATAAAACTCGAAATAATCGGTCAAACACCCAACTATGAGTATTTGTTTTCTTCGGTCATTTTCTGTCCAATGAGTCGAAGTTTACCGTTAAATTCGGTAGAAAGCTTTTACATCGTCAAGTCAGCGGCAGCTTAATGCAGGTTGGAAGATTACTGAAATCTCTCATCCAGGGTCCGTGGTTAATCTCAAAATCTGACCCATCCGGTGATTGAGAAGAATGATGTCGGGCTCTAGCAAAAAAGGGACCAGATAGAGCTAACACACTCGTACTTATTAAGCGGTCACTATAGAGAGTCTCTGTTGTACTTTTCTCAAATTGCTGAAAAAAATAAATTGTGAAATCTTGTTTCTCGTCATTCTTCTTTTACGCCAATTTATCTCACGTGACACAAAAGTGCCACAGCGAGTTTTAGGAATCGCCTTTTGTCGGCCATTAAACCTCAAGCGATGTCTTCACATTTCACGGCATCTATACTGTTTTGTATAGGTCAACAGACAAGTAACTGTTCACAATGATGTTAATTCAAATAAAATGTTTAAACACGATTTTAAATACCGAAATTACATGTATTTTCTTAGACAGCTCATTTTATTAAGTCGTCTGTACGAGCTATTGTAACTCCGGCGTCCGCGTTGTCGTCGTCCGAAATCTTACCACTGACCATAACTCGAAAAGTATAAGAGGTATCAACATGAAACTTCATAGGTTAGTAGATCTCATTGAGGGGGAAGGACCCAAAATAAGAACTATAACTCTTGATTTCAAAATCTTAGTTATTGCCCTTTATATTTTTAAAAATATGTTTAAAATTTAGCTGGACAAGCACCAAGTCAGACGAGCGTTGGCGCGCACGCGGCTCTTGTTGCTATTTATGGCTAACTTCTGCAAATTTCAATAACCATGTTGACTTTTCTCCATAGTAAACCCACTCTACAGCAACCCATCAAAAGTCTAATTTGCAGACAAGTAAAAATAGAGGGTTTTTTGTTTCATCACTTTCGCTCTATATTCAATTATTAACGCTTACGCCGCCATAAGTGTATTTGTGATGACAATTTCAAATTTTTATTGAGAAAAAACCCAGAGTAAATCAGCGTTTCGACTTTGCAAACAGTAAAACCACAACAGACGGCTTCTACGGGTGCCGACTGACAAGAGCCTGCTGTTTGTTTATACTGTAGTGTGATATAGATCTAATTCTACAGGATATGTATGAGTAAAAATGTTCTGTGTTCATATGCCATTACAAAACAATATAATTAATATTCATGATTTGTAATTTCTGACATGGATATTCATGGAGTAATGGGTTTACACTGATTATGTGTTGAAATTTGCACGTGTTTTACCCGTATAGGGTCATTGTAGAGCAGTATTAACCCATTTCCGCCCAGTGGAGTATCCCATGTTTATATACTGGATTAGTCCATTTTCAGTCATTGAAGAAAAGTCGAGCTGTTGTGATCACTGAGTCGTAGGCGTTGTCGTTGTCGTCGGGGTGCAAAAACTTTAATGTAGCTCATTATTCGAAACGTATACATGTATGAGGTATCAAATTTAGCTGAACAAGCACCAAATCAGACGAGCGTTGGCACCGCACGCGGCTCTTGTTTATCTAAGGGATGCCTGACCTAAATCTTCAGTTTTGTTTCGTTTTATATTGCACGTTGTATATTATACGGCGTCTAATCAGGGTCTACACTATTTGCCTATGTCCCATATATGGGATCGTGGACACAAATGGGTTAAATTTCTCCTCTGATCAAAGAACAACCTTTTTAAGACTCTTGGCATTGAACGGAGGACAATTTAGAGCTCAGCGTAGTGTTAATTTAAAATACAAGATACATGTATATCCAATTTCTGTTCATTAGGCAACGAGAATGTCACACATTTTGAAACACCGAGTTACTGGGCAACGTATCTGGTTCCAAACTGTTTATAAATGTTTCGAATGCCGGTCTAACTGGGTTTTTTTCATATGAAGAGGTATTCTAGCTGCCTTGTGGGAGATCTGTAGTCCTTCCCGGATGTTCTGTGCACGACACTGTGGGATTTGTTCAGTGCATGGAAGAGCCTATCGGGTCTTCTTCCACCTGTTTTGTGTACGTAAGAGCCTCTGGTGTCTTCATGCACCTGGTGTCTTCATGCACCTGTTTGGTGTTCGAAAAAGATACACCTGTAATTAGCTGTATATGACTGACATACTGTTAACCCATCCTTTCAATTCACGCCTTTGCAAACGGTAAACCCAGATCAGACGTCACAGACAGGGTCTACTCTTTTTGCTCATGAAATCATAATTGATCCTGACACAATTGCCCTCTGTATTAACCATTTCCTTTATATAAACTCCTTTTCACGCCTTTGTATAGATAGTAGACCTGATCAGACGGCTCTCCTACAGAAACCACCTAATCAGAGTCTCCTTTTAGCTTTTGAATAATAGTAGATCTGATTACAGTTTCTAACAATACCATATTGCAGGTTTACATATTACATTATCCAAATTCAGTCGATAAATATGCACGATGGCATTATTTCTGACATGAAAGTTAAACAAAGAAAGGATTATAGCGGCGTAAAACAGTTATAGAAATGATTTCGACACATTCATCGAGTAGCGTGCTAATACTAAACATCACACCTTATTTCCTCTTATTTGTAATGCTGAACATTGTAACCCTTATAACAGTATGCGGCACCTGACACGTGTTTGAAAACAGCTTAGATCCAGATAAGACGGAGTGTATGAGATTTCTCATACACACCCTAGCTGTTTGACACACGATATGCAGTAAACAGCTGTACCAGGTAATATGTCATTCATCAATATCCAAGCTGTTTGACACACGATCTGCAGTAAACAGCTGTACTAAGTATTTTGGCATTCTTTAATATCCAAGCTGTTTGACACTCGATCAGCAGTAAACAGCTGTACCAAATACTTGGACATTCACCAATATTCAAGCTGTTTGACACTCGATCGACAGTAAACAGCTGTACCAAGTAATTTGGCATTCATTAATATCCAAGCTGTTTGACACATCGATCGACAGTAAACAGCTGTACCAAGTAATTCAGCATTCATCAATATCCAAGCTGTTTTACACTCGATCAGCAGTAAAGAGCTGTACCAGGTAATTTGGCATTCATTAATATCCAAGCTGTTTGACACTCGATCAGCAGTAAACAGCTGTACCAGGTAATTTGGCATTCATCAATATCCAAGCTGTTTGACACACGATTGGTAGTAAACAGCTGTACCAAGTAATTTGGCATTCGTCAATATCAAAGCTGTTTGACACTCTGTGTGTAGTTTCTCAAAATCAAAGTGTTTGGCCAGTCGGGGTTTGGTCTGGGTCTATCAGTCTTTCCGAATACCTCGGAGTGAATGTCTTGGAGATTTAGCTCTCTGAGTTTGATATTGTGTGCATACATTCCGCAAACTGTTTCGTCATTTTTTTGCTTCCAATTATAACATACAATGTATATTAAATGTGTCACTACCAGGTCATCCAAAAGATTAGATCTTGGTGTAATACAGTTTCAGTTTGTAAAGGTTATCCCAAACTCCAATGCAGCAGGTTAAAGGTTAAACAGTTTTATTCTTCATTAATGTCTGCCTTGAGCAAAATTGTAATTAACCCATTTCCTGATATTGACGACTTTGGCGACTCTGTAAAAGTTACTTAGTGAAATCATTGTGATAAATAGAGCATTTGCTCATATAGAAGCAAATGCTCTGTTTATCACAGTGGTTTCAAACTATAAAATTCTAAAATGTTCCTTTCCTCTAGTTAATGCTCCTTTTCGGTAGATGTATTCAAAGAGGCTGTAGGCCTATCTAAAAATTAGCCTATGAGGTAATAGGTTAACTGTAGTTTAGAATGATAGCACGAATCCGCGTTTATTGTTGTGAATGCTTAATAAATAGCAATCATCGTTTAGTTGTACTGTAAAATCTCTCTAAGACGAACAAACATAGGTGTCATTAATAGCAAACGGGTGCTTAATGCGGAATGAAGGAGATTTCTGTATAAATTGCATGTAGCTATCATTTGCGTTGAAGACGCAGAGTAGACTCGTTTTCAGACCCAGAGTAGGCCCGTTTTTGATCGTCGCTCTGGAAGTTTTTTACTGTCGTTGACTTGATTTCTCAGTATGTTAAAGATTTATTCAGTCTTGGAGCTACTTCTTATATAGAGAAGACAAATGGGCATGTGCGTAGAAGAAGAGCAACAGGCGTGTATGTATGCCTGAATGTAGAGAAGAGCAATAGGCGTGTATGTAGAGAAGAACAATAGACGTGTTTGTAGAGATGACCAATAGGCGTGTTTTTAGAGAAGATCAGTAGGCGTTGTGTAGAGATGATCAGTAGGTGCGTGTGTAGAGAAGAGCAAAAGGGGTGTTTATAGTGAGGAACAATGGGCGTGAATGTAGAGAAGAGAAATAGGCGTGTTTGTAGAGAGGAGCAAAAGGCGTGTATGTAAAGAAGAGCAATAGGCGTGTATGTAAATAGCTTTCAGTGCGTGGTGCATGTTACCAGTATAGAGTTCTCATTGTATGGTGCATGTTACAAGCATAGACCATCAAATGGATGGTGCATTTTAAAAGTAAAGAGTTCCAAATTCATGGTGCTTGTTGCCAGTAAAAAGCCCCTAGCGCATGTTACTGGTATAGAACTTTCAACGCATGGTCCATGTTGTCAGTATAGAGCTCTCAGGGCATGGTGCATGTTACCAGTATAGAGTTGTTGTGCATGGTGCATGTTACCATTATAGAGCTCTTAATGCATGGTGCCTGTTACCATTATAGAGCTCTCAATCCATGGTACATGTTACACGTATAGAATTCTCAGTGCACAGTACATGTTACCAGTATAGAGCTATCAGTGCATGGTATATATGCTACCAGCATATAGTGCTCATGTGAAGTACATGGTGCATATTACCAGTATAGAGCTCTCAATCTGTGGTACATGTTACAAGTATAGAACTCTCGATTTGTGGTGCGTGTTACCAGTATAGAACTCTCAATCCGTGGTGCGTGTTACAAGTATAGAGCTCTCGATTTGTGGTGCGTGTTACCAGTATAGAACTCTCGATTGGTGGTGCGTTTTACCAGTATAGAACTCTCGACTTGTGGTGCGTGTTAACAGTATAGTACTATCGATGCGTGGTGCGTGTTACTAGTATAGAACTATCGATGCGTGGTGCGTGTTACCAGTATAGAGCTCTCAGTACATGGTACATATTACAAGTATAGACATATCAGTGCATGACGCATTTTACTTGATAGGACTATCAACACGTGGTCCATGTTTCCAGTACAGAGCTCTCAGTACATGGTGCATGTTTCCAGTACAGAGCTCTCAGTACATGGTGCATGTTTCCAGTACAGAGCTCTCAGTACATGGTGTATGTTTCCAGTACAGAGCTCTCAGTGCATGGTGTATGTTTCCAGTACAGAGCTCTCAGTACATGGTGCATGTTACCAGTGTAGAGCTCTCAGTGCATCATGCATGTTACTAGTATTGGGCTCTCAGAGCATGTTACCAGTATAGAACTCTCGATGCATAGTGCATGTTACCAGTATAGAACTCTCAGTACGTGGTGCATGTTACCAGTATAAAGCTCTCAATGCATGCTGCATGTTACCAGTGTAGAGCTTTTAGTGCGTTGTGCATGTTACCAGTATAGAGCTCTCAATGAGTGGTGCATGTTACCAGTATAGAGCTCTCAGTACGTGGTGCATGTTACCAGTATAAAGATCTCAATGCATAGTGCATGTTACAAGTATAGAGCTCCAAGTGTATGTGCATGTTACCAATATAGAGCTCTCAGTGCGTGGTGCATGTTACCGGTATAAAGATCTCTATGCATAGTGCATGTTACAAGTATAGAGCTCCAAGTGTATGTGCATGTTACCAGTATAGAGCTCTCAGTGCATGGTGCATGTTAAAAGTATAGAGCTATTAGTGCGTGGTGCATGTTACCAGTATAGAGCTCCCAGTACGTAGTGTGTTACCGGTATATAGCTCCCAGTGTATGGTGCATGTTACCAGTATAGAGCTCCCAGTGCGTGGTGCATGTTACCAGTATAGAGCTCCCAGTGTATGTTGCATGTTACCAGTATAGAGCTCCCAGTGTATGGTGCATGTTACCAGTAATGAGCTCCCAGTGCGTGGTGCATGTTTCCAGTATAGAGCTCCACGTGCGTGTTGCATGTTACCAGTATAGAGCTCTCAGTGTATGGTGCAGGTTACCAGTATAGAACTCTCAGTGCGTGGTGCATGTTACCAGTATAGAGCTCTCAGTGTATGGTGCATGTTACCAGTATAGAACTCCCAGTGCGTGGTGCATGTTACAAGTGTAGAGCTTTTAGTGCGTGGTGCATGTTACCAGTATAGAGCTTTTAGTGCGTGGTGCATGTTACCAGTATAGAGCTCCCAGTGTATGGTGCATGTTACCAGTATAGAGCTCCCAGTGTATGGTGCATGTTACCAGTATAGAGCTCTCAGTGCATGGTGCATGTTACCAGTATAGAGCTCCCAGTGTTTGGTGCATGTTACCGGTATAGAGCTCCCAGTGTATGGTGCATGTTACCAGTATAGAGCTCCCAGTGTATCGTGCATGTTACCGGTATAGAACTCTCAGTGCGTGGTGCATGTTACCAGTATAGAGTTCCCATTGCGTGGTGCATGTTACCAGTATAGAGCTCTCAACCCGTGGTGCATATCACCTGTATAGTGCTCTCAGCACATGGCACATATTACTGTGTAGAACGTTTCCTATCTGATAAGACACAGTTCAACTGTCTCTCGGCTGCCTTTTACCATATTTTAAACTACGGTTATTCAAAACTCAACTGTTGGTATTTATTCTCTTATTCAGCTCATTTCCTGTATAATAAACCGCGTTCTTCTGCACTCATTTTCTTGCCTTCTAAAATACTTTTCAGACATACAACTATACGGAAGCCCTAGAGGGACATTTTAGTTACTTATTAGCACTTATTAGTTATTAATTATTTGTTATTAGTTATTTGTTATTACTTATTTGTTACGAATTAATGTGTGGTTCAACCATTTTGCAAATACCTTTCATCTCTCTGTTGTTACGTAAGATAACTCCAATGTGAAACTATTAGTTTCCGCCAAAAAACATGAACTAATTGGTCAAACACACAACTGTGAGTATTTTTAGGTGGCGAGCGCCACCTTTTGTTACCACACTTCAGAAGCTGAATTCCCTGTGGAATATTTCCATTGTAAAAATATTACTTTTATCCGTAAACCAGGAAAGAATTAAGTCAAACACCCATCTCTGTGAGTGCTTGTTTTCTTAGTTGGATCATTTCCTTTCGGATTGTACAATTTTTAAGTCAAAATTCAGAAGAAAAAATGTTTCATCTCTCGTGATACGTGAAATCATTCCATTGTGAACATTATTACTTTCAGCCGTAAAACTCGAATTAATTGGTCTAACACCCGATGAGTCAAGTTTTAACATGACAATCTGTTCTCATCACTCTGTAGTTTGTTGTCGAATCAAACGGTTTGGAAATCAGTCTGGATCGGGGTCGTCCACTGTCTGTATGTAGGCTACATTACAAAGGAACTCTCTAAAGCAACTGTCAAAATGGCACGGTACGGGGTCCTAACTCTTTACATTATAAATACGACTTTCTTTGCCTTTGCAAACCCTGTAGAAGCAATCTGATCAGGGTCTGCTACATGTATGTTTGATTATATAACATCGGTATGATTGTACAGTTATTGCCAAGACCAAAACTTCCTGTGTCCATGTACTATTATAACAATCTTATTAATGTCCATGACGGCATTACTTCTTACGTGAATATTCATGGAGGAAAGGGTTAATGTCAGGTAGTAGTTTAGAGTAGGTCTGAATTCCACAGGAGCTTTGATCCTTGATAATGCTACAATCGCCTTTTAAATACACCCCTGATTGTTAATTGACTCATTCCTTTTGAATACACCCCTGTTTGTTAATTGACTCACTGAAGTCCACAGGAACTTTGGTCCGTGATAAAGCTACAATCGGCTTAAAACACCCATGTTTGTAAATTTTAATCACTGCTTTTAAATACACTCTTGTTTGTTGACTCACTGTTTTAGAGAGATTCTACAGCACTTTAGATATTATTTCATGTTGATGTTGAAGTAAATACATTGTAAACTGCTTTTGCCAGACTGTGTTATTTTCGCCTTTTTAGCTGAGTTTGACAAAATGTCCGCCGTTGTTCCTTGTCCGTTGTCAAGTCATAATGTCTTAACAAGCAGACTGTTTACTGTTTATCAGGCAATAGCAAATACTTCTCTCTCTCTCTCTCTCTCTCTCTCTCTCTCTCTCTGACTACTGTATATCAGGCAATAGCAAATACTTCTCTCTCTCTCTCTCTATCTATCTATCTATCTCTTTATCTCTCTCTCTTTGTCTCTCTCTTTCTCTCTCTATCTCTCTATCTTTCACTTCTCTTTATATATCTCTCACACCCACGATCTAATTCAGCATGAAGCCGTAACACACTATATCTACCCATGCAAAATAAGATGCTCGCGCAATCACTCACTCAAATACACAGCACTCTAACACTCAACACACACTCAACAAAATTATCCTATTTGCTCCCAGTGGGTTGCCTGGCCTAAATATTCAATTGCATTTTGTTTTATATTTAAATTCCTATCGGCAAACAGTATGCGGCGTCTGATCGAATTCTACACTGTTTGCCTACGTCCCATATATGGGATCGTTTGAGCAAATGGGTTAATGAGCTTCGATGTGATGATAAGTGTTGAGAGTTCGACATTTTCAAAGCAGCCTAAAGGTTTTCTCCAGAGCTACATTTAAAGGTGTGTGTCCAAATGATAAAATCGTCATTTGTACACCAAACCCACTACCGTGATATTGAAACGATTCTAAAGAGTTGTCACAGTGTAGGGTCTACTGGAGAAATAAAGGATCTTTTCTGGAAACTATTTAAATTCACGCATGTTATCTGGAGCTCTGTTTTAACCACTTTCGAATAAGGATTACAACGCTGGAGTCTAACACAATGTGTTCTGTTAAATGAAATAACACGTACGTACATATATCATTTAGCCAACAAAAATATTGAACAATAAACACCCTCTAACCGGGCGTTAAATTTAGTAGGAATATCGATGTTGGTGACAGGTTTCAGCTTAATGCAGGGTAAAAGTGACGCAAAAAGCGCATAGAGGAGCTTCTGTATGACTTTCTCCCTGTATTTAGCGGCCACCTGCCTGAAAGTATCTAACTTATTCTTTACTAGAATTCCAATTGAGGGGGGGGGGGTTCCTGTATTATGTAAGAGACCACTTGCGTTACACGGTTTGTAACGTTCCTGGCATGTCAGCTTTGAGTTGGTTAACTAATGCCCATATTCACTAATAGTTTGAACACCTAAATTTGAGACTCAGACACAGAACTATACACCTAAATACAGAGGCCCATATAAGATGCGTATGCGTAAATTAAAACCTTTTTAAGAATGACTGCTTTATTTTTCCACCAAACTCTGTACCGCGATTACTCTTCAGAATCGTCTAAAGGAGTTGTCATACTACATGTATATGGTTTAGTGGAGAAATGAGGATTTAAGTACATGTATTAGGGTACGCCCCCTTATCTGCATCAATCTCTGTTCAACATTATACTACAAAAATACACCTTTCTAAACATATGCAAACACTGTAGACCCAGATCGGAGGTTCCTGTAGGAGCAATTTTGAAGAAAAAATTCATAGTATTAAGAGTTCTTATATGGATTAAAGCGTTAACCAGTCGTTTGGAGAGATTATTGAGTATATATAGCTGAACTTCGATATCTCGAATTCCGATAACTCGAATCTCGCAATAACTCGAACTCAAAGTTTGGTCCTTCCAATAATTACAATACAGAACTGCTACAACGTGTATTACTGTGCATATGGAAAAATATATGTGGCAGATTAATGCAGGTCTAAGGTTATGCTGAAATCTACACATTACTTTAAACATGCATTAAGCAGTGAAATTAAGAACATGTCCAGATTAGAAATCGGATAATGCGAACTACTGTTAGCTCGAACTAACTTGTACGGTCCCATGAAGTTCGAGATATCAAAGTTAAACTGTATAATGTATATCGTACTTAGTTGTGTTCCGATTATCGATTATAATCGATGATTGATAAAAGAAACTACTATCAATAGTAATTTTCACGTAATCAATTATTGACTGTATAATTTGCGCAGCAGTAATTGTCGTTGCTATTTTAACCCTTTTCCTGTTCTACGTTTATTCCAGGTTTCAATACTTACTGAATATTCAAGAACAAAATAGTTAAAATGATATATGGAAAGTGGAGCATTGTAGCCATTTTAGAAAGTAAAAAAATCAAATTCATCAAGTCCGATAAGTAACATAGCAGACCTTGACCAGACGGATGCTATAGGACCCATCTGATCTAGATCTACTCTGTTTGCAAATGCTAAAACACGCGTTTATATGAAGGAAATGGTTAATAGGAATCTAACGGTTTAGTCCTGTACCAGTATAATGATGACAATGTTACTAAGCCTCAACCAAACTGTATATTGTGACCACTCATTAGAATTAGCTCTTCAATACGATTCTAGTGAATGTTCACAGCATACCGATAGGTTGACATAAATATATCTTGAGCCTCATCTGATAATCCAGTACTATCTAATCTAGCTCTGTTTCTTACAATTCGGTTGCCGTCTTTGAGAGACTATTGATAGTGTACGTGTCATATAGCTTTGGTCTTGGTCCCAAAACATGTTCCTCGAGTCTGAGATCATTCTCCCGATCCAAGACCCGATGTTCTTAGTTGGAGATTTATAAACTTTGGGCCACATAGGTCTGACTGTGTGCAAGCTCTGACCAAACATATGCTTCAGGATAATCTGATATTTATAACATCGGGGTCATGCCACGCTTATCAGGATAAAAAATAAACGGGTGCCGTGGTCATCTTCGGATATTCATTAAATGGGGGTGGGGTATATTTGTTTGTTCGTGCTTGTCGAATCAACTACTATCCGGTTACATGTACATTCAGATATTGTAGTTTTCATTACAGATCATTATAAAAATGTAGTACTGGTGGGGTTCGAACCCACGCAGACATCCGTTCATTGGAACTTAAGTCCAACGCTTTAACCACTCGGCCACCGTACTCTGGATTTATTAGCCAGAAACTGCGCTATGCGATTGTAATGTCACACGATAGCAGGGAACGTAACTTTGGAGAAAGAAAACTATATCTGGATTGTCATTACTTCCCTTTTATTTAATGGTTAAAAATTGGGTCAACCATTGGGTCAACCTACGTATGGGTAAACCGTATATACCCAAATCAGAGGGGTCCTGAATCAGATCAAGGTCTGCTCTGTTTACTTTTGGTATAATATATAGATCTAATTTTACATTTCATTATTAAAAGAAAATAAAGTCATTCAAATTATGTTTTACATGAAAGTTTAAGAGTTTCAACTAATCATTACTAACGAAGGGCTTTCATTTTTCTTTCCCCTTTTTCTTCCGTCTTTTCTATTCTTCTTGTTCAGATCCAACGATTTAAAAATGAATTGCTGTATGTTTAGATAAGTTAAAAAATAAAGTCATGCTGTAAGACGACAATTTAAGCAGTAAACGCGTGTTAACCTATATCGCATTTGCAAACAGCTTGAATCTAGATAAGATGCTGTTTGACACTCGGTCAAGAGAAACTTGACGTCTCATCAGTGTCAAAGCTGTTTGATACTCGGTCAGGAGTAACTCAGTGTCTCATCAGCTTCCAAGCTGTTTGACACTCGGATATCAGTAACTCAGCGTCTCATCAGGATCATAGCTGTTTGACACTTGGTCAAGAGTAACTCGGCGTCTCATAAGGTTCCAAGCTGTTTGACACTCTGTCAACAGAAAAATGTAAGTGCATTTTAACACTTTACTCCATAAATACACCTTTATATGTCTTTACAAACAGAGTAGACACGGATCAGATGGCTCCTAAAGGAGGTCTATTTACTTTTGATATAACACATATGATTCTAAAATTTCTGCCATGGCCAAAAAGTTCCTGTGTTAATGTGTTATATTAACAATCTTATCAATCTCCATGATGACATTATTTCTTACATAAATATGGATGGAGTAAAGGGTTAACAGTTTACGCGATTTAAATGAAATCATAGTCTCATGAGGATACATACCGTTTAATCATGTAATGATATCTTTGATCCATACCGTTTGATCATGTAATGATATCTTTGATCCATACCGTTTGATCATCTAATGATATCTTTGATCCATACCGTTTGATCATGTAATGATATCTTTGATCCATACCGTTTGATCATCTAATGATATCTTTGATCCATACTATTTGATCCTCTAATGATATCTTTGATCCATACCGTTTGATCATCTAATGATATCTTTGATCAATACCGCTTGAGCATCTAATGATATCTTTGATCCATACTGTTTGATCATCTAATGATATCTTTGATCGATACTGTTTGATCCACTAATGGAATATGTGATACATACTGTTAGATCCACAAATGATATCTGTGATAAGTACTGTTAGATCCGGTAATACCTTTGATCCATACTGTTAGATTCGCTAATGATATCTTTTATCCATACTGTTAGATCCACTACTGGTATCTGTGATCCATACTGCTAGATCCACTAATGATATATGTAATCCATACAGTTAGATCCACTAATGATATCTGTGATCCATACTGTCGGATCTTCTAATGATATCTGTGATCAGTACTGTTAGATCCGGTAGTACCTTTGATCCATACTGTTAGATTCGCTAATGATATCTTTTATCCATACTGTTAGATCTTCTAATGGTATCTGTGATCCATACTGTTAGATCCACTAATGGTGTCTTAAATCCATACTGTTAGACCCACTAATGGTGTCTTTTATCCATACTTTTAGATCCACTAATGATGTCTTATATCCATTCTGTTATATCGACTAATGATACCTTTGATAAGAAATAAAAGTCTGCTTCCAAATCTGAATACCCGATAACTTTGTATATTTTCATGAATCAGTTTAACCAATTCCCTGAATGTTTGTGTGAGAAATATTGACATCATGGACATTTATTTACTGAATTATTATATTTGGCTTTGATAAAAAAAAATCTGTAGAATCAGACCTATATAAGTGCATGTGCAAACAGAGCAAACCCTGATTAGACTGATCCTGTAGGATCCGTTTGATCTGGATCTACTATGTTTATAAAGACGTTTCTATTAGGTAAAGCTATGGAACGCCATTCTGCCATGCTATTTGCTAAATGCTTAATGCGAAATGCTTAATGCAAAATGCGAAATGCTTTTTGCCTATTGCGTAAATGGCTAGGGAAATAATCAGAATGTTCCAATGATGGGTGTAAATGACAAATGCCAAATGCGACATGCTTATTGCTAAATGCATGTTTGCACTACTAGCATTGAACAACGCCATTTTTAATTTAATAGTGCAATAAGTAATAAGCTTTAATGTAAATAAACATGCATTTAGCAAATGTACAGTTACTTTAAAAATAGTGCTGTTCAATGCTAGTAGTACAAACATGCATTTAGCAATAAGCATTTGGCAATTGGCATTTGGAAGTTACATCCATCATTTGGAACATTTCCTAGAAATTTATAAAATTGGCAAAAAGCATTTCGCATTTTGTATTAAGCAATTAGCATGGCAGAATGGCGTTCCATATACAGCGTTAACTTTCTCTGGTTTAGAGTCAAGAAATGTGATGAAAAAAATGTTGTGATAGATTTGTCCATGTCAAAGTGCTCGAAAATGTTTACACAATAGATTAGCCTACTTTCATAGGCCCAAACCCTTTACCCGAGTTCGTGCCACCACGATAGCCCAAGGTCAGGCGTTCGGAAATGCTCGACTAATTCCGGCAAGATCGATCGTATGCGGATATATTGCCCGAATTAGACGAGAATTTCCGATTGATACAGACGTGGACGAGGAGCTGGAATGCGCTGAAAAGGGGAATGGGTGTCCACATACTAGTTACAATAAAGTCTGGCTAATGCGACAACACACTTTACAATTCTTGCTTTCGGGGGATCACCACCCTTCAGAATTTATAATCTTCACAACAGCAGGTGTTAATTGCTTGTGTGACGGCCGTAAAACGTCGCCCCGTACTTCATTCTTGAGCAGTGTTGTTATACCTTCTGATCATTCGAGATCATGAATTTCATTACTTCTTGTTCTGAAAATTAAACACCGTTTAAGCCGGTGCTAGGGGGCATGGGCAGTGTTGCACTTTTAATTACTGCTCATGAACAGACGCAATAAAACCGAGTCTGCAATTTTCTCTTTTTGTGTTGCAATTTTTGCTTTCGGGGGATCACCACCCTTCAGAATTTTTAAAAACATAGGAATGTGTAAAAGCAAGTGGTTGCTTGATATGGGAACTAAAACTTTTGCACTGCATTAAGGTATCACCAGTTTTAAAAATCTACATTTATACTTCTTTAGTATTAGAGAGAGTATCCTGTACTTTAGCTTTATCTTTATCCAAGGGAGGGTCTAAGCTAAAAAACCAGATTTATACTTCCTTAAGTATTAGCAAGACTCTCCTGTACTTTAACTTTATCTTTCTCCAATGGAGGGGGCCAAGCTGAATCCAGATTTATACTTCTGTTAATATTAGCGAGACCCTCCTGTTATTTAGCTTATCTTTATCCAAGGGAGTGGCTAAGCTGAATCCAGATTTATACTTCTGTTAATATTAGTGGGACCCACCTGTTATTTAGCTTATCTTTATCCAAGGGATAGTGCTAAACTGAATCTTGCCTTTACTTTAGCTTTAGCTCTTTCCATGGGAGGGGCTATGCTGAATCCATGTTTACACTTTCTTTAATACATGTATTAGTGAAACTCTCCTGTATTGTAGCTTTATCTTTATCCAAGGGAGGGGGCTAAACTGAATATTTCGGAACACTTTTTACAGTAAAACTGTCTTAAGCGACCATATAACTATGAGTATGTAAGGCAGACCGTAGTTTTAAAATGCATGTGTAAATTAATGCGACAAGCTCCTATAGAACATTTCTGCATTACAGTTGTCCTGTTACAAGCAGCTACCTGCCTCTGTTTAAGATCCACATGTCAAATCAATGTAAGATCGCTTGAGATAGGATCTACATCTAAATCTTGGATTTACGCAATTTCTCAAGCAAAGTCTATAATCTGGATAAAAACTTTTGGAGAGTGCGATAAACGAAAGCGCCAACAGTGAAGTTCAGATTATAGTGTGTAGAATTTGTTTCCTCATCTGCCGCTCAGCATCATGAGGACAGTTCTAAGTCTGATATGTTACTTTGTCAGGATCATGTGACTGGATTAGGCCCCGCCCAATCCACAAACACCTTACACATACACCGGTACTTCCACGACGTCATGTTTGAACCATTTCCTCAATAACATTCTGCAATAACGCGTGACTTCATGCATATCCATTATTCTATACAATAACTATCTATTTTTGTCAATGAAATGTTTTTTTCATAAGCACACAGAGTAGAGGCTGATCAAACAACTTTTACATGGAAGGGTGAATTGAATAAACCCCATGATATATAAACAGTGGGTGGTTGCTAAATTCTGGGTAAAACTAAATGCATATACTTTCTGTATCTCTTCCATCCTGCCTTTTGCACTTCGCATTAATTCCACCCTGCATTATTTTGTATCGTAAAAAATCTTCCTGTGCTGTTTTCTCCCGTACTACTGTCATCCTGCATTATTTCGTATCGTAATACTTTCGTCCTGTGTCAGTTTATCGCGTATTACTTTCGTCCTGCATCATTTCATCGGCAAGACGTTCACCCAAACTGTTTGCAGGGCTTATCATGGGCCCACCGGCAGCAGGTTAAAGGTTAAATGTACCTCCGTGATTCACCGTCTATAATTGTTAAAAGTGCACCTTGACCAATATATAGAACAGGACCATGTCCCATATACAGTGCTCCCTCTCTACAACGACACCCTTTGGGATACGAAGATTGTATGTGTTGTTCAGAGGGAGTTGTTATAGGGAGGGAAAATCAAACATAATTAGCTTGTTTGCAGATCCGCAGATCAGGTGTATTTCGAGAACTCAAACCGTTATGCCTCTATCAAACCCTATGTTGTGGCCTCTTTTTAGAATCGTCACAAGGTGACGATTCTAAAGAGTGGTCACAACATAGGGTTTGATAGAGGCATAAAGAAAATATGATGGAAAAGTTGTTTCTGTAGCCTTGTTGTTTCGGAAACAGTGACATGCGTTGTTGTAAGGAGGGAATCGTTATTGAGAGGGCCGTTGGAGGGAGGGAGCACTGTAGTGTAACGCCCACATGAAGCAACCACTCTATGTACAACCATATATACACTTAACCATTTCTCTCATATAAACGCTTTTTTCACGTCTTTGCAAACAGAGCAGACCCAGATCAGACGGTCTCTTTAGCAGTTGTCTGATCAGGGTCTGCTCTGTTTGCTTACGGCATGATATAAAACTGGTTTAACAGTTTTTTTCAAAGCAAAACATTTACTCGCAAAGTTTACAATAATAAAAATCACCTAATATATATTCATTGGGGCGTTATTTCGTGCACGAATACTTAACAGGTAAGGTGTTTAAATCAGATGATTGCTTAAAGCAGAACGAAAGTAACTCATAAGTCTTATCCAGTATTGAGCTACCACCCGCCTGCAAATAGAGTAAACCCATACCCGATCAATCTTGTCAGGGTCTACCTTGTTTGCTTATGGAATGATACAGCTCAAGGTCTGCAGTTTTCACAAGACAAAAATCCTGTATTGCTATATTAAAAATGCATTTAATGAATACTCATAATTTCATTATTTCTTACTTAAATATGCATTAAATGAGTGGTTTACGTCACCCTAGTAAAAACGCCTTTTCACTCATCTTCGAACAGAGTAGACCCAGATCAGGCGGCTCCTGCTTGGTCGGCCCTGTTTGCTATTGAAATTATAATAGATGTGGCTACAAATACCAAACAAATCATTTTACAGCTTTTAAATATGCTATTATACAAATTCAACCAATCAATATTCATGATCTCATTATCTCTTACATAAATATCCATCGATCTCTGTGGTCGTCGCTTTGGTTTAGAGGTCAATAGGCTCATATATCGCACGTCTATACCTTAACCGTGTACTTCATAAATATTCTGTAGAGTCATGTCTATATCATGTCATAAGCAAACAGAGCAGACACTGATCAGACGGATCAGCGGTGAACAGGAACATGTATCGCATGTCTATATCTTAGCCCTGTACGTCATAAATATTATGTAGGGTGTGCCTGTATCATTTCTTAAGCAAACAGAGCATTCCCTGATCAGACGGCTCCTATGGGAGTCTTCAAATCTTGATCTACTATGATTGCAAAAGCGTAGAAAGGCGTATTCATGGAGTAAAGGATTAACCCTTTACTTATACAGATACTTTTGACACCGTAACGGTTGCTAACAGAGTAGAACCAGAACAGATGAACCTATAGGAGCCGTTTGATCAGGGTATGTTCTGTGTGCTCATAGAATAACTTAGATCTGATTCTATATTATTTGAAATAACTGTGTGATCACTTGTTTTGTGTAACAGTATAAAATAAATAGTTGATTAATATTCATAAATGGTAAGAGATGAATATCCATGTAACAAATAATGACGTCATGAAAGTAAAATTAGATTATAAAAGCACATGGTCACAGCATGAGTTGGTATTGACAGAAACTGTAGCGTCATATCCATGTTACATCATAAGCAAACAGAACATTCCTTACAGGAGCCGTCTGATCTGGGTTTACTCTATGTGCAAGTGTGTAGAAATGGAGTAAAGGATTAAACATGGTGTGTTTGTGAAAGACTATAAACACTATAAACACTATAAACAGTATAAACACTATAAACACTTTAAACACTATAAACACTATAAACACTATAAACACTTTAAACACTATAAACACTTTAAACACTATCAACACTATAAACACTTTAAACAGTATAAACACTATAAACAGTATAAACACTATCGACACTATAAACACTATAAACACTTTAAACACTATAAACACTTTAAACACTATAAACACTATAAACACTATAAACACTTTAAACAGTATAAACACTATAAACACTTTAAACACTTTAAACACTATAAACACTTTAAACAGTATAAACACTATAAACAGTATAAACACTATCGACACTATAAACACTTTAAACACTTTAAACACTATAAACACTATAAACACTTTAAACACTATAAACACTATAAACACTTTAAACAGTATCAACACTATAAACACTATAAACACTACCGACACTATAAACACTTTAAACACTATAAACACTATAAACACTTTAAACACTTTAAACACTATAAACACTATAAACAGCATAAACAGTATAAACACTTTAAACACTATAAACAGTATAAACACTATCGACACTATAAACACTTTAAACACTATAAGCACTATAAACACTTTAAACACTATAAACACTTTAAACACTATAAACAGTATAAACACTATCGACACTATAAACACTTTAAACACTATAAACACTTTAAAAACTATAAACACTATAAACACTTTAAACACTATCAACACTTTAAACAGTATAAACACTTTAAACACTATCAACACTATAAACACTTTAAACACTATCGACACTATAAACACTTTAAACACTATCAACACTATCAACACTATAAACACTATAAACACTTTAAACAGTATAAACACTATAAACACTATAAACACTTTAAACAGTATAAACACTATAAACACTTTAAACACTTTAAACAGTATAAACACTATAAACACTATAAACAGTATAAACACTATCGACACTATAAACACTTTAAACACTATAAACACTTTAAACACTATAAACACTATAAACACTTTAAACACTATAAACACTATAAACACTTTAAACACTTTAAACACTATCAACACTATAAACACTTTAAACACTATAAACACTATCAACAATATCAACACTATAAACACTATAAACACTACCGACACTATAAACACTATAAACACTATAAACACTTTAAACACTTTAAACACTATAAACACTATAAACAGTATAAATACTTTAAACACTATAAACAGTATAAACACTATCGACACTATAAACACTTTAAACACTATAAGCACTATAAACACTTTAAACACTATAAACACTATAAACACTATAAACAGTATAAACACTATCGACACTATAAACACTTTAAACACTATAAACACTTTAAACACTATAAACACTTTAAACACTATCAACACTATAAACACTTTAAACAGTATAAACACTTTAAACACTATCAACACTTTAAACACTATCAACACTATAAACAATTTAAACACTATCGACACTATAAACACTTTAAACACTATCAACACTATAAACACTTTAAACACTATAAACACTATAAACACTTTAAACACTATAAACACTATAAACACTTTAAACACTATAAACACTTTAAACACTTTAAACAATTTAAACACTATAAACACTATAAACAGTATAAACACTATCGACACTATCAACACTATAATCACTATAAACACTATACATACTATGAATATTTATGATCTCTTCATGAATATCCATTCAATTAGTTTTTTATGCATGTAATAGAAATCTGAACAGATATCTTTAGTTTTGCCATCGTCAAACGTGTCCTTTTTTTGATGGTGCTATAATACATTGTAATTAATTTTGTTCCACGTATATAAGCATGGGAGAAAGGGTTAGTCAATTCCTTCAGATTAACGCATTTCAATGCTTTGCAAACAGAGTAGCTCAAAGGTAAATATTGATAAACTAGAAAAAGTTCATCGAAGTGCAGCAAGATGGACCACCTCCAATTATTCTTACAATCAGAGCGTAACAGAACTATAGCAGTCCCTCGGCTAGCCGACACTTAGTGACAGACGTAACACAGGACGGGTCGTCATTATTTTTAAGATCGTGTATGGTTTAGTCCCATTACCATCGTATCTCAGTAGACCTGCGAGAGTGACTCGCCATATGCACCCCTTATCTTTCCGTCAAATACACACCTCTGTAAACTACTTTAAATATTCGTTTTTCCCTTGTACAGTGGTCATATGGAGCAGCTTGCCAGCATCTGATGTTATGCAGCCAGATCTAGAGGGGTTTAAATCAAAGGGCGAATCGCCGTGACGTCACGCGCACCTGTTATCTTAGCCGAGAAAAGCTTGGTGGGCAAAAAGACTGACAGCTGATATGTAAACAATAACAGAAACATTGACAGCACTTTGAAAACTTCTGTTAAAATTAATAAAAAACGATTATGGTGCAATCGTTGATGATAGTTACATCGATAGTACATGTGAAAACATAAAAATGAACCGAAAATTGATTCTGGAAGATGAATTTACACGATACAAACATCTATAATTGGAGTCGGTTGTACAACAAATAACACGACAGATCTACAATAAACTATTTGCCGGCTATGTAACAAAAATAACAAGAGTTTGACATGACAACCTGTGGAATTGAAAGATATAAGCTTTTCAAAGCATGGGTAATGCACAGTACAAAATTATAATAAAAAAAATAAAAAATATTGTTAAAATACACAAACCCTTTCCCTGCTCAGTATTCATGTAAGAAATAATGATATGATGACTATTTATAAGCTAATGTTTCTAATGACATTTGTAGACAGGATTGATTTGTTGGTAGAAACTGAGGAGTCGGGCCTATTACAATTTCATAAATAAACAGAGCAGCCCCAGTATGATCTGGGTCTACA
The DNA here is from genome assembly GCA_963576725.1 of Azorinus chamasolen. Lineage (NCBI taxonomy): Eukaryota > Metazoa > Mollusca > Bivalvia > Cardiida > Solecurtidae > Azorinus > Azorinus chamasolen. The sequence goes on along the minus strand of OY755250.1, from coordinate 45,523,102 downwards.
CTGTTTGCAAATACACGAACACACGCTTATATTAGAGAAAGAGTTACATCTTTGAATGCTTTAATTCGTAACGTCTGTAATGATCAGACATATATGCTGCTGTGAGCAAAACCTCTAGGAGCACCTCTCTCCCCTCTCCTTGCTCCTCTGCTCACATATGGAGTCCACTGTTGAGGCTCACTCACCTCCCTTGACTTCTGTGCACCTTCTAGCCTTTCAATGCGCTCATTCAGTTGCTTCAGCAAATCCTTTACCTCACCCAGATCATTCTGTTCTGGTCTCTCTTTGCTGGTCATAGATCTACATGGCTTGTTCTTATCAGTATCCTGATCATCTTTCATATCAGCCTCCAGCTTCCTCAACTCAATCTTAAACTTATCGTAATCCCTGATAGTGTCACACTTGTAGCTGGCTAGATTCTTGATCTCACGACGTAAACCCTGATATAAAACCCCTTTCAATATATGAGTGTCCAATCTACTCAACGATCCAAGCAACACAGCCTTATCAAAATAGTCCTCCAGTTTGGATGCAAAAGTTGTTATTGATTCTCCAGGTTGTTGAGTGCAACTATAGAATTTTTTCATAATGGTTTCCTGGGTTTCTATATTCCCATAAGTGCTCTCAAGCTTAGCCAAAACTTGTTGCACTGTAACAGCTGTTCCAAGTCTGCGAACAATCTCAGACACTTCCCCTTTAACAGCTTTTCTTATTCCATGAAGTATCTGTTCCATACTAAATACTCCATCTGCTACAAGTGCCTCAACCTCATACTTAAAACAAGACCAGGTAACTTCCCCCTTTCCGCTTTCACCACCAAAACTTGATATCTTGGGGTACTGATATGATGTTACCCTAGGCATTGGTATAGGCTTCTGCTCAATATCATCTGATATATTAGACTCTCTTTTCTTTGGTACAGATTTTCCAAACTGAGTCATAAAATCCAACAGATCTTCCGGTCTGTTAATGTCTGGGTCTAAATGCAGACTATGAAAAGCATCAAGTAGTTTTCTGTCCCTCTCTGACAAGGTAGATGTATCTTTGCACGATGCCCCCTCCTCCATATCCACAATTATACTACGATTCCTATCTGTCATGGTGAACTAAGTCAAAGCTATTCAATAATTATGCTCTGAACAAGAAAAGATAAAGAGTTCACTCTATGATCAAGTGTATAAGTAATACACTATAAAATCAACTCCAGACCCAGCTGTGTAACTACTCACTACAGTGTTCCGGTACTAAAAGAGTCAACGAATTCCACTGTTAGCGTTCACAATAGAATTCAAGTTAATATCCTACACAGTTCACATTAGCACTAAACATCAATGCTGTTTATGTTAACAGTCACGAACCACTACACTGTATGATCACTATAATCACAATATAAATCAAACACAACACTATAGTTCACAATCACTGCACTATACACTCACCATGATTATGTTCACAAACACTGCACTATACCCATGCTATATGTGAACAATCACATCAAATCACTTTTAACACAAAGTAAAAAAAAAACAATGAATATTTACTCTAGAGACAGATATCTGTGTAAAAAAACAAAACCCAACTGAATAGTGTAAACAGAAGTATTATCAAGTCAAAACTGTATAAATTCTTCCAATAAAGTCGACTACATGCCAATAAATCAAAGTCAAAAAATCAACCAATAAATTGCTTAAATTCACCAGTTAACAAATGACTAAATAGCTGGATTGCTATTGACAATGTAAATACCAAACGACAACCAAAGAAAAATTTTTTTTTTTTTTGAAAGACAGACAAATGGATAAATAATGGGATGGACAGACAAATTGATGGACAAATAAAAGAAGCGAACTGTCGGACAAATACAATACGTCTGTTAAATACTTAAACTGATATTCTACATCAATAGTTTTGTACCTGTAAGGTGACAGACTAACTGACAGACAAATTAATAAAGCAGACGACAGACAATTGAAAAATGAAAGTACGGACGGACGAACAGACAGACCAATGTCGCCAATTTTCTAAAGTGTATCCCAGTATCTACGGAACCAAACATATTCAATATCACCCAACACGGTAGACATGTTATTGTAGTGTAAACTATTTGACCACAATGATGCAGAAATTAAATGAAATTTGTTCAATTTAATTTTATTATCAAACACGGACACACATAGCAGACATCAAGTTCAAAAGCTCTGTGTACAAGTATCGGGTCGATGTAAACAACCTACCTGTCCTGTATGTAGCGGTGACTAACTAAATATCTGTATCAATCCATCGTTGATATGAGCACATGAATACGATTAAATAAATATAATTTCTAATATTAGACTGAATTATAACTATCACAGACTACCATCTAACTACTCAAAGGATACTTTCTACCATAAACCCTATAAAAGACAAACGAGTAAGTCACATGTCAAGTCCGCCTGTGATGTCACAAGGTTACAGCACGGGAAACGGGCAATTTGAATAATTTATGCAAGGTCAAATACCTACTAGCCAATCAGAATTAGTAGACCCGAACAAGAAATAGTTCCCCGATGGATATCAATCCGCAGCAAAACGAAAGTAGTTCCTCAATTGATATTAATACGCCACACACAGAAGGAATGCAAAAGTAGTCCTTCCAATAAATTATTTGACACTGAACTAGTTATAAACAAGAAATTACAGTGGAAATCCAAATGACGGGCCTCAAAATCCTTCAGTAATGTAAAATAAGCGAAACGGTCAAATGCAATGAACTAGGTTTCAATACAAAGGCAAGAAAATATATTCACGGGTCTATGCGAGAAAGTGAAAGTAGAAATGTACTTGAAATCTATGTAGGACTTCACATACACCTGCTACTTAAATTTAGAATAAAAAAATAGCAGCATATATGTCTGATTCCTAAGAAATGGTTAGTAAATGGGATGTACCTGAAACTCAATGTTACCAATTAGAAATAGTATTAATGCATGCAAAAGTGAGGTCTGCTGAAAACCAAGCTTTCATACAAAATATCCTGTCATACTACAAAATTCAGTACTCACGCTTTGTTGTACATGACGTATCTCTGCAAGAATATACTATGGCCACTAGAACACACTAAATGTCACTGTCACTATAGTTCACATATTAAAGGAATAAATTAATTATGAAACACACTAATATGTCCTATATCCATGTCCATCCAGGGAATCTACAAACATTGATTAAAAATGATCCTCCACTAGTAATTAAGTGTTTAAAATGCACTAGATTCCAGCCAACTCCATTAGAGTCCAGTCCACTCTACCAGGTACCAGCCAACGTCCTGGTCCAACGAAGATATACAGGTACTGTCACCGACAGATCCCAAAAGGTATGTAGGGTCCAAACGTACTGGGTCCAAACGCATCAAGTCAGCCAATGGTCATCTGTATCCATATGTTGGGCAGAGGAGCAAGGAGAGGGGAGAGAGGTGCTCCTAGAGGTTTTGCTCACAGGGGGTTTGGGCATAGAGGAGGTAGTCAGGGAAGGTATGGTGGTAGAGGTAGAGGTGAATATCGACCTGATAGGCCATTGGCCGGAAACACATTTACACCGACTTGTTGGCGTTGCAATAACAAGGGCCATATGCAATCGAACTGCCCAAACTAGACTGTGCTCCAGTGAAGGGATCGTACTCGAGCACCACATCCCACAAAACAGATCCCAAATTAGTTGGTGAGGTGAATGAGGTGAACATCAAACTTAACAACATTGGAACTATTGCACTTTTAGACACAGGATCAGTTGTCAGCATAATTTCGGAGACATTTTACAGAAACAATTTATCTGATATTGAGATTGAGCCCATCAATGATATTTTAAATATTGAGTGCGCTGATGGTCGCCAGTTACCATACATTGGATGTGTTGAAGCTGAAATCAATATAGAAGCTGGTTTGGATAATGCAAAGCCACACTCATGCTTATTTCTTATTGCGCCAGATACAAAATATACTGCTGGAACGCCTGTGATTCTAGGAACCAACATTCTGCATACTTTATTGCAAGACTGCAAAGATGAATTTGGAGATAAATTTTTACAGAAAGCTAAACTTCACACACCATGGTACTTAAGCTTCAGGGCAATAACCATTAGGGAAAGGACACTTAGGAAGAACCATGATAGGATTGCAGTAGTCAAAAATGCTTCACCACAGAATATTATCTTGAGACCAAATGAAACCAAGCACATTAAAGGATACGCAGATAGAAAGATACCATACCCACATGTTAATGCAATGTTGCATGAATCGGATGAGGCAAGTATCCCGGATTATATTGACGTTACACCTAGTCTAATTAAATACAAACAGGATGACACTCAGGAATTTATAGTAACTCTTTCTAATTTGACTACCAACTCAGTTAATATTCCACCTCGTGCAGTTTTATGTGAGCTTCAGCCTGTAACAGTTACACATGAAGTGCTGAAACGGAAGGAAGAGGATGATATAGATAGGAAGAGAGAAGCAGTTGTTCAGGAGCTGAGCATTGATGACCATAATATTTTAACTACTGGTCAGAAGGAAACTTTGAAAGAATTTTTAATGAGCCATCGGGACATGTTTTCTACTGGGGATACGGACATTGGAAAGTGCAATCGAGGAAAACATAGAATAGAGTTAAGTGATGAAGTCCCTTTCAAGCTTAGGCATCGTCGTATACCGCCTGGCATGATTGACGAGGTTCGTCAGCATTTGGAGCAGCTGCACTCCTGTAATATAATACGTCCGTCAAAGTCGCCTTACGCTTCACCTATAGTTCTTTGTAGGAAGAAGAATGGAAAGTTAAGGATGTGCGTTGATTATAGGACTTTAAATCAGAAGACGATAAAGGATTCTTATGCTCTTCCACGCATTGAAGAAATATTTGACACTTTAGATGGTGCTCAGTACTTTAGTACAGTCGACATGAAGTCGGGGTACCATCAAGTGGAAGTAGAGGAGTCACATAAGGAGCGCACTGCTTTTACATTAGGCCCCTATGGATTATGGGAATTTAACAAGCTCCCTTTCGGTTTGACGAACTCACCTGCAACTTTTCAAAGGTTGATGCAGGAATGTCTAGGTGACCTGAATATGCACATCTGTGTAGTCTATATAGATGACTTGATAATTTTCAGCAAAACTTTCGAAGAACATTTGGAGAATTTGGATAAAGTGTTTACTCGGTTAAAAGAATTTAACCTTAAGCTTGCACCAGAGAAGTGTCAGTTCTTCAGGGAACGGGTACCATTTTTAGGTCATGTGGTTAGTAAGGATGGCATTGAAACTGATCCTACCAAGATTGATAAGGTGCGAAATTGGCCTACACCTTCTAACCCGGAAGAGTTGAGAAGCTTTTTAGCTTTTGCCGGTTATTACAGGCGCTTCATCTGTGATTTCAGTAAAATCACCAGACCGCTTGCGGATTTGCTTCCGGCAACATCTTCCAAAAGAGGTCCCAAGAAGAAACCTACAAAAGAATGGAAATGGTCTGATCAAGAACAAAAGTCATTTGAAGACTTGAAGGTTACCTTGTCGTCACCACCAATATTGGCTTATCCAAACTTTGATTTGCCATTTGAGTTGCATACCGATGCTTCCATGAAAGCTTTAGGAGCAGTTCTGTATCAACAACAAGGGGATCAGAAGCGAGTGATCGCCTATGCCAGTCGTTCTTTGTCGAAATCTGAGCAGAATTACTCCGCTTTTCGACTTGAATTTTTAGCTTTAAAGTGGGCAGTAACAGAGAAATTTTCTGATTACTTAGTCAATAACCATTTTTTGGTTCTTACGGATAGCAATCCTTTGACCTACATACTGACTTCTGCGAAGCTGGATGCGACTGGTCAGCGTTGGGCCTCCGCTTTAGGTCAGTTTTCATTTGATATTGCATATCGTAGTGGTCTTAGGAATGCAGATGCAGATGGCATGAGCCGCTATCCACATGAGAAGGTCATAGTTGACAAAGATCCGTTGATTAGGATTGACAACAATACTGTCAAGGCCATATGCAGTTGCATTGTACCGCCTTTTATTGAAATTTTAACAACAAACAGCATTAACATCATCGAGGCTACTGAAGATCCAGGAAAACCTTTGGCACAAATTGAAATGCGTGAGATCAGAAGAAAGCAACGAGGAGATAGAGTAATTGAAAGATGGAGAATAGCTGTGATTGATCAATGTATACCAAATAGGAATCTGTCAAAACAGGATATTGTCATGAAAAAACAATTTAAAAATTTAAAGATTAAAAGGGGGATATTGTTTAGGACAGTGAATGAGAATGGTGAGGTTATTGAGCAGCTTGTGCTTCCGGAATTTTATAGAGAACAGGTTTTAACCGGACTGCACAATGATGTTGGACACCCTGGAAGGGATCGTACTTTAAGGCTGTTAAAGGAACGTTTCTACTGGCCTGGTATGGCTGCTGATGTTGAACGTTGGGTAACCAATTGTGATAGATGTCTGCGGAGGAAGAGTTCCGTGCATAGCAGAGCACCTTTGGTGAATGTCCATACCACCTATCCTTTAGAGTTGGTATGTTTCGACTTTCTCACCTTGGAATCTTCCAAAGGAGGTATTGCTAATGTGTTAGTGATTACGGATCATTACACCAAGTTTGCCATGGCCATACCGACTAGAAACCAAACAGCAAAAACAACAGCAGAAGCATTTTACAACCAGTTCATTCTTCATTATGGTATTCCGACCCGACTTCATTCCGACCAAGGTGCAAATTTTGAATCTGATCTAATCAAGGAACTTTGTATTTTGACCAACATGAAGAAAAGCCATACATCCATTTATCACCCACAAGGAAATGCTGGACCAGAACGGTTTAATAGAACCCTTTTAGATATGCTTGGCACATTGGAAAATTCGCAAAAATTGGATTGGAAAAAGTACGTTAGTTCTTTGGTGTATGCCTACAATTGTACTCCACATGAGTCAACCAAGATTTCACCATTTGAACTCATGTTTGGCAGGAAACCAAGGCTACCAATTGACTTCATATTTGAGCAAGCCCGTGACAATAGCCATAAACCGATTAATGAATATCTTCATGATTTGAAGGATAGAATTGCTAAAACACAGGACATAGTGAAACATCATGTAATCAACGCAAAAGCTAAGCAGAAAAAGTACTATGATATTAAGGCCAAAGCGGCGAAGATTGTTCCTGGGGATCAAGTTCTAGTCAGAATACTTGCGTTTGGATCCAAGCATAAGATATCTGATAAGTTTGAAGAAGAGCTCTACACTGTACAAGAACAAGTAAAAGATGATATTCCTGTATACAAATTAAAAGGAACAGCGTCAGGGAAAGAAAGGACTCTGCACAGAAACCATTTGTTTTTGGTTCATAACCAAGACCAGATAGATGCGTTGAGAGAGACTGAGGAGGAGAATGCAATTCTAGAAGAAAAGGAACAGGAGTTAGAAGTAGTTTCTTTGGAGCAGGAAAAAGAAGTTAAAGAAGTGGAGAGTGACGTCACTGAGGACTCAGAAGATGAGGGTTTGCTGGTGTTAGAAACCAGTATTGGGGACGCCCATAATCCTGAGAGATTTCTGAGGGAAATGCCAGTCGTGCATCCTAGGGAACCTCAGATCGGTCCTAGAACTGATTTAGTTCAAAGGGCAGAAGAAGGTCTTAGGATCAGTGATTCTTCCAGAGAAGAACACTTGTTGCATGTGGATACTGTTAGTAAACAGGAAGAGTTAGAATTGCAGGAAGATGCAGAAGTTCAATGTCATGATAGATCAGATGATGATACAGAGGGTAGTTCTGTTACATTTCTGAGGGGCACAGGAGCCACAAAGCAACTGTTAGGAATTGATAAGGGGTATACAGGACCGGATCAGGAACCAGGTGAGGTACACGATACAGTGGGAATAGGAGATAGAGAAAGTGCAAAGGAGCCTGCTATAATTTCAAGGAATCAGAGTCCACCTCAGGCAATGCCAAGGAGGCGTAGTAGTTCGTCTGTAGAAATGCCAAGAGACGAGAACCTACCTACGGCAATGCCTAGAAGATCTACGCGAGAGCGTAAAATGCCCAAAAGATATGGATATGACGACTATCCGATGAATAGCATGGTGTCAAGACCATATGATTCAAGATTTGAGGCATTAAATACACTTATGGACTCTGGTGTACTAAACGATATCGATGTTGATATTGCCCAGAGACTCGTTTCCAGTATTTTTAACAGATGATTGTGATATATAAGTATTTTAATGTGCGTATTTGTTTTATTTTCATTAATGGGTACTTAACTTTTGTGAAATAATATCCAGATAGTATTATTAATATTTGGAAGGTGTAGTTTCTACACGTCGTGCAGTCATATACACAGAAGTTCAGATTTTTTTTATAAATCACTTAAGTAAGAGACATAGTATAATGACATATGGTGTTACCAATGATGTAGTCCTAGTACACTACATATGTATTCCTAGTATGTTCATTTGTTTTTACAAGTACATTTTGTAAGTAATTTTATAATGTATGTGAGGACACATTTCCAAGAACAAGGGGGCAGAATACAAGGTAAGTATGTTCTATAACATTGTAGAATATGGCTGTAGTGTAGTTGTTGCAGTTTATAGGAGTTAGTTACTGTATAATTTACTTATGTGGTATAGTATAATAGTGTTGTGTAGTGTTTCGAGGCAAACATGACAGGGACTGACGGTGGAGACTGGTATATCTGAGTTAATGACGTGGACGTCATTTTATCAAGTAGGGGAGGTGTGTAACAGGGTTGAATTTTGTCGAAGTTAGTGGTCTGTGGCCTGTTGAGATTTCTCTCCCTTGCTCATCGGTTATGAATGAGTGATCGTTCGTTTGTATTCATCATTGTTTAACTGTAGATCCCATTCATTATATAATAAGACTTAAATTTGCTATATGATTTTGAATAATAAACAGTGAAGACCCTGGTCAGAGGGTTGCTTGTTTAGCTATGTATATATATTGTCTGGGTCTACATTTTGCAAATGTCAGTACTTTTATTCAGTACTTTTATTCACCGCAATCAAAGATTCTAACAATACACACGATTTTTTTTGAGTACTAAAAATGAATTGTTTAAGACAGTTGGAGACTGTATTATTGCATTACTTACTCAGCCGATATACTGCTAATTTACTTACTAGACCTAACAGTAACGATCAAAGGTGCCAATCCCCTAATTTCTCAGCAGGGGACAAGGGTCAGCGATTACGTACGGAACTGTCATCTATCACACACTGTCTTATCAACAAAGTTATGAACTATTACGTAACAGGAATTCTTCTATTGTGACAACTACCAAACTATGTGCCAGTTGTCTAAAGTTATGATTTGTTAAATAGCTTCCCGAACAATGGAAGATAACTATGTTTTGACTAATTAGGTCTATGGCTAAGCATAATTAAATCCCAACGATTTAGATACATGTATATTTAAAAAGGTAGTTTATTGTGAAATATAGTTCTAAAGATAATATAGATATGATCTAGATCAATTCTAAAATACTTTTATTAGATCTGCTACGGTACTGTATAGTAGCCAGAAAGACAATTTACAACACACGAATGAACGACATGAGACTGTATAACTCAATATCTAGATTTTATTGAAATAAAACAAGAATTATTTTTTTTTAATATTGTTGATCTAAATTATTCGACATATCAGGCATGTCCAACAAATATATAAGAATGTCTCCCATTTCAAAGAAAGGCCAGATCAAGGGATCGGGTTTTTTGTGCGTGTTTTTTATTCAAAGTTCAGCTGGTAGTTTATAGGTCCGATTTATTCAATCTTCTTGTTATATCTATCCTTAGAAACTAAAACATAATTGTCATTATAGTCAGAGGATACAGTAAATGTACAGAAATCAACAATTCAAAACCAACACAGTCATTAAATGATGTGTAGGCTAACTGTTTCCTACCCTTTACATAGGGTTACATAGGTAGGTAATGACCTTTTTGCCCACCAGTAAACTGCGCATGCGCGAAATCGACGGGTTTGTTTACAAACAGAAATTCGCCCTATTATCCCCCTCTCTTATTTCAAACCGCCCCTAAAGGTCTGGAATCGTGTGTTTTACCTGATTTTAATCCTCACCTTGTTTAAACATCTTTCTCACTATACTCTTTCTCTCTATCCCACTTTTGAAGTCGCACTTTCACAACTTTTATAGCTTTTATTCTCGCACGGTCTGCACCTTTTCATACCACTATTACGCGAAAGCGGAGTCAGGCATTATACAAAGATAGATAGATAGATAAATATATGAAGTAGACCCTGATCAGACGGCTCCTATAGGAGCCGTCTGATAAGAGTCTGTTCTGTTTGTTTATGCACGTATACTAGATATGACTTTACAATTTCTACCAATATCAGTTATTCCTATGTACATATGCCATTACATGTATATAAAAAACAGTTAATGCATATTCATGATGTCATTATTTCTTACATTAATATTCAACAGGGAAGGGGTCTTCTTCTTCTTCTTCCTGGTAATGGCCACCATCAACTATTTGATTGTTTTGCCATTGTCGAATGCGATACGTTACAAAATTCAGACAATTTTGTATTGATAAGTTAAAAACTGATTAAAAATATATACACTCGTTTGCATCTACATAATGGCAGCTACACTAGCCTTGAATGTGGCCGGTGTTTCTGATTGTGCTATGTCCGGGGGCAGAGAGTTCCAGTCCTTGATAGTGCGTGGGAAAAAGTAGAACTTTCGGTAGTAACTGTTGGTAATCGGTATTTGAAACGATAGATTATGCGTATTTCTGGTGAATCTTTTCGGTGGGATTAGTCTGTTTTCTGTACAGATAGCTACACTTTGATGTTGGATTTTAAAAAACATATTCAGTCTTGCCTCTTTCCTCCTGCACTGCAGTGTCTTCCAGTTTAGAGAGTTTAGCATGTCTTCCACACTCGATCTGTTTCCATGTTTGTTACAAACGTATCTGGCTCCTCTCCGTTGGACCATTTCAAGGGTATGTATGTCCTTCTATGTATATGGGTCCCATACTGTAGACGCGTATTCGACTATCAGTCTAACAAGGGAATTGTATGCATTTTGTTTTGCTGTTGTCGATCCAATATTTAGGTTTCTGCGTAAGAAGCCGAGGGTTCTGTTGGCTTTATCGCATATATGTGTTACCGATATTTTTTGACCAGTTGAGATCTGAAGTAATTAAGCATCCAAGCTATTTTGCGTCACTCACCGATTTCAGGATTTGGCCATGCAATTTGTAATCAAACTTTATAGGGTTAATTTTCTTGCTGACGGTTAGACATTACTGTCCCTAGTGAAATTCCATTTTCCATTTTTCTTCCCATGTTCCGAGACTGTCTAGGTCTGTCTGAAGAACTTGTGAATCTGTTTTAGATGTTACTGCAAGGTATGCTATTGTGTCATCAGCAAATAGTCTTACAGTTGACTTGAGACTCTGTAGGATGTCATTTATGTAGAGAAGAAACAGGGCTGGTCCTAGTACAGAGCCTTGTGGAACCCCAGAGGGTTTTAAAGATTCCACCACAATTGAGCCAATGTTGAAATATTTTGATCGAGATAAGACAGTGATGACACGATTACACATTGATCAGTAGCCAATATGTAAAATTCACTGGTCGTGTTTTCAAAACAAAGGACGGAAAAGGATACACTATGAATTGAGAAATACAGTGTTGTTTTGCAGTAACATTAATTATCAAATTATTTATTAATTTATAACCCAACGTGCGTTTCAGCAAAGACCTATGATAACACGGATAAGAAACTTAGACAAATCTCACCAAGTCTCGCGGCATATATACCAAATCACGCAAAGTCACGTTTGCAAATATCTCAATGTGATACCTGGATTGTTAATATCTGTTCACAAACAAAAAAGTTTTATGCATAGACCCAAACCACCTATCAGAATAAAGTCCTCCTAGTGTTATACAGTAGTTTCTTATCTATGTGTTATCATAGGTCTTTGGTTTCAGGGGAACAAGTCAAACCGGCCCCAAGTCAAACCGGCCCCTGGTCAAACCGGCCTCCAAAAAGTCAAACCGGACCTCATTTTGGTCAAACCGGCCCCCAAAATATTTTTTTGCTGGTCAAACCGGCCTCATAAAAAAATAAAGATAAACAAAATACATATACTTTATACGATTTACTTCTTGAGTTGACTTGGTATGTGCTATTAAATATACGCATGTGTAGAGTATACCCAGATCAGACAGTTTATAAAGTAGCTTTTTGATCAGGGTGTGCTCTCTTTGCTTAATAAAGTCTACTATATCCCCGATTCCATAGTGTCTGCCTGAACAAAGCCATGATAAAAATGATTCAAACTAAACTTCCTCACGCTGCCTCTGTCCCGAGACATTCCCTTTCCAGGTATCTGAGCATTTCTACCTTTACTCATGTCTTTAGCAAATAGTTGCATGGAGACCGCCATATTGGCCGATGACGTCACAAGCGTGTCGGGCATGCAGACCCGCGAAACAGGAAGACTTTTATATAAAGACCTCAATAAAAGCAAAAATTACAATGCTAAAAGTGAAATGATAAGAAAATTTAAAATAAAGTAAAATACCTATGCAATAGCTATACTATACTAGGCGGGAGCACATATAAGGTCACGTCCTTGAGGACTATTTCACACACATGGCGTGTCCAGCTTAAAACTCATAAAAAATACAGTCATAAAATACTAAAAACACTGGTTCTAAAGGAGCATAGCGTCAGCAGTAATATTAAGCAGGGTCTGATAGAAAACTAGACTTCTCTGAATGTCCCACTTCTGCAGAAAACCACAAATTCCGCCAATTTTTCCTCAGCTCCAGAAAACACGTCCTCACTGCTCAACCGCACTATCATGCATTAACTTCATTGATTTTAAACGTGAGCCGAATAGAACACACTAATATGCAGATATTTCCAAATGGCCAAAATATTTCCGATATGAAACTACATTACGAAACTAAATCCCAAAAAAATGATTAAACATGTTTGGAAAATCTATTTTAAATTGTGGGGCCGGTTTGACCAAAAAAATATTTCACATGAGGCCGGTTTGACTTTTTGGAGGCCGGTTTGACCAGGGGCCGGTTTGACTTGGGGCCGGTTTGACTGTAATTCGGTTTCAGCATCTACTAGCGCATGCGTAAGGCGATATTAACTAGATATGTGTCACTTTTATGTATTAACATAACTTAACATACTTTCTCATCTACTTGTATTAGCTTATTCGCCTCATTTCATAAACAAATTTTATATGACACCTCCCTTCAGAATTCATTCTGTCCATCTTTCTCTTATCTCTATCCAAATTCACCTATTTCCATGACATTTTTGCGGGAAACATCACATAGAGCCACTGCATGACCTTAAATTCTATCACACGAACTCAATTATTTTTGTTCTAAATTTGATAGTGTTATAAATTCTTTAAGTAATATTGAATTCAAAACGCCAATATTTATTAGATCTATATAAATTAAAAATAGAGTTTTTTCTATCGGAAAATGGACTATACAACTCGATCCATACGAATTAAGTTACGCCCACCTGTTCAGGAATTCGGTGGTTACTGTTCCTTCGGTGGTTTGACCTTACTCGCTGAAAAGAAGCAAGTTTAAAATTATGTTGCATTATATCGATTATGAATAATGGGCCGAGGTTGGTCAGGCCGAATTTATCATGGTACGAAACGTCTAATTCGCCGAGGTATTCCGAATTCACAGGTCAGTGCGTTGTGGGAACTAAACATGGAAACAACTTTGTCCAGGACTAATTAGCTTAAACGCTCTACAGCGAGCTACATCTACACATCAGGTGAGATCTTAAATTCATACCGGCTAACATTTTATCTACCTACTACTTAAAAAAGGACGAATGGTTTAACATTGAACGGACTCCAGGCTGTGTTGTTATGCCTTCGTGACGTCACATCATAGTAACATATCGGCCACCATTTTGCGAGGTGAAAACAACTGCGTAGCAACGGTCGCGAAATCGACGTCGGCCTTCGTTTTACTCTCAGTACATATCCCATTTCTCTTTTATAAGAGCTGACAATATAACTTCAAAGTTCTTTTTTCAGAGTTTTGATATATTGTCGCTAGAGTGAGTTTATAACTAGTTGGGTAAACATTGATAGATCTGTATATCATTCAGTCGGGTATGACTAAACACCGGATATGACCGGATATGACATTCATATCCGCGGATATAAATTGCGCAGCCTAAAACCGGCCACAAAAGCATTTAAAATAAAAGCATTTTATTGAATTTAACTTTTAATGTATCCTAATATATCATGATAGAATTACAGTCAAACCGGCCCCAAGTCAAACCGGCCCCTGGTCAAACCAACCTCCAAAAAGTCAAACCGGCCTCACATGAATTATTTTTATGCCCCCAACGGTGGGCATATAGTAATCGCATTTCCATCTGTCCGTCTGTCCGTCCGCGCTAACAATTCCTATTTATGTGACTAGATAATTACATGAGAACAAAAGATCTTTGTTCTCATCGGTTTTATGTGGCTTATTTTCAGTTTGTGTGGCTATTTTGAACAAAAGAATAGCAACATACACTCAATCCGTTAGAATGACCGTCCTTCCATCCGTCACGCTGTCCTTCCGTCCCAAATTTCGTGTCCCTTCTACAACTTCTTTATCTGTGAATGGATTTCAAAATAACCTGGAACAAATGTTCACCACACAAAGGCGATGGGTCAACAACCTGGTCAATGGGTCAAAGCTCAAGGTCACAGGGTACAGTTTTTTGGGGCATTTGTCACGTGACTGTGACAGCTCTTGTTTTGGTCAAACCGGCCCCACATTTTTTAATCATTTTTAACCATGTTAAATATTAATTATTTCTAGAAACCCAATGTAGACCTAATTGCTTATCACATATATTTTGGTCAGTTGGAAATTCGGCAATGTATTAGCTATAGTTTATACTCACCTCGCATTTAGATTAAGTGACATTGTTAATGCTAATTAATAGCATGCATGTGTCTTTCGGTTGGTGTGATAATCCAATTAATGGCACACGAGTGTATGTTGTTTGAGATAATCCAATTATACACGCGTTCATTGTGTCAGATGAATGAACCAGAGACATATACATACATGTATGTATATGTCTCTGAATGAACGTATGTAAGGTATTGTTTATCTTGGTATGTAGACATATTTGCACACAAAAATTAAGAAAAGTTCAAAAGTACATAGAAATCTGTTTCAAATGTTGTAAAATTATAATATCGAGTGAAAATTTCAGATTTTTTTCAGAACCAGAATTTACCATTTCCTTCATATAAACGTACATGTATTTGTTTTAATTTCTTTTCAACCTTTACTCTATGACTTGATATTAATTAGTTTCATTTTTATCATTACTTAGGCAGAATATATAGATTCAGATCTAATGAGTATAGTGTAAGCAAACAGAGCAGACCCAGATCAGAAATCTCCTATTATAGAAACCATGTGATCTGGGTCTACTCTGTTTGCTAAAGCTCGTTTTTATCGTTTTAAAAAGACTCATTTAATAAATCCAATAATCAAGAACACTCATGTAAGACTCTATATAAAACACACATATATATAATCTGTCCATAGAGCACTTAGACTTGTCCGCGTTGTTCAGGTGGAACAATCACTGAACAGAATATCGCTCTTCAAAAATGCCACAAATTAATGTAGCCCGTTTATTGACGGAACCACACACTGAAAACAAAGGGATTAGCAGCTTAAATACATTTATGTATTACCGCCACTTGCATCCCTTAGCAATTAGTGTTCATCTTTAACAATAACAAATGGGATTAACACCTTTAACCCTTTCCCTCATATAAACGTGTTTCACACATTTGCAAACAGGGTAGACCCAGATCAGACGGCTCCTTTAGGAGCCGTCTGATCAGGGTCTGCTCTGTTTTCTAATGGAATATGAAAGGTATTTTCTTTTAGTTTTTAAATTGGCCTTCCATATTTAATTATAACTGTTTTGTCCTTGAATATATGTATATTAATTTGGTATAGATAGATAGATAGAATTAATGATTTTCGGCAGATCTACAGCCTGCAGATGGCTTCGTATATCAAGGTTAACAATATTTATTAAATGGCGATCTTTTTTAGCGACACTTTTTCAAAAAGTGGAGCTATTGTCATGACCCTCTCGTCGGCGTCGGCGTTGGTTAACCTTTTTGTTAAGGTCTTTTTCTCAGAAACCATCAAAGATATTTGGTTCATATTTGGTATGTATGTTCACTATCACAAGGGGAACCCATTTTACAAGGGTAGGTAACTCTAAAATTAATTTTGTCATAGTTATGCCCCTTTTTCGACTTAGAATTTCATTGTTGGTTAGGTTTTATGTTCAGGTTCATGTCTCAGAAACTGTCAAAGATATTTGGTTCATCTTTGGTATACATATTAACTATCACAAGGGGAACCCATTTCACAAGGATAGGTAACTCTAAAATTAATTTTGCCATAGTTATGCCCCTTTTTCGACTTACAATTTTCATTGTTGGTTAAGTTTTATGTTCAGGTCCATGTCTCAGAAACTGTCCAAGATATTTGGTTCATCTTTGGTATACATATTTACTATTACATGGGGGACCCATTTCACAAAGGTAGGTAACCCTAAAGTTAATTTTGCTGTTGTTATCTCCCCTTTCTGACTTAGACTTCCACTACACTATCCAGCACTAAAGGCCAGGTGCACAGTAAATGTGCCAATTCTTTAAAAAACAGTGTACATGTTCTTTTCTCAAAAGATTCAATTTACAAGAGAAAAGCAAGTTTACTATTTCTATCTATAAGCAATTCTGCAGGTGTGCTGAAAATTTCAAGCACGTATCTTTATCCGTTATGAAGTTATGCAACTTTTAAACGCAAAAAAGTGCCTAATTTGGCTGTAATGAATTAGCATCACTTTTTTTGCCTATTTTCAAGTCATTATTATTAGAATCTGAATAGTAACAGGTTATGAAGTACAATGTTATCAACAGAAGAATTTGTTTCTGTTTAATTTGATATATAATGTAAGTATCATGCTTTCATGAATATGGAGTTACATGCAAAATAGCAAAAAGCGTGTCGATGTAATGGTTGCTAAATCGTACAAACCCTATCATCCTATTATTGACATAATTTCAACAAAAATAGTATAATTAAAGAAGTTAATGTATTACTGATCATAAAACTGATAACCTCATCCAAGTATACCAATTTTTTTTCCATAAAGTGTACGTTTTTGATTTTTTGTCAGTTTTAGTATCTCATTTAGGTTTGTGTCAAAAATCATGTAATGTCCGTCCCCCCCTCTTATTTTTTCAGAAAACCATATCTATGTAGTGTCAACCATTTTAACATAAGCCTAGTACATGCCTTTCATCAATTCACCATCAATTTTCCTTATGACTGCATATTAAATGATGTTTTTCCAGCAAAGTATAAAAGTTATCTGTAATGTCCGTCCCCTGTAATGTCCGTCCCCTCTCCAATATGTTTCATTAGAAGACTTATTAACCATATTAATTACATAATATAGCTAAATTTGAAAACTATTTTAGTATAAATAAGTCTACTGTTTGTAAAAATATAGTATACACATAGAGAAAGTGTTTTTTTCCCAAATTACATGCTTTTAAAGATATTGCCATGTGAAATACTAATAAATTTTCATTTTCAACTCTAAACCTAAAATAAATACATGGCTGTGTACAATAACCACATTTAGACTACTACTTTAATGTTAAAAAGTCTTTATTTAAAAAACAAATCATCAAATCAAAAAATTACACAATATTTTATATTGGGGGACGGACATTACAAGTCGGGGGACGGACATTACAGTGGGCCCATTACAGTAGTGTCTGTATAACAGTCCAGCACTATCATAGATAAGTTACCATTAATCTCAAAGTAGTTGAGAACTTGACACCCTGCTGTTTTGTTTTTGTGTCATGACCTCCAAATTTAATTAGTAAGGACTTGTTTATTCAACACCTACTGCATATCAAAGAGGGGTAATGGGCCTAAGGCAGGCAGAAAATGCGCTCAACCGGGGAGGAAATAGGGGTACCGACATCAGATGTATCACATTAGTGACAAGTTCAAGAAAAAAGCTTCAGCTTTAATCGAATTTCTTTCCTTTGCAATTAAATTTAGACTTTCAATATCCACAAAGATAATTTAAATATAAATTTGATACAGCTTGGATAGTGATCACAAACTGATCATAAATATTGGCACCAGTAAGAAAGATTGTATTTTAACCATCTGTTCCGTTATTAATATTAAATGCCTGATCTAGGTCCTTACCTTAATAAAGTCACTGAAATTGTAAAGTTCAATGTCTATTGTCTGACTGAAAGATCTGCATTTTAGTCTAGATAGGTTATTGCACCAAAATTATGTCTGCAAAATAAAACAGTGCAGACCCTTGTGAGGGGCCCCTCTAAGAGCCCACTGATCAGGGTCTACATAATGTCTCATAAACTGGCTTCCTACATTATAACGGTTAAATAGTTTAATTTTAACTTTTCAGATTTGATATCTGAAGTAAGTTTAAATTGATATAAATTGGAAAGTATAATTTGATTGTACAACAAATCACAAAGTATGGACAAACAGCATGGATTTCAATCAACCATAATTTTTTTTAAATCTGATCTGGATCCAAACTGTTTGAAATGAAAAAAAAATGTTACAACCATTATTTTTTTTAAGAGTTTCAAATTGTCTTCATTCAAGTTTATTCATCCTATCTTTGTTAATTTTTAATTATTGCATGTACCACTGGGCTATTCCGAACAAATTGATCAACCTTTTACCTTTTAATTAATGTAATTATTGACTCTCAAATGAATAAAATTGAATAAAAATTAAAACCAAATCATATATCAATGTACATCTAAGCAATAATGGGCATACACAATACTTATGTACCTTCAAAATCATTTTTTACATTATGCCAGGAGAATTATAATGTCTGGTCCTGAAAAGTGTAATGTCCGTCCCCCCATGCAAAAAGGTTGATAGAATACATTAATCTGTATTTATGTTTAAAATTTAAGATATTTTCATTTCATCTACATGAGTTCATGTTATCAAACCTGTTTTAAGGTCCCTGACAACTTAATTTTAGGAAACATATTATAAATACACAGAATGAAAATAATTTAATTCAGTTTGCACTTTGAGTGTTAATTAGATCCTTCACAAAAGACAAATTTTTCACTACTATTTCACATGTAGTTATTTTTTTTCGAAAGTAGATAGATGTGTATGTATGTCAGTGAAAAATAAAAGCTGTTAAACACACCAGTTGGTCAGTGAATTAAAGATATAACCCTGTAATGCATTAAGTTGTAATGTCCGTCCCCTTGTATACCTAGTGACAGACACATGTGAAAATATAAAACTATGGGCAAAAAGTTATCTTTTTAACAACTGGACATCAATTTATATACATTAAGTCATATAAAAATTGATATAATGAACAAATACAAGAAACTTTATTTTTTGACCCAGATGCTAACTTAATTGGCACATTTACTGTGCACCTGGCCTAAAGAAAGTGGAGCGCGCTGTCTGCGGACAGCTCTTGTTTGTTTCTCCATCATCTGTCATTTTCTTTTAAAGTCTTGGTTTTGGTTTTACAAAACAAATCACTTATTGATTTGACATCGTCGTGTCTGGTTTCCATTACTAAAATGGTCGCATACAGTTGCTAAGCGATACTGGTACCCTGTTTTGATAATGCCACTTATGATGTATACGCAGTGTAAACCGGGCTGAAGTAATGGGGCGCGTGCAGCAGCTTCAAGGGGTTTTCCCACACGGATACTATGAATAGTAACAGTAGGATGGAGAAAAAGAAAGGGACAATTCGGATATTTACGGAATATAAAGGGTAGTTTCTATCGGTAACTGATTGACACAATGACTGTTTATGATATAAATCTTTAGATCTTAATAACATTGTATTTCAATGACTCGCATTCTTTTTCCGGTGCTTAAAATTTCAACTCTCAATTTTCATTTTCTACTGGCATTTCGTGAGTATGCGAGCGCTAAGTTCAAACCCTGGTTGTTCATCTAATAGAAAATATAGGAATCGTGATATAGTTTTAGTGTTGAAATACCACGAAAATATGAAAAATTAATGCATAAGATTACAAATAACTTAGGTTATTTCCGTGATTCTCCATATTCCGATTAATCAGAAACTGCCAAGTTGCGCTTGAGCGCTTGGTTTTTTGTGGCTGAGCTCGACTAATTTTCGATTATAATCGATTATCGGGACACCACTAGCTATTAGCTCTTCTTCCTTTTGTGAAAATACTGGCTTTGCACCTACAGAATGTTTTATGCTCCCGTTGACGATAGTCAGGCAGCATTATATTTCGCACCTGTCCGTCCGTGTGTCACGCTTTTACGTGCAGTTGGTTGTCACATTTTTTCACTGTCATATCTTACTAACCACTATAGCTATTGGCATTGAATTGTAAACATATTAAACACCATCCATATTTTCATTGCTAATTCAGCCCATGCTGCCTGCAAGCCCAAAGTCAAGTTCAAATGACTTAGTATTTTAAAGCTAGGCAAGCACCAACACGGGGCTTAGATGTGTCTTACAGACACAATTTTCTAGTTGTACATTTTTTCCTATAGCAGCAAATGCTTATTTATCAAGATGGTTTCAAAAGGTATTTTTGCAGGTGCAAAAGGCGTCAATATGAGGAAATGGGTTAAGGCTTATATGAAAGTCATCACCTGAACCGGTGACCCATTTAGCCCTCGATTTTAGTTCCATTTTGGCCATGATAATATTTTCACCTTTCAAATTAATGTTATGCAGTGTTCGGTAATAGAGTTCCATATGGGTACATGTGCACCTTTTACCGAACACCTCGACAACTCTGTATTATTAATACAACATTCTATGATGATATTGAATAATTACCCTTGTTTTTTAAATGTTTTTACGCGTAAATAAGTCTAACTTTCAGCACAATACATAAATATAAAGTCTGTTTATCTTTATGAACTCGGCTCTCCAGAGTTACTGAACCGGTAAGACACATCGATAATACAAGACTGGTTTACTGTAGTAAAAGGACATTCAAATATACGCACACTCGGCACTTACCAATGGCTTTGTTGGCAATGAAAACGATATGACATCATCTGTATGACGTCAAGTCGGTGCAGAATGAAGGCTTTGCGTGAAAATAGCACAATTTAGTTTTTGTTCAGTATAACAGGCACGTTCGGCATTAGGTGCCCCGCTCTAACATAATATTCATAGTCACGTGATTTCATCATGGGCACGTGACCTTTGCGCTGTCAAACATTTTCAATGTGGTACACTTTTCAATTTATGTTGATATTCTATAAAGTATTAAGAGTTTTCTCATGTTTAGAATAGTTGAAGGAAAAATAAACTGTATTGACCAGTTTATGACGCATATTTCGTTTTTAAAGCTACGAGGCATTGTTAACAGACAAACCAATGGTACTCATGATTTGATGACCAGTGCACACTTGTGCATGCGTAAAAGCACAAAAAATGAAAGGTTCGAAAAGCAGGTGGTTCCAGAGAAGGCACGTAGACGATTTATTGAGTCATGTTATGGCGAAATTAAAATCAAAGTACTAAATGTACTGCTAACAGCGAAACAGAGCAAATTACAGGTATTATAAGCA
Source organism: Azorinus chamasolen (assembly GCA_963576725.1). Lineage (NCBI taxonomy): Eukaryota > Metazoa > Mollusca > Bivalvia > Cardiida > Solecurtidae > Azorinus > Azorinus chamasolen. Next base: position 45,501,340 of record OY755250.1, on the reverse strand, counting down.
CCCAATGAAATGACGCCTTTCACTTTATTGAATGTGAAATTAATAATTGCCTTATATAATGATTATTTTCATTGGTTGTTTCTTTCATGACAAAACTTTTGCAACTAATTAAATGATACCTTTTATGGAGGGATGAATATTCAACCTGCGAGAGGGTATTTTCGGTACCTTTCGGCTATTATTAGCACTCCTAAATGTTAACCACAACAGCCCTTTTTTATGCCATTTTTAGTGGAGATATTTGCCCTTATTCCCCAAGCAAAATCATTTATACTTTTGTCCCCAAAATTTGGTAAAAAATCCACAGCGTAAATTGTATTTTTCAAGGCCGATTTTCTGAACTATTTGTCGAAACCAACTGCCAAATGTGCACCTAGAATCGCAAATGTTTGGCATATGTCGTAAGTTCTCGACCAATTCCGACTTCCATTTATGCGAGGTATTCTGATCCTAGGGAAATCGACGAGTTATTCCGAATTTTGATTCGTTATCACTATACGTTTATTGATCGTATATGAGAAAATCAAGCGCTTGTCTGGACATGAAGCATTTATAATATAGACAAAAGCGCCTGAAAACATAGATGCGGAAATGTTTCAATAGTGTCGTTGTTACACGAAAATGTTGAAAAAGAATGACTGAAATGGAACTTTTAAGATAAACTTTATATTCAAACACGCGTTCCTCACCTGAATCGGTCTAGCTCTCTGGCACAAATTTCTACCGACAGTAAAACTGTGCATACTTGGGATACAACTCAATCTGTACGAAATGATCTAATCTTCATGAGGGGGTGTTGCAGCATATATATATATATATATATATATATATATATTAATATATAGAACTGTCACCGTCAGATATTGAGTCAATTATAGGATTGCAGGCCGAAAAGGTCTCATATAGCCCCCTTCCCCACCCCCAAAAGGCCCATTACAATTGCAAACATATCATTTTTAGCTCACCTGGCACAAAGTGCCAAGGTAAGCTATTGGAATGATTCCTATGTCAGTTGTTGTGCATCATGCATTGCGGGCGTCAACAATTTGCTTTTAACATATTCTTCTCTGAAATCACAAAGCATAGAGCTTTGATATTTTGTATGTAGCATGATCTAATGGTATTCTACAAAAAATGTTTAAATCATGACTCAGTGCCAAAAATGGCCTCTCCCTGGTGGCATATCAGTTTTTCATAGGATTTTTTTTTTTAAAAAAATCTGAAACTGTAAGGCATAGACCATTGATATTTGGTATGTAGCATCATCTAGTGGTCATCTACAAAGATTGTTCAAATTATGACCCCGGGTAAGTTTTTGATAGGAGAATCTTTAAAAATCTTCTTGTCAAAACCACATGTCCCAGAGCTTAGATTGTTAGTTCGCCTATTGGAAGAAATGGGGGGGGGGGGGAGGGAGGGGGTTCTGGCGTTTTTTGGTTAAAGGTTTGGGGTAAGTGTCAAAAATGTTGAAATGCGCTAATACTTCATGAAATATTTGCCCTAGGAAGCTGATATTTTGAATGGAGGTTCCCTGTGTGTTGAACAATTTAATGTAGTGTAGTTAAAATTTAAAATAAATTTGAATTTTTGATTTGGACTAAGATTTTTGGCGGAAATAGGAAGGTAAAGTTTTTTGGTAAGTATTGAAATGCATTAGTACTACATGATATATTTGCCCTAGAAAGCTGATATTTGGAATGGACATTGATTTAGTGTAATAAGAATTTAAAATAAAAATTGAATTTTGGCAGAACTCGTTATGCATGTTTTGGAGTTGTCTGGAGGGGGAAATTTATAAATTTACATTTTGACTTTGGTGAAAGTGGGATAAGGACGAGCTTGGGTACCCGTAAACCAGGTTTAAGTCCCCCAGTAGTCCTTTTTTTTTTTGGCTGCTGGCCGTTCCAAGGCGGCACTCCTGCTTTCAGCCTACGGTCAATGTTGTTGTTTAATATGCTTAATGTTTAATGTGTTTCGTCTTGATATGCGACCTGTTATGTTTTGTCTTGTGGCTTTATCGTTTCTTGTTAGATGGTGTTTGGTGCGGTGTCATTTCGTGTGTGGCTCTCCCTGTTTGACTATTTTTCCATATTTAGTCAAAATTTCACCTGTTTTGACTTAGCTGTTTGGGCTATCGGTTTCTTTTACGGGAAAGAGTTCATTATTCTTGTGAACATGTGCTTCAATTCTGCACTAGTTTGGTTGTAAAATGATCATGTATTTGTTTACTCTTCATGCATTTAATATTTCGCTATGTAAGATAATTACTACTAATCTACACAAGATACATGTTTTGAAAAACTTGAATTTGAATAAACCCCAAAGAAGACGCGAAAGAATATTTTGGCCATAAGTTTCGCAACACCTTGGCATTCTAAAGCAGCAGGAATATAGCCAAGGTTTCCGATTGCATTTTTTGTAAACACATTCATAACTGAATAGAATATATAGACCTACATTTTCAGCCAATCAAACTGCCTTTTGCGTCATATTCTGTCATTTCCGTTTGACCCGTATTCAAATTAGCAAATACTGAAATAGGAAGTAAAATCCAAAGTTTCATAAAGGACAAGGTCAGAATAAATCTAAAATCATCAGCCACTGAAAATCAGAATTCCCAGATATCCCGCGACGAACAGCGTGTTTTGACAATGGCACACAGCCTCAGCAGAAGAAGTGCTACAAGGTTAAAACACGGGGTTCTATCAGCTTATCAAATTAAGTATTATCCATAGAAGGTTTTCAACAACATATTAAATCAAATTATATTCCAGTATCAATAACAACTGAAAATAGAGCCTCTTCTACATGTATTTATCGTGTAACCGCCGATCAACACTGTCATCTGCAGACGTTTGTGTAGCGAAAGTAGGTAGCAATTTGTTGAAATGTCTTTACCAGTTTTCAACTCTACTTCAGACTGTAGTTCTGAATTTGAGTTCCATCAGGTTCCAAACAACTACCATATAATTATATGTATGAATCTACTTAGTAATTGAAAATAACACCACTCTACCTTTAATTTGTAAGCAGACTACAGTTTTTCAAAATAAAAGTGCTGAACATGGAAAAATTAACGTATGTGTAAGAGTTGAAAAATAATGTATGTAATGGATTGGGATTAATAATTATTATATATTAATGCATTTATTTTTAGTGAGCTTTTGTGATTGCCTGATGTCCGTAGGCGTGCGTTGTGCGTCGTCAGTCGTCAACAATTTGAATCTTTAAACATCTTCTCCTCTGAATCTACAGGGTTCTCAGCTAAAACTTCTGAACTACAAACGCTAGACAATTCATATTTGGTATACAAATGGCTTTGGTAAAGGCCTTTCAGTTGATATAAAGATAATTTAAAATTAGGTCACAGTCAATGTCACTATTTAGACAAGTTGGCCATCATTGAAAAACTCCCAACATTTTTACAGTGTCCGACAAATTTATTTTTTTGCTGGTAGCACACTGGGCTACCAGATTTTATATGTACTAGCCCAGTGACTACCAGAAAAAAAATCTAGTAGCCCAGATATTTTTTATTCACTTCCAGATGGTAAGACCTTGCATCCGTGTTTGGTGTATGTACTCATTCAGACCTAATATCCCTTAAAAATAATGACAACATAATCATGAACCTAGATCTATATTAATTTTTTCTTAAGTTTAGTTATTTTATGTTAAATTGCCACTCTTCCGCTTGTTTTAACTGCTAGGGGTGCTAGCTATGACATATTTTGAAGCAACTCTGACAAAATGTGTTCCATCAGATGATGAACTTGCACTGTCAGACTGTGAATATGTTATACTAACATTCCACTAGATGTTGAAATGAGAAAATATACACAAATTTAATTGTAAATGGCAATTTATTACTATTTTGTCTAATACTCTGGCATTACCTTTGTCATTAATTAAATAAAATTTCATACTGACAGGTCCGGTCATACCATGTGTTAATTGGCTTGAAATAGAAAATCAACTTTCATCATTCTAAGTAAATGCAGAATTAAATACACATGTAATTGAATTCAGAACATTGATTTTAGGTCCTTTGCACTTGTTTTAACCTTTCAGTGTGTGTCAGATGTTAATAAGACATTTTCAAAAACAAATGTAGTGTAACCCTTAAAATTATCTTCGTACCGGTATGCACTGTAACACATACAGGAAGATATTGTGGAAGTCATCCATCCTTTTTACCTGATAGAAAATTGGGTCTAAATAGACCGAGGTTTCATTCTTGACATAATCACGTAACGTTAGTTAACAGAGCTAAACATCGTCAATCTTGAAGTTTTTCAAATTGAGTAGCGAGAGAAAATTTCTAGATATTCGCCGAGATTCGATCCGCGAAAACCCATTATTTTTTGGTTTTGTTAATGCTGTGAGCGATCGGAAGTTAATAACACAAGCGAGTTTGGTTCCAAATCTCGCACCATTGAAGGGGTAATTGATCCAATTTATTAGTCAACTGAAACTGTCACACACGATGGGCGGAGCTTAAATCTAGATTCACTGGTGCGTGTGTTATTGGTTGAGATTATGTATGGAATATTCTTGCTCTGCGGGATTCGGAGATTAAACATTTCGACGAACAAATGTCAGTCATGCATCACTTGTGCGGAGATTTATATGACTTGATAGCCAATACATGGCTAGCGTCAGTGGTTGACACGCGCTATGGGTTAATAACAGGACACACGTCAGAAAACACACTCCAGAATAATTGTATGTACAGACTCTAACTCTGCGATTTTAACATGTCATAAGTAATTGCCCTACATTCTAGATTATCTGTTATAGCCGGGCTATTGATCTTTGCTTTTACTCTTAGCCCGGCGGGCTTGTTTTGAAATTCTTTAACAGCCCGACAAGATTTTCTGGTAGCCCGCGGGCAATGGATTTGTCGGACACTGATTTTTAGCTCACCAGTCTGGCAGAGCACAAAGTGCTCAGGGTGAGCTTTTGTGATCGCCTGATGTCTGTCGGCGTTTGTCGTGCGTCGTCAACAATTTGAACCTTTAAAAGTCTTCTCCTCTGAATTGGCCCAGTCACAGTCCCAGGGGTGGCCAGTTTTCTCTAGCTGACTGTTGTTTTCTGTACAAGTAGCAGAATGCTGGGTTCACTATAGGTTAGGCATGGGGAAAACTTTAAAAATCTTCTTGACAAAAACTACATGTTACAGAGCTTAGATATTTGGTGTATAGATTTACTTAGTATACCTTATTGAAATTGGTTAATATCATAGTTCTGAGGTTAAAATTGGCCCTGCCCTGTTGGTTATACTTTAAAATAGACTTTTACGCTATAACGGTTCCCCTGGGCTAGAAGGACCCCAGATATTCAGTCTGTCTTACGCAATCACTGGATACCAGTAGGTCAAATTCCTGATCAAAATTCTATAAAGGTGTCTGCTTCAGAATTAGTGTCTGATTGTTCACACTGTTTTAACCCATTCCCTCATAGGCTATTTTCAGATCCTATATACCTCTTGGAAAATTTCAGAATCTATGTGTAGATTTGAAACCATTGTGATAAATAGAGCATTTACTCCTATGGAGCAAATGCTCTATTTATCACAATGGTTTCATAAAGTGACTATTATACCTCTTTGAATAAATCTACTGATAAGGAGCATTAATTAGAGAAAAGGAAAATTTCAGAATTGTGTAGATTTGAAACCATTGTGATATAGGTAACCTGGGTAGGTTGTCGTGGGTATTAAAACAATACGCTTAAAATGTCTCTGCTTAATATCAGCTTTATTACTACGGCTATCTGGGTTTTGTGCTCGGTTCTAAAAAGGATGAGCTGAAACAAATAAATAACAGTCATAAGTTATCATGCAACATGCGTTATGTATTAGCATAATAAACATAATAGATAATTCTAAATATACAATAAATGCAATTCCAGAACTCCATTTATACTAACCTTATATTAATACCATATATAGGCACACCCAAAAGAACCTTCTTCTTTCTCTGCCAGACTACAACTAACACTGGTCAGCTGATAATATTCCCGCTCAAATTCTCTAAAACTCATGTCAAAGGTCAGTCTATCCAGTGGTCAGTCTGAAAATGACGTCTCGTCATTAACGCTATATAAAGTTGTAGATAACAGATTTTCATTACGAAAATACGTTCAATCGAAAAGAATATCATCTGAAGTCGCTTTTACAGTAAAACAACTAACACCTATAACAAATCCTCAAAGATATCTTTACCATTCACAATTCTTTGCAAAAATTGCATTACTTACAAGCTTTATTAGCTCACCAGAGCACAAAGTGCTCAGGGTGAGCTTTTGTTATAGCCTGATGTCTGTCGTGCGTCGGCGTGCGTCGTGCGTCGTCGGTCGTCAACAATTTGAACCTTTAAAATTCTTCTTCTCTGAATCTACAGGGGTCTCAGCTTTCATCTTTGGCACATAGCATCATCTGTAGGTCCTCTACAAAAGTTACATAAATTATGTCCCTAGGGTCAAAATTGGCCCCACCCCAGGGGTGCATTGTTTTCTATAGAAACATATAGTGAAAACTTTGAATATCATCTCCTCTGTAACTGGAAGGTTCTCAGCCTTCATATTTGGCACATAGCATCATGTTCAGGTTCTCTACAAAAGTTATATAAATTATGCTCCTGTGGTCAAAATTGGCTACACCACAAGGAAGACAGTTTTCTAGCAAACTTATAGCTGACTGCCATTTTAAGCATCTTCTCTTTGCTCATAAATAGGTCATCCAGTCAAGCAGTGGGATAGATGACCAGTGGCTATTTTTAGGTCACCTGTATCTGGTGCTGGAGCTCTGTGCCTTAACCCTTTGCCTGTTCTATGTTTATTATTAATTTGAATGCCTACTGCATATTCATGAACAAAATAGTTAAAATGAAGTATGGAAGGTGGAGCATTGTAGTCATTTTCCCCCAAATTTCACAACCTACTGAATATTCATCTACAAAATAGTTATAATGAAATATAGTAGGTGGAACATTGTAGCCATTTTAGAAACTAATGGAACAGATGTATAAAATTCCATTTACAAACACAGCAGGCCCTGATCAGATGGCTCCTATAGGAGGCATCCAATCTGGGTCTACTGTTTTCAAAAATGTGAAAACACGTTTGTATGAGGGAAGGGTTAATTAATAATAGTGATTGGCATTATGATATTATTATAACCTGCCCTGCAGTTCAGAAGAAGGGTAAATCATGTAAAGACTCCAGAATGCCAAATTAAAGATTTCAAATAAATTATGAAATATTTTTTAACATGAAATTGTACTACTTGAAACTATTAATTTATACTTATGATTATGCAATTATTATGTAATAATTTATAATAATATTCAAATGCAAAAAATCAGTTTGGAATGCAAGGGTACACATACCCGTTCAGAAGAACAGTTGATCGCCTTTAGTCAGAACTTTGTATGGCCTTGTTTAAATTATGCCCCTGGGATTAAAATTGGCCCCAACCGAGGGGTGGTCAGTTTTCAATAAAAATGTATAGTAAAAACATTGAAAATCTTCTCTGAAACTGGAAGGTTCATAACTTTCATATTTGGCACATAGCTTCATGTTCAGGTTCTCTACAAATGTTATATAAATTATACCCCTGTGGTCAAAATTGGCCCTGCCCCAGGAGTAGCCAGCTTTCAATAGAAACATAAAGTGAAAACTTTGAAAATCTTCTCCTCTGATTGTCTGGTGAGCGCTTCAGGGCCATTCTGGCCCTCTTGTGTCAATAACCACTTCACGTTAATACCCAATTCAACCATTTGTAAAACTATTGACATGTTTATCAAAATTATCATTGCTTTCCTCCCCTGCGAAACAATAATACTGCTTCCAAGCAAAATAAGGGCAAACATGTTTAAATGTTAAAACAACAAAACATATTTCTCTGGCAAATAAATATATTACAATAATAAAACAATGAACATGGACAATCAAAAATGAATTATTTCATCACAGCGTCCAATACTTTCTTTGTCATTTCCATGGTCTGTAGTGCACCTGAACTCATCAAGCTGTCAAGAGCTTGTAATCTTGGATCCTGTGACCTCTGTATCATGCTGTACATATGGAAATCTTTATATTTCTCAGGCATTCTTGTAGTTCTACTTGACTTTCTTGGTGCTGGTATTGGTGTAGCTTCTGCATTGTTTTTACTCTTAGGTGTATCGTGAGTTTTTGCCATATCTACTGTTCCTTCAGCGCATCCGAGTCTATCTATCTCTATCTCATCCAAAGCATTATCTCTCAGACAATTTCCATCATGCTGAGTGCCACCAAATAAACTCCACCAAATAAACTCTCCTCAACCTCATCTCTATGTCCATCACCATCCTCTTGAGCAGTTTCTACTCTGTGTTCATCTTCAGTTTCTACACTTTCTTCCGGTCCACTAGGATCAACGTTTAGTTCATCCACTTCTGCTGCAGACCTGTTTACTGCTACGTTTTCGCTGTAGTTTCTACGTTTTGGCATGGAAAACTATGCACTACAATTTAAGAACGAAATTGCTACGGATCTGTTCAAGTTGGGATTTTTCCTCCCTTTTTGCACTTTTCCAGTATTAAAGCACCTTTTCGCTCAATACAAACATGTATAAGTTATTTCAACTTATTTGAACACTCTATCATTTATCAAATAATTGTGAAAACGTCGGCAAATCATCTTTTTCGGCATTAAAATGCGTCCTTAGTTACCTGTTACGTAAATATAGGATGGGCGCGGACTAAAACGCTGAAGTGGTTTGCCGAATACATAGATAAAGAAGGAAAACGCTGAAGACATAGTAATAGAAGGGTTTCGGAAACGCTGAAGACAAAGAAATAGAAGGGTCACTGATCCATTAAATTGGGGAGGATTATAATGTCAACACCTGTACGGTATAACAGAAGCTTATTGCAGGATACTTATCAGATATATGTAGTTAGTATTACTTGTAAAAGAAGTTTGAGTATACAATAAAATGTTATATTTTGATAAAATAAACATTTTTTTTTATTAATGGCATCACATTTATTTCAAAACAGTAACTATGGCAAAAACAGAGGGAAAATAAAAAAAACATAATAAATAATTCACGATGTCATTATTTTTTCACATGAATATTAATTGAGTAAAAGGTCAACAGTGTAGTACCCAGATCGCCGCCGTGTGATAGGTCACGTGTACCTGTGTTAAATTATTTAATCTTTTACTTCATATTTATATAAACGCCTTTTCAAGCATTTGCAGAGAAGACCCGGATCAGATATGGCTACTACAGGAGCCATCTGATCAGGATCTACTCTGTTTGCTAATGGATTTTCTTGTCTTTGAAATCAGTTTGTGTATACATTAAAAAGAAATTATAATGAAAAAACAAATATATTTAATCAAATTAAATCCAATTTTACTTCGTGTTTTTTTTTGTGTCCGCCTGACCAGGGTCTGCTCTGTTTGCTACTGATCTATTCTGTCGAGTTTTTTTTGTGTTTGCACATGTGTATGGTTTGTGTATATTTAAAAAAATAATAATATTGTTGCTTTACGAAATATTTCTTGAAAAAGTAACTGAAGCAGCTGGAGTGATTTGCCGGATACATAGATAAAGGATGAAAACGCTGAAGACAAAGAAATAAAAGGATTTCAGAAAACGCTGAATACAAAGAAATAGAAGGGTCACTGATCCATGAAATTGCGTGATTTCAAAACAGTAACTATGGCAAAAACTGAGGGAAAATCTAAAAAAAATGAATAATTCACGATGTCATTATTTTTTAACATGAATATTAAAAAAATTGAGTAAATGGTCAACAGTGTAGTACCCAGATCGCCGCCGTGTGATAGGCCACGTGTACCTGTGTTAAATTATTTAACATTTTCCTTCATATTTATATAAACGCCTTTTCAAGCATTTGCAGAGAAGACCCAGATCAGATATGGCTACTACAGGAGTCATCTGATCAGGATCTACTCTGTTTGCTACTGATCTATTCTGTCGAGTTTTTTTTGTGTTTGCACATGTGTATGGTTTGTGTATATTTAAAAAAATAATAATATTGTTGCTTTACGAAATATTTCTTGAAAAAGTAACTGAAGCAGCTGGAGTGATTTGCCGGATACATAGATAAAGAATGAAAACGCTGAAGACAAAGAAATAAAAGGATTTCAGAAAACGCTGAATACAAAGAAATAGAAGGGTCACTGATCCATGAAATTGCGTGATTTCAAAACAGTAACTATGGCAAAAACTGAGGGAAAATCTAAAAAAAATGAATAATTCTCGATGTCATTATTTTTTAACATGAATATTAAAAAAATTGAGTAAATGGTCAACAGTGTAGTACCCAGATCGCCGCCGTGTGATAGGCCACGTGTACCTGTGTTAAATTATTTAACATTTTCCTTCATATTTATATAAACGCCTTTTCAAGCATTTGCAGAGAAGACCCAGATCAGATATGGCTACTACAGGAGTCATCTGATCAGGATCTACTCTGTTTGCTAATGGATGTTCTTGTTAATAATCTTGTTAATCTCTTGTTTTCTTGGTTAATAATAATCAAGAAGTAATCATCATCTTCAGTAATCGCAGAAATCTATCGTGTTCGTGGTCTTATCCGAACATAACATTTAGTTGTTCACATTGTCATTACAAATAGTTTTGATAGTATGTATGGTATTAACATATTTTTACAAATAAAACCAATTTTTCTAAACCCTTGCTCCATAAATACGCCTTGCAAACATAGAGTAAAGGGTTAATTGCCTACTAGCCAGTAGCATGTTAAAGGCTATCAGTGAAGTTGGGCACTAGCAATTTCACTGATTGGATTATGACAACTACCTTAATTTCTTTAATATGGAAAGTAGATAAGCCCATCATGGGTCGTTAAAGGATTTCGGAACGTGCACTACGCGGACACGAGCAATATCATTGATTGGATTATGAGTACTCGATTATTCGATTTTATTTTAAAATCTCACAGGCAGTTATTGGACGAATGCACAGAAATTTTGATATTGTTTGTTTGATATTGTACATCTGTGAAGTTCTAAACCGAGTTATAGCTATTCTGTATTTGTTTTCTGAAATTATAGCATACTGTGTTGATTCGGATTATGTTTTGAAATATATATGTATTATTTATATTGATATACAGTGGTTTGCTACGCTGCATATAAGTTATACAAAGATACACTTATAGGATATAAATATGATATTTTGATCATTGATTGGATTATGACAACTACCTTAATTTTTTCAATCTGGAATGTAGATAAATCGATTAGGGGTCGTTAATCGATTGCGGAACGTGCACTACACGGGCACGAGCAATATCACTGATTAGATTATGACAACTACCCTAATCCGATAATTAGATTTTACTAAACCCATCATAATTATATATCTTTTGCAGTTATTGGACCAATGCATAGACATTTTGCATGTTTAACCCTTTCCCCGTTCTGTATTTAGGCCAAATTTCAATACCTACTGAATATTCATTAACAAATTAGTTATGATGAAATATGGAGGTGGAACATTGTATATATCAAAAGTAACATGTATTTTTTTAAAAAAAAGAAGAAAGAATTTATACCCCCACCCATTTTTACTTGTTTGAAATAAATGTGATGCCATTAATTCAAAATATAATATATCTATATTTATTTTATCAAAATATAACATTTTTATGGTATACTCAAACTTCTTTTACAAGTAATACTAACTACATATATCTGATAAGTATCCTGCAATAAGCTTCTGCTCTACCGTACGGTTGTTGACATTATAATCCCCCACACAATTTCATGGATCAGTGACCCTTCTATTTCTTTGTCTTCAGCGTTTTCTGAAATCCTTCTATTTCTTTGCCTTCAGCGTTTTCCTTCTTTATCTATGTATTCGGCAAATCACTTCAGCGTTTTAGACAGACCCTATAGGATGTAGTTAATATTATCCAATCAGCGAGCAGCTTTCCCGTTTCTCCTTATGGGATGCTGCAAAGCACATGGCGACTAATAGCGGCGGAAAAAATTGAACAACAATATTTTAATAAAATAATGATATTATAGGATGCACTCGATGAACATAATCATGCCAGAGAGTGCAATCAAGATTGGATTTAGCAGTATTCATGGATCAGAGAGTGTAAGGATAATAAGTACAAAGCACTCTGCTCGCTGTGTAAGAAAGCCAATGAAAGTGAAAGTTGTGTAAAATGGGCGAACTCGGTCGCAGTAAAGTCACATGCGAAATGTCAGCGATTCCAAAAATACCGGGAACAGATAAAGTCAATAACTGGTATGGCAAACTTTTTTTTCTCAAGTTACCTCAATTCCCAAATAGATCTCTTCTCCGCCGACTGCTGAAATGACTATACCCCACCCACCTGCAGCCCAATGTTGAATTCTGCATCATGCATGCCATGTCGCTCAATGTCAAGTTTTGCCCTAATGAACGATCTACTGATAGGCTTGATAGCAGAACTATTATGGACAATTCAAACCATATTTTCTCATTATTTCTATAAATCAAATGAAAATCAATTTAAAAACTGTTCAAGGTGATGTTTTCTGACAGTCAGATTTCTGAAATTTGTTCTTGAGAGAGAAAAACATTACACATGCATATATTGCTTTGGTCAAAGACCTATGATAACAGTGTTATAACAGGACATATTACTATTAAAACTATGTTGTTAGATCTACAGGAAATTATAAGCTACTTTGTTCAAGTTTGTTATACTTTTTGATGATAGTCTGATAAGACTGTAAAACCTTAAAGTAAGTTCACTGATCTTGTTGGACCTTAAATTTGGGGGATATGGCCTTAAAAAGCCCTGAAAGTATAAATTACTTAAGATTTCTGTATGAACCATGTTTTTTTTATTAGTACAGTGAAGCTCACTTATAACGAACTCGGATATAACGAAAGACCGGATAATACAAAAGAAAAAAAATTCCCCGATCTTTTCCTTCTTCGTTTCTATTCACATCTGCCTGCTCAATACAAAATCGGTTATAACGAAAATTCGGCTAAGACAAAGTTATTTCCTTGTCCCGAGAACGAAATTTCTATGAAAAATAGTTCGGTTATTACAAACTCAACTGAATGTCGCAGTTTGAAAAGTTTTCGCACCTACCGCGATAAAAAAAAATGTACAGCAAACACCTTCACCGACTATCGCCTCGGACGTCAAACAACTTAATGAACGTAATTGACCACACTGCATGTACATATCTCCCAATCTTTGTTGATGATCACGATTTCTGTTGAGGACACACTATTGCATCATTCCCACAAACAATGAAAACGGCGCATAAAATATACATTGTGGGCACCGTGCGAGGCATAAACATACTGCTGAGTCCGAATGCAGAAGGGACGAATCTGATGGAAGAATGGTATCCCGCTTTATTTACTAATTTCGATAACGTGATTGAAACCAGTAATCGACTAGTAACCGTGCATCTGATTGGATGAATGTTCTCATTTCCTATCGAATATTTTGAATATATTCGGCCAATAGAAACGTTTGTCAGAATATATGTTGCAACTTCACACTTTGCATTGAAGCAGCCGCAGATAAGATATTTTTCGGACAATCGGCACCGAAATACTGAAATAGGCAAAATCCGATGGTAAGACCAATACACTATGTAGTTCCAGCGAGACCACTGCCACTTGGCTGAACACTGATGGTCATAATTTATGTCGTGATACATACATAAGCACATATAGATTTATAAAAAATGATTGAAGGTACACGAATCATCACGACACAGGAATAAAAACATAAATGTGATAAATAATTGAAGTGTGCACTTACATACATATAAGACATTCTCTTCACTAGAATAACTATAGAGTCAGTTTAGTTTTGCACTGAGCCATTGATATAGGGAAGCAAATGGTCAACTCATTTCACAAATATTGTTATTTATAACTGATGTGAATTTGCTTTTATTTTACATTTTATAAGAGACATGCTATGAAATTACCAAACACATGACAAACCCAGCTGTATGCATGTAAACTTTGGTCAGCAGCTACATTATAATGTGGCTTCTGGTCAGGATCAGAATTTGCATAAGCTTGGTATACTATAACGAAATTCGCTATATCCAAACATTTATAACGAAATTTTGTCTTATCGATATAACAAAGTTTGGATATAGCGAAATAAATATTAGGGTCCCGTGGATTTCGCTATAAGTGAGCTTCACTGTAGATCTATATAGTGCATAATTTAAACATCTGCTTGATAAATACACCATTTTACACTTTCTTGAAAAAAGAGTAGATACAGATCAGACAACTACTGTTTGCTAGATGTCTGATGTATGATAATAAATGCAACATATGATTCTGCACTGACCATTGTAACAAAACAATATCCTGTTTCTTAGGTCATTATATAGAATTCAGTTAATATTCATGAAGGCATACATTTTTTAAATGAATATTCAACAAGCTAAGGATTCAATTTTCATGTTATATCACTTGAGAATTTGCTTGTCACATAATAATTACATGTTGACGTAGCAGTGACTCTGGGCTTTTTTTCCTTCTAAAGTAGGGCCGTTTAAAGGCCCTTTCCCCTCAGAAAATTTCTTTAAAATCATGCACTTTTCCCCAAACAATGACTTTACATTGGAAATTTGTTTCCCCTATATCAAAATATTGTACTACTTTTTAGCTCACCAGAGCACAAAGTGCTCAGGGTGAGCTTTTGTGATCGCCTGATGTCCGTCGTCCGTCGTCGTGCGTCGGGCGTCGTCCGTCGTCCGTTGTCCCGCGTCAACAATTTGAACCTTTAAAAATCTTCTCCTCTGAATCTACAGGGTTCTCAGCTTTCATCTTTGGTACATAGCATCACCTATAGGTCCTCTACAAAAGTTATATAAATTATGCCCCTGGGGTCAAAATTGGCCCCGCCCCAGGGGTGGGAAGTTTTCAATAGAAACATATAGTAAAACTTTGAAAATCTTCTCCTCTGAAACCAGAAGGTTATTAGCTTTCATATTTGGCACATAGCATCATGTTCAGGTCCTCTACAAAAGTTATATAAATTATGACCCTGGGGTCAAAATTGGCCCCGCCCCAGGGGTGGGCATTTTTCAATAGAAACAAATAGTGAAATCTTTGAAAATCTTCTCCTCTTAAACTGAAAGGCTCTCATCTTTCATATTTGGCACATAGCATCAAGTCCAGGTTCTCTACACAAGTTATATAAATTATGGCCCTGGGGTCAAAATTGGCCCGCCCCAGGGGTGGGCAGTTTTCAATAGAAATATATAGTTAAAACTTTGAAAATCATCTCCTCTGAAACTAAGAGATTCTCAGCTGTCATATTTGGTACAGAGCACCATGTGCAGGTCTTCTACAAAAGTTATATAATTTATGCCCCTGGGGTCAAAATTAGCCCCGCCCCAGGGGTGGGAAGTTTTCAATAGAAACATATAGTAAACCTTTGAAAATCTTCTTCTTTGAAACCAGAAGTTTCTTAGATTTCATATTTGGCACATAGCATCATGTTCAGGTCCTCTACAACAGTTACATAAATTATGACCCTGGGGTTAAAATTGGCCCCGCCCCAGGGATGGGCAGTTTTCAATAGAAACAAATAGTGAAATCTTTGAAAATCTTCTTCTCTGAATCTGGAAAGTTCTCAGCTTTCATATTTGGTGCATAGCATCGTGTAGGTCCTCTACAAAAATTGTATGAATTATGGCCCTGGGGTCAAAATTGGCCCCGCCCAATGGGTGGGTAGTTTTCAGTAGAAACATAAAGAGAAAAATTTGAAAATCTTCTCCTGAAACTGAAAGGTTCTCAGCTTTCATATTTGGCTCATAGCATCATGTTCAAGTCCTCTACTAAAGTTATATAAATTATGCCCCTGGGGTCAAAATTGGTCTGCCCCAGGGCCAGCTAGTTTTCTATAGAAACATATAGTGAAATCTTTGAAAATATTCCCCTCTGATTGTCTGGTGAGCGCTTCAGGGCCATTCTGGCCCTCTTGTTTCCCCAAAGTAGAGACCAGGCCCCTTCCCCACTTGATGAAAAAAGCCCAACAAAGTGAGAGTGTATTTCCACTGGACCCAGATCAGATAGGTTCCACAGGAACTGAACTGATCAGGATCAGCACTATTTGCTATGGATCATATATTTCTCTGCAGTGTCTCTTTATATTCTTCTTTTGAATATATATACTTAAGTAGGGGGATAAGTATAAACAAATTAGCAGGACAAGAGATAATTAAAAGGTCTACACGTGTTTTAATGAGGCAAACTATGTAAAACGTTTAAACTACTGATGGACATCCAAAAACTACTGACAGTCCCTTTGAAAACTACTGATACAGCATACAAGGGGTAAACAGGTCTGCTGCTGTGACTGGATCAGCAGGATTAACTTCTGGTTCCGTGCTGATATCGCCAACATTCAGTATTGTAGGCTCTTGTGTAGCAATTCCTGTTCTAATGTTATCATGGGTAACATCATCTGCTCTGACCGGATCCTGAGTATGATTTGATCTTATAGGATCATGCATGTCATCTGGTCTCATACTGACTGGATCATGGGCGTCCACATGTCTGTTTGTACATAGTACAAAGCTACATCCTGACTCATCATCTGTATCTTCATCTTCCGTGACGTCACCATATTCACTCTCATGCACTCTATCCGTCTTTTTCTCCACTGTCTCTTCGCCAATTTTCTCCTGACTCTTCTGCACTGTATCTATATCTATACCTGCTGGATCCAATAATGTAGGACAAAGATGATTCCTGTGTAGGGTCTTGATCTGACCGGTATCTTCTCCTTTTACTCTGAAAACGGGTATTTCTTTTCTTGGCTTGTCTACAACGACATACAGTTGGTCTTCAAATCTGTCGACTATCTTATGTTTTCCTTGGTGTGCGAGGATCTTTACCAGTACCTTATCTCCAACTTCTAATTCAGCAGCTCTTGCTTTCTTGTCATACAATTTCTTGCTTCTGTTTTTGGCAATGGCAACATGGTCATCAACTATCTTTCTGGTTACATCCATTCTCTTTCTTAGATCTTGAATATATTCTTCTGCTGTTTTGTTTGTTGGTTTGACTAATTCAGTTGCTTCTTCAAACATGGCATCTACAGGTAATTTTGGTTTTAGGCCGAACATTAGCTTGTATGGAGAAATCTTTGTTGATTCGTGAGGCGTACAGTTGTATGCAAAGCACAGTGAACTGACGTACTTCTTCCAGTCTGTTTTCTGAGAAGTCTCCAGTGTACCTAACATGTTCAGCAATGTTCTGTTGAAGCGTTCTGGTCCTGAATTGCCTTGAGGGTGATATGGAGTGGTATGAGTTTTCTTCATGTTGGTTAATTTACATAATTCTGAAATCAATTCTGATTCGAAATTTGGTCCTTGATCCGAATGTAACCTGGTTGGAATTCCATAGTTGACGATAAAGTTGTTATAAAAAGCTTCTGCTGTTGTCTTTGCAGTTTGATTCCTATTCGGAATAGCCAAAGCATACTTGGTATAGTGGTCGGTTATCACTAAGACATTGCCAAATCCTCCTTTGCAAGATTCAAGGGAAAGAAAATCAAAGCAAACTAACTCCAGTGGATATGTTGTATGAACCGAAACTAATGGAGCTCGTTCGGGGTAGGTTTTCCTTCGAATACACCGACTGCAGCTTGTCACCCACTTCTCAACATCTTTACTCATTCCAGGCCAAAAGAATCTTTCCCGTATCAGCCGCATAGTTCTGTCTCTACCTGGATGGCCGACATCATTGTGTAAACCCGTCAGTACTGTATTCCTGTAAACTGCTGGAAGAACTAATTGGTTGATTTCTTGGTCGTTTTCCATGACTGTTCTAAATAGAATTCCGCGAACCATTTTGAAGTGGGTAAAATATCTTTTCATTATCTGATCTTCCTTTGTCAAGTTCTTCGTTGGAATTTTATGGTCAATGACAGCCCTTCTCCATTTTTCTATTGTTGAATCTCTCCTCTGTGCACCTCTGATTTCTCTCATTCTATCTGAGCTAAAGGTTTGCCAAGATCCTCTGTCATCTCTATGATGTTAGTACTCATTACAGGAAGAGTTTCTATAAAGGGAACAGCTGTAATTGTACTGCATGTGGCTTTCACAGAAGCATCGTCTATTTTCACTGAGTCCTCTTCTTGATTGACTATTTGTTCCTGTGGGTACCTGCTTAATTTATCAGCATCAACATTCCTTAATCCAGATCTATAGATGAGATCAAAGTTATATTGTCCAAGAGCTGATGCCCATCTTTGTCCTGTGGCGTCTAACTTTGCAGAGGTTAACACGTAAGTTAAAGGGTTGTTATCTGTCAATACGATGAAATGATTACTGACAAGATACTCAGAAAACTTTTCAGTCACTGCCCATTTCAATGCCACAAATTCAAGTTTGTAAGCTGAATAGTTCTTTTCAGACTTCGTTAATGATCTGCTTGCATAAGAGATGACTCTTTTCAAATCCTCTTGTTGTTGGTATAGAATGGCTCCAAGGCCTTTTGTTGAAGCGTCGATATGGAGTTCAAATGATGTCTTAAAATCTGGATATGCTAGGATAGGTGGCGTTGTAAGTATTTCTTTCAGATTGTCAAAAATATCTTGTTCTTCACTTGTCCATTTCCAATCTTTAAGTATCTTCTTTGGTCCTTTTTTCGAAGTTGTTGGAGGTAATAGATCTGACAAAGGGCGTACAATCTTGCTGAAGTCTTTTATGAACCGTCTGTAGTAGCCAACGAAAGCTAGAAAGGATCTCAGTTCTTCTGCATTGGTAGGTATTGGCCAATTTTTCACCTTCTCTGTTTTGGATGGATCGGTTTGAATACCTTCACCGCTGACAATGTGGCCAAGAAAGTTGACTTCCAGCTGGAAAAAATGACACTTCTCAGGGGCCAATTTCAGATTGAACTCTCTAAGTCTGTGTAGTACTATCTCAAGTCTCTCCAAGTGCTGCTCAAAGGAATCACTAAAAATGATCAAATCGTCGATGTAGATGACGCATATCTTCATGGTAAGACCAGCAAGACACTGTTCCATAACTCTTTGAAACAGGGCCGGAGAATTGGTCATTCCAAATGGCATTTTGTTTAACTCATATAGACCTAAAGGACCAACAGTGAAACATGATCTTTCTTTGTGTTCCTCTTCTATTTCAATCTGATGGTAGCCAGACTTCATGTCAAGTGTTGTGAAATATTTGGCACCATGAAGACAATCAAACACTTCCTCGATTCTCGGCAATGCATAAGAGTCTTTTACTGTTCTCTGATTTAAGAATCTATAGTCAACACACATCCTAAGGGCTCCTGATTTCTTTCTGCAAAACCACTACTGGGGAACACCATGGCGACTTTGAAGGTCTAATCACTCCACATGACAAAAGTTGTTCTAAGTGTTGGCGCACTTCGTCCACCATACCAGGGGGTACTCTGCGATGACGCTGCTTAAATGGCGTTTCGTCCATGAGATCTATGCGATGTTTGATCTTGCTACATTCACCTATGTCAGTATCTCCAGTAAACAATAAATCTTTGAATTGACGCAGTAAATCTTTCAATTGGCATATTTGCTCTTTGTTCAAAATATGAGCTTCATCAACCTTAAGATTCTCAATAATCTGCTCTCTCTTTCTATCAAGTTCTGTTTCTGTATGTTGAGTTGTCTGAATGCTATTTGTTATCACCACGGGCTGAAGTTCGCATAAAATTGCTCTTGGTGCAATGGTTACAACATTGGTAGATAGATTGGACAATGTAACACAGATTTCGTCCCGTTTGCTGCAATCAAAATTCACAACTCCAGGCGTCACATCAATATAGCTTGGTATAGTAGCATCTTTGGTCTGTTGAAAAATAGCAGCCGTATGAGGATAATCTACCACTTTATCCGTGAAAGCACTGAGATTTATGGTATCATTAGGTTTCAGTGTAACCTTGTGAGGCATGGCACTCCTTACAATTGCTATTCTGTCCTTGTTCTTCTTCAAAGTTTTGTTTCTGAGGACAATAGTACGGAAGCTCAAGTACCATGGAGTGTGCAATTTGGCTTTCTGAAGAAATTGTTCACCTATGTTCTCTTTACATTCCTCCATAAAGTTTGAAAAATATTTGTTCCAAGAATGACAGGGGTTCTGGTGGAAAATCTCGTATCCGGGGCCACCAAAAACAGACAATACTGCTCTGTGGGATCTGGTAAACCAACTTCTATGATCAACTTTGCCTCTATGTAACCTGATGTGTCCATCAACACATTCAATATGGAGCATTTCAGTCAACTGTTGAAGTGGAATATGAGATAAGTTTTCCTCATAGAATGACTGTGCCACAACACTCACACAACTTCCAGTATCCAACAAAGCTTGTGTGGTAATGCCTTCAACCTGGATTTTACACTCATTCACATCGCCTACCAATTTGGGATCTGTTGATGTAGTGCCTCTGCCTGATCCCTCTACAGACACACCTTCTAGTTTGGGCAATTCCGGGCTATGTGTCCCTGATTACTGCACCTGAAACAGGTTGGAACCTCATTCCGAGGACAATCCTTTATCATATGACCCCGTTGTCCACAGCCATAACAGGTAGGTTGAAAAGTACTTCCGCCAGTCGGTCTGACAGGCTTATAAGTTCCACGGGGATTCCCTCTATAACCACCTCGTCCATTCCCTCTATGTTCCAGTCCTCTGCCATAACCCCTATGTTCAAACCCTCCTCTCCTATATGTATGTTTCTGTGCGTCAGCTTCTTTCTCTTTCTCAAGCCTCTCTATTCTATTATTCAACTGCTGTATAAGCTCCTTCAGCTCTGCTGTTTCACTATTTCTAGGCTTATCTATGTTAACGGCTGCTTTACAGCTTTTCTTCTCATCTGAGTGAGAGTCTTCTTTCATCTCAGCCTCTAATCTCCTAATCTCAATCTTAAACGCATCATAATCCCTCACTGTCTCGCATTTGTAGGTGGATAGATGTCTAAGCTCTCTGCTAAGACCTTGGTGCAACACTTGTTTAAGAATGTCGTCATTGTGACGTTCTAAAGCTCCAAGTGTGATTGCTTGAGCGAATATTTCTTCCAACTGAGATGCAAATGCAGTAACAGACTGTCCTGCCTGCTGATTGCATGAGTAAAACTTTCGCAATATACTCTCTTTATTCTCTATTGTACCATAAGTACTTTCTAACTTTGAAAGAACATCTCCAATGGTTACTCCTGCTCCAAGCCTTCGTACAATATCTCCAGCCTCTCCCCTAACAGCTCTTCTGATCCCAAATAAAAGTTGTTCCCTTGTAAAAACACCATCCGCCATCAAGGCCTCAATTTCAAACTTAAATGTCTCCCACATCACATCTCCTTTACCTCCACCTCCATGAAACTGGGATAACTTTGGGAAATGATGAGGGGCACCATAAGCAGGGGGGTCTGGTAAATGACTTGCTTTTGGTTTCATCGACTCATAATGTCGAAAGTATGATACCAAATCTTCTGAACTTCGCACCTTTGGGATAGCCCCAAGACCTCTGAAAGCACTGATCAGCCTTTCCTCCTCATCTGTGAATCTATTCCCACTAGGCTCCTGAGATTCACCTTCACAGACATCCATCTCTGATACACTAAATGTGTTTAATACACGATATGGTAAAATCTGAGTGTGTAAAATATCTGTTTGGATGGGTCTACACTGTATGTAATGTATCAATGAGAATCAACACTATATATAAGTGTGTCAAAGCAACAGATGTATGACAAGCGTGTATCACTGTAGACCATGCATGTAAGTGAAGTTGTGTAAACACAAACACGTATTTATGTGGATCTACACTGTTTAACGAGGATCCAAACAGAACTAAAACAAAACACCAGGTCCTTTTAGAATTCACACAACAATAACACTATCTAACCCTTTCTAGACATATTTGGGGTCACGCAATTGCACATTGAAAAGCAAAAGTTTGAATAAAAAAAAAATATCGCGTATCGCAAAAACAAAACTGCGCGGGGATCCCTGATCGCAAATTCATATATATCACGCAAGTCGACTGAAAACAGCTATGGAAACGGAATATTTTCTATTTCCTTATTTTCAGTACAACACCGTATCCGCAAGTCGATATCAAAATATAAACGTATGCACGGAGTATAAGTTATGAAACTTGGCTACATCAACCAAATTTAACAACGCATGTGCACAAAGTCTATATGGACTACTTCAATATACCCGAATATCAATTATAACTCACTAAAATTCAATAAGTTATAATTATGACAACTCTAAACAAACTTATTATATTTGTCAGGCTAAGGGTGAACTCAGACTAAGGGTAGTTGATTATTTACGTCTGAGCTAAAAGTATTTATAATACCTGTGTAAATTCCAGTCTAAATGTCAAGGTCAAGGTCAAAATGTCAGGACACACCCTCAATACAACAACTTTTAACTATGAAGTCCAAATATATCCAAGTGTAAGTCAATGAGAAACCAATCAGAATAACTGTCTGCAAAGTTCCACGTGACTACCATGTGACCGCAAATGAAACCCCATGTGCCATGTAAATTGTGAACTGTCACTAAAGCACATGCTGCAATACACAAAAGTTAAACCTGCCTAATATAGAATAATGAACAGTACACCTGACAATGGATCAGTCCACTTTACATATGACCAATACACCTGCAACAGATTATATAAACCTGGATGGGAAAATCAAAAATTTCACCTGTATATAAGTATCATAAGTACACGTTAGTAATTGATTAGTGACAATGTAAACCTCCACCAGAAAAGGTGCGTATGTGAAAGAAGCAAATATCTCTTTCAAACAGACAATTTGTTTTGTTTTCACCAATTAATAGATCTAAGCAATGCCAGATGCCAAATGCTAGGGTGAAAGTAAGAGAAAGTAAGAGAATATCCTAGCTTAAGCAAATTTTGGAATATATGGATCTAGATCGTTAGGTTATAAAACGGATACAATTTAACAAAGCTGTCTATTAGAACAATAATTTGCGAGGCTTATGGCTATGGCAATACTAAAATCAATTAAAGGTATCACCCAAACTAACACATGTATAACAGGCAAAATAATGTCAATGGTACAGTATCTGAAAAAGAAAAAATGCAGTCTGCTATAAATATGCGTATATCAAACAATTCTACTTACAGATCAGTTGAAAGTCCTATTATAGAAGTTTATAGAATCACTTAACACTAAAATGAAACACGGGTTAATCCCAGTCCTAAATTAGAAATATTCACTGTCCTTGTCCTATGTCCACTCTGTTGATCCAGATCCGACTGTTCTGTTCGCGCGCGCGTTAGGCCTATTCACAAGATAACACTAGCTAGTCCAGTTTATTTCTCCTCCTCCTTCTATCTATTGTCCTCCTCTATTCTCTGTCTATTCTACTCCTTCTGTCTATTCTACGCCTCCTTCTGTCTATCCTCGACTACTTCACTCTTTCTCCTCCACAACGTCGCTGTCCCTGAGCACTCTCCTCCCTCCTTGAACCTGACCGACCTGGATCCTCCAAAACCACGTTGGGCGCCAAATGTAACCTGGGTAGGTTGTCGTGGGTATTAAAACAATACGCTTAAAATGTCTCTGCTTAATATCAGCTTTATTACTACGGCTATCTGGGTTTTGTGCTCTGTTCTAAAAAGGGTGAGCTGAAACAAATAAATAACAGTCATAAGTTATCATGCAACATGCGTTATGTATTAGCATAATAAACATAATAGATAATTCTAAATATACAATAAATGCAATTCCAGAACTCCATTTATACTAACCTTATATTAATACCATATATAGGCACACCCAAAAGAACCTTCTTCTTTCTCTGCCAGACTACAACTAACACTGGTCAGCTGATAATATTCCTGCTCAAATTCTCTAAAACTCGTGTCAAAGGTCAGTCTATCCAGTGGTCAGTCAAGTTTAAAAATAGAACAAGATAAAGTAAGGAAAGGGAGAAAAGTAAAAAGTAAGATAAGGAAAGGGAGAAAAGTAAAAAGTAAGAGAAGATAATCCACAGCATTGAATTGGTATCAACATGAGTTGTCTAACCTACATTAAGTAAATGTACGATAATTTACACTCTGCTACATAGAGCATTTACTCCAATGGAGAAAATGCTCTATTTATCACAAATGCTTTTTTCAGATCCTACCTCTTTGAATAAATCTACTGATAAGAAGCATTAATTATAGAAAAGGAAAATTTCAGAATTGTGTAGATTTGAAACCAATGTGATAAATAGAACATTTACTCCTATGATGCAAATGCTCTATTTATCACAATGGTTAGCAAATGCTCTATTTATCACTAAGGCTTTTTTCAGATCCTACCTCTTTGAATAAATCTACTGATAAGGAGCATTAATTAAAATATCAGAATTGTGTAGATTTCAAACCATTGTGATAAATAGAGAATTTGCTTCATAGGAGTAAACTAACTCATATACAAACCACATATAAAGTTACATACCGGTATGCGTCAGATCAGAATCCAAACTGTGTGCTAATTTCGGTCAAGTCATGCTAAACAGTGATAGGGTTGTCATCTGTTAGAAATATTGTCTGCTTATTCAAAGAGGTACATCTGGGTCTACTCTGTTTACATGAGGGAAAGGGTTAATTAGAGAAAAGGAACATTTCAGAATTGTGTAGATTTGAAACCATTGTGATAAATAGTGCATTTACTCCTATGGAGCAAAATTAATGCTCTATTTATCACAAAGACTTTGTTCAGATCCTACCTCTTTGAATCAATCTATTGATAAGGAGCATTAATTAGAGACAAGGAAAAAATCAGAATTGTGTAGATTTGAAACCATTGTGATAAATAGAGCATTTACTCCTATGGAGCAAATGCTGTATTTATCACAATGGTTTCATAAAGTGACTATTACAGAGCCGTAGAACAAAGGCTTTTTAGCTCACCAGAGCACAAAGTGCTCAGGGTGAGCTTTTGTGATTGCCTGATGTCCGTCGTCGTGCATCGTCCTGCGTCAACAATTTGAACCTTAAAAAATCTTCTCCTCTGAATCTACAGGGTTCTCAGCTTTCATCTTTGGCACATAGCATCATCTGTAGGTCCTCTACAAGATTTATATAAATTATGCCCCTGAAGTCAAATTTGGCCCCACCCTGGGGGTGTCAAGTTTTCAATAGAAACATATAGTGAAAATTTTGAAAATCTTCTCTTCTGAAACTGGAAGGTTCTCAACTTTCATATTTGATACATAGCATCATATTCACATTCTCTACAGAAGTTATATAAATTATACCCCTGGGACAGGGTCAAAATTGGCCCCGTCCCAGGGATGGCCAGTTTTTTTAGCTCACCAGAGCACAAAGTGCTCAGGGTGAGCTTTTGTGATCACCTGATGTCCGTCGTCTGTCGTCGTGCGTCGTCCGTCGTTCGTCGTCTGTCATCAACAATTTGAACCTTTAAAAATCTTCTCCTCTGAATCTATAGGGTGCTCAGCTTTCATCTTTGGCACATAGCTTCACCTATAGGTCCTTTACAAAAGTTATATAAATTATGTCCCTGGAGTCAAAATTGGCCCCACCCTGGGGGTGTCAAGTTTTCAATAGAAACATATAGTGAAACTTTGAAAATCTTCTTCTCTGAAACTGGAAGGTTCTCAGCTTTGATATTTGGCACATAGCATCATCTATAGGTCCTCTACAAAAGTTATATAAATCATGTCCCTGGGGTCAAAATTGGCCCCGCCCTAGGGGTGGCAAGTTTTCCGAAGCTGACTGCTGTTTAAACACTAGTATCTTCCTGGCAAAAACTACATGTCCCAGAGCTTAGATATTTGGTGTATGGATTTACATAGTTTACCTTTAAGAATTTTGTTAATATCATAGTTCTGAGGTTAAAATTGGTCCTGCCCTTTGGGTTATACTTTAAAATAGGCTTTTTCACTTCAGAAACTGCGGCTAAAGGTTTCTCCTCCAACCCAGTCCACTGAGACTGACCTAGTATACCCAGTTCCAGTGGTTTTACCCTTAGTCTAATCAGTAGAGTAGAAATTGTGTTTAGCCAAATAAATAACAAACACTCATTTTAGATGGAGAAAACTAAGTGGATAATTCTCAAAATGCTCTTTGCATATCTATGTCCTGCATTAAGCTCTCAGATATCAATATAGAGTCTTATTAGTATATCTTTTGTGAAGTTTAGCTGAATACAAGTCAAGTGTTCTATGCTGTAGCATTCTTTATCAGTATTATAGTTGTTTCAGAATTGTTGTCTGCTTGTCTAAGATTGTTCACATTGTTTTTTAATACATGTCAATCTTACAATTAACTCTCTTGTACAAAACAATTATGAAGTACAATATTGGATTCTGATCTGACACATATGTTATTTGAAGTTACATATGCGTCAGATCAGATTCCAAACTGTGCTAGGTCTCCCTTTGCACTTTTGATAACAACTGGGTTGCCTCCCTTCTGGGTAAACAACTGATATTTTTAGATCTGGCCTATTGCACAGACAATTAACCCTTTACTCCATAATTATGCATTTCTGCACCATTGCAAACAGAGTAGACCCAAATTAGATGGCTCATTTAGTAGCCATATGATCAATCTGCTCTGTTTACTTATGATATTATATAGTGCAAATTGCATTAAATTATTTCCATTTTTGTGTACAATATACAATGTACTTATAATATGTTTACTTAACCCTTTCCCTCATATAAATGCCTTTTCATGCATTTGCAAACAGAGCAGACCCAGATCAGGCGGCTCCTTTAGCAGCTGTCTAAATAGGGTCTACTCTGTTTGTTAACGGAATTTGAAAGATGTTTTTCATTACTTTCTTAAATGGCTACACTTTCTATTTTTCATTATAACTATTTTGTCCATGAACATTCAGTAGGTATTGAAATTTTGAATAAACATAGAACAGTGGAAGGGTTAAAAATAAGTTAAGATATGAATAATAGTATGAACTCATGTATCATGATCTTCAGGTCCTTTACAAAAGTTATATTAATTATGGCCCTGGGGTCAAAATTGGCCCCGCCCCAGGGGTGGGTAGTTTTCAGTAGAAACATATAGAGCAAACTTTGAAAATCTTATGAAACTGAAAGGTGCTCAGCTTTCATATTTGGCTCATAGCATCATGTCTAAGTCCTCTACAAAAGTTATATAAATTATGCCCCTGGGGTCAAAATTGGCCCGCCCCAGGGCCGGCTAGTTTTCTATAGAAACATATAGTGAAAACTTTGAAAATCTTCTCCTCTGATAGTCTGGTGAGCGCTTCAGGGCCATTCTGGCCCTCTTGTTTAAATCAGAGTTGTTTAAAGAGGAAGTCCCTACAATGATCGGATATTTTCAATAATATCCTAAAACTTGGTATTTGTTATGCTCTATCATTATTATGAAGGTTCCCAATTTGAACTTATATCGAAAAATGCCCCTGTGATACAAATAAACCGATTTCATCAATACTGATAATTTTTGTTCTACAACACAATATTATCGGCCTTTTCCGTTAATTCTTCTGCATTTTGCCAATGGTCACCCGATCCCTCCATTGTTTACGTAATAGCTTTCTCGGTAGTGGTCGGAGAATCGCGAATAGGGCGAACAGTTACGAAACTAAAACCCAACTCGAATAAAACTGAAACATCAGGGAGTAAAACCGGGATCGTCAATATCAAACACATTGATGTTTTGTCATTATAAACGGTAATTGGATGGGTTTTTTGCGATATACTACTTTTCAGCATATAAACAAACGAGTTTTGTATGTTTTAAGTGTTTATGAAATGCGTCAAATGTAGGGACATCCCCTTTCAGTTTTCTTTAGCACTAGCAGAGTGTTGAGTTCACTTAGTAGTTATAGGCATAGGGAAAGCTTTAAAAATCTACTTGTCAAAAACTACAAGTCCCAGAGCTTAGATATTTGGTGTATATATGCACTTAGTATATCTTTATAAATTTTGTAAATATCATAGTTCTGAGGTTAAATTTGGCCCTGCCCTGTGGGTTATACTTTATAATAGACTTCTACAGTCTAAGGGTTTCCCCCTCTATCTTGGACTGTAGATAGCCTGGGTTAGTCTTATGCAAGAGGTCAAGTTCCTGTTCCATTCTCTCATAGGCTATTTTTAGATATTACCTCTTTCAATAAATCTACCTAAAATGAGCATTAATTAGAGAAAAGGAAAATTTCAGAATTGTTCAAATTTTAAACCATTGTGATAAATAGAGCATTTGCTCCTATGGGGCAAATGCTCTATTTATCACAATGGTTTCATAAATTGACTATTACAGAGGCATACAAAGGTACATTTATGGAAATACAGAATAAAGGGTTAGTGCATATCAATCTTACAATTAACTCTCTTGTACAAACCACATAATTATGAAGTTCACATAATTATGCACCAGATCAGAATCCAAACTGTGTGCAAATTAGAAATCGCCTCTTAAACTGGAATTTCTCAGCTTTCATATTGGCACATAGCATCATCTTGAGGTCCTCTACAAAAAATATATGAATTATACCTATGGGTTCAAATGAAGCCCTGCCCCAGGGGTGGTAAGTTTTCTATAAAAACATAGTGAAAACTTTGAAAATCTTCTCCTCTTTGTGTCTGGTGAGCGATGTCAGGGCTATCATGGCCCTCTTGTTTTCTTAACTGCTGAACCTCATATGCTAGACAGTTCATATATGGTATGGAGATACTTTGGTGATGGCCTTTCAGTTGATACACGTATACCTGAAATTGGGTCACGGTCACTATTTTGAAAGCTTGGCTGTTTTTAACAAATTTTTGCTATAACTTCTGATCCACGAGCGCTGGGCCATTCACCTTTCGTATTAAGATAGCTTTGGTAAGGACCTTACGATTGACATAAAGATACCGGAAATCATGTCAAGGTCACTATTTTGAAACATTGACTGTCATTGAAATGTTATACATACAACTTCTGAACTTAATGGGCTAGACAATTTGTATTTGGTATGCAGATAGCTTGGGTGAAGGCCTTTCAGTTGATACAAGGGTACATGAAATTGGGTCAAGGTCAACACAAAAATATCCGGCTTTAATGGGGTTTCCGCAATTTTTGCTTTTGTAACTCTAAATTCATTTTTGAGGGATTTATTACACTTTGTTACTTTTCATAAAGTATTTGTCTGTCCAGGGCATAACTTCTAAAGTACTACTTCTACATTTCTTCACCATTTTGCATATGCATTTATAATGATGTGTAGATGTGTGTGATATAATTGTGATGTGAGCCATTCCTTGATTGGACTTTAGAAAATGTCTTTCCACAAGTGTGGATGGAAGGATTATTGAGCTATTTCCTTTTGTATTGAAGTCATATTGGATCTTTTTACAAGATGGTGGGTGGGGGTATCAATCACCATTAGTGATAGTTCTAGTTTTTTCAGGGCTGGGGGTAGGGATTATAGGTTGCCTTTGTATAACTTTGATGTGTTTCAGTTTTTGCACATAAAAGCATTTGCCCTTTACTCCATGAATATTCATGTAAGAAATAATGATACCATGCATATAAATAAGATTATTCTTTCGGCCACAGTTAGAAACTAGGTCATATCTGTTTAACCCTTTCCCTCATATAAACATGTTTTCACGCATTTGCAAACAGAGTAGATCCAGATCAGACGGCTCCTTGAGGAGCCGTCTGATCAGGGTCTGCTCTGTTTGCTAATAGGATTTGATAGATCTGTTTCTTTGCTTTCTAAAATATCTACAATGTTCCATTTTGTTAATGAATATTAAGTAGGTATTGAAAATTGGCCGAAATACAGAACAGGGAAAGGCATAAACAGCAGACCAAGATCAGATGGCTCCTGTAAGAGCAGTCTGACCTGGGTCTTCTCTGTTTGCAAAGGTGTAGAAAGGTAATTTATGGAGTAAAGGGGTACAGTTCAAGATTAGCTGCTGTGACATCTTGAATAAGTTCATTCAGAAATATGAACAGTGACAATTTGATCAGTGGTTTTGATGTAACTGTTTCTCAATTGCAGTCACGGCGTTGATACAGTTGCTGGTACATTGTTATCTCATCAACACATACACCATTAGTCCAAACATATAGACGTATCTACATGCCCCTTATTTTATAATTATTTATCGTGCATGTAAAAATGTGGAATAGCAACGTCAGGTCTTATTTATAGGACTAATTACACCATATGGAAGATGTCACAGCAAAGTATTCCATTTGACAATAATTGTTTTGATGTGACATAGCCAGAGATGAGGGCATGCTAGACCATCACATTCAAATGGTTCCAAATGAAGTTAATTTTCAAAAAGATGTAAAACAGTGTCTACCCAGATCATTTTATTATTTACAGGGGTTAACCTCCGTTCAGCTATACTAATAGACCCAGTAAGGACAGAATAATCCTGAAATTCATTTGAAAATGATTTATATGTTGATAACAAAACGTTGTCAGTAATATATCATGTGGATTGTTAGTAATTTATTGCTCATATGATATATAGTGTGTAATGATTATGTGGTTCATAAATAAAGATTTGGGATTATTTGGGGGTTTTTTGCGTTTGCATAATTATAACCCCCTCAAATGTAACTATAGAGTCACACTACATTGTTGTCCGTCTGTCTGTCTATCCGTCACAAACTTGTGTCACGGGTATCTCTGAATTTGAAACCAGTTGGGCTAGAGTAACCAAACTTCACAGGAATGTTCACCAGCATGAGTTGTTATGCACCTGGAGTTTTTGAATTGTCTCCCCCTTGATAACTTTGGAGTTAGTGCCCCTAATGACTTAAAATTAGAAAAACTTTGTGTCGCGCGTATCTCTGAAACAGCTAGTACTAAAGTCACCAACCTTCACATGAATGTTCACCAGCATGGGTTGTTGTGCACATATGGTTTTTTAATTGTCTCCCCCTGATAATTCTTGAGTTATTGCCCCTGATATGAATACTTAAATTAATACAAACTTTGTGTCGCGTGTATCTCTGAAACCAGTAGGGCTAGAGTCACCAAACTTCACAGGATTGTTCATTAGCATGAGTTGTTTTGCTCTTTGGTTTTTAGCTCACCAGAGCACAAAGTTCTCAGGGTGAGCTTTGTGATCGCCTGATATCCATCGTCCATCAGCGTGCATTGTTCGTCGTCAACAATTTGAATCTTTAAAATTCTTCTCTGAATCTACAGGGGTTTCAGCTTTCATCTTTGGCACATAGCATCATCTGTAGGTCCTCTACAAAAGTTATATAAATTATGTCCCTGGGTTCAAAATTGGCCCCACCCCAGGGGTGCATTGTTTTCTATAGAAACATATAGTGAAAACTTTGAAAATCATCCCCTGAAACTGGAAGGTTCTCAGCTTTCATATTTTGCACATAGCATCATGTTCAGGTCCTATAAAAAAGTTATATAAATTATGCTCCTGTGGTCAAAATTGGCTACACCCAAAGGTGGTCAGTTTTCTAGCAATCTTGAAGCTGACTGCACTTTTAAGCATCTTATCTTTGCTCAGAAAGAGGTCATCAGGTCAAGCAGTAGAGAGAGATGACCAATGGCTATTTTTAGTGCACCTGTATTGCTGGTGTGTAGATTCTGTCTTAACCCTTTGCCTGTTCTTTGTTGTTTTTTTTAATTTGAATGCCTATTCAAATGCATATTCATGCATATAATGCATATTCATGCATTCATATTCATATATAATATATATATCATATTCATATATAATTCATATTCATGCATATAACTTCCAAATGAAGTATGGAAGGTGGAACATTGTAGCCATTTGTTTCCAAATTTCACAACCTACTGAATATCTATTGACAAAATAGTTATGAAATATAGTAGGTGGAATATTGTAGCCATTTTAGAAACTAAAGGATCAGATCTATTAAATTCCATTATCAAACAGAGCAGACCCTGATCAGATGGCTCCTATAGGTCTAAGGAGGCATCTGATCTGGGTCTACTCTGTTTTCAAATGTGTGAAAACACGTTTATATGAGGGAAGGGTTAATTAGTAATAGTGATTAGCATTATGACATTATTATAACCTGCCCTGCAGTTCAGAAGAAGGGTAAATCATGTAAAGACTCTCGAATGCCAAATTTAAGATTTAACATGAAATTTCTTGAACATATTAAGTTAAACTTATGAATATGAAATTATTATGTAATAATTTATAATAATATTCAAATGCAAAAAATAAGTTTGGAATGCTTGGGTACACATACCTGTTCAGAGGAACAGTTGATCGCCTTAAGTCAAAACTGTATGGCATTGTTTAAATTATGCTCCTGGAATTAAAATTGGCCCCGCCCTAGGGGTGGTCAACTTTCAATAGAAACATATAGTAAAAACATTGAAAATCTTCTCTAAAACTGGAAGGTTCATAACCTTCATATTTGACACATGTTCATGTTCAGGTTCTCTACAAATGTTATATAAATTATGCCCCTGTGGTCAAAATTGGCCCCACCCCATGAGTAGCCAGCTTTCAATAGAAACATACAATGTATAGTGAAAACTTTGAAAATCTTCTTCCCTAAAACTGGAAGGTTCTCAGCTTTCAATATTGGCACATAGCATCATGTTTTGGTCCTCTACAAGTTTTATATAAATTTTGTCCTTTGGGTCAAAATTGCTCCCGTCCCAGGGCCGGCTAGTTTTCTATAGAAACAAATAGTGAAAACTTCGAAAAATCTTCTCCTCTGATTTCTGGTGAGCGCTTCAGGGCCATTCTGGCCCTCTTGTTTGAATTGTCCTCCCCTGTTAACTTTGAAGTTATTGCCTTAAAATTAGACAAACTTTACTTAGTGTCGTGCATATCTCTGAAACCACTAGAGCTGGAGTTACTAAACTTCACAGGAATGTTGACCAGCATGAGTTCTCTTTTGAATTGTCTCCCCTTGATAACTTTGGAGTTATTCCCCCCTGATATGATTACTTAATATTAGAGAAACTTTGTATTATGCATATCATTAAAAACACTTGGGCTAGAGTCACCAAACTTCACGGGTGACCAGCATAAGTTGTTGTGCACCTGGGTTTTTTAATTGTCTCCCGATAATTCTTGAGTTATTGCCCCTGATATGATAACTTAAAATTAGAGAAACTTTGTGCTGCACGTATCTCTGAAACCAGTAGGGCTAGAGTCACCAAACTTCACAGGAATGTTCACTTGCATGAGTTGTTTTGCATCTGAGTTTTTAATTGTCTCCCCTGATAACTTTGGAGTTACTGCCCATTATGACTTATAATAAAAGAAACTTTACTTTGTGTCGTGCATATCTCTGAAACCACTAGTACTAGAGTCACCAAACTTCACAGGAATGTTGACCAGCATGTGTTGTTGTGTACCCGGGGTTTTTGAATTGTCTCCCCCTGATAATGTTGGAGTTATTGACCCTGATGACTTAAAATTAGACCCTGATACAGACATTACACTTGTGTATTGGAAAGAGAATGGGAGGGGGAGACATCTGTTTTTGTGACAAAAACAAACCTCTAGTTTACTAGAGTCTTTGTCTCCATCTGAATTCTAATGCACTACTATAAGAAATAACTCCAAAACACAATTTACAGGTAATGGGCAGAACATCCTCCGGATACAGTTGTCCATAATCGGAGTGTCCCGGGGCTTCGTTATTGCACCAGGGACGCAAGATCCTGCATCTTATGATTTATGAAAACCCTGTTTCTAGGTTAGTAATAATCAGTATACTGTTTTCTCTCTTTACCCAGGATGGCTAGATTGCAAAATGAAGACTACCTCAATTGGCTTCGTGGGAGCCTGTCGCTACTTTTTGTTAAAGAAGGTATTGAAGCATTTATCAACAGGAGAGTGGCCGATTTCCACGAGCGTTTGAAAGAAGACGTGTCTCAACAACCTGGTCAGCTGTATGCATCATTGTGCAATACTTGCACACATCAAGATATAGAAAGACACAACCACACCTGGAGGGTCAGATGTACATCGAAACTATGCAACACATGGCTCAAACAGATTCTACGATACCATGCACATGGCAAAAATCCAACCATAGCATGCACCAACTTGAAGCCGCAGCTGTGGCCAACTGAGCCATGGGAAGTGGCCAAATTTTTCCTTCCTCATGGGAGTGAAAATATTACAGAAGCAAAGGATGCTGACGTAGCTGCCATTTTGAAATTCATGACATCATGCATGTTCATGTATACGTTCACTGACCGCAGCTTGGTGCAAGAGGTGAGGTTATATTCTGCACATATCGGTCTGTCGGCAGGTCGGTCGGTAGATGGAACATTTCCGATCAATAACTGATAAACGGCTTGGCGTAGAATCTTCAAACTTACTTTGGTGATTGGTTATGACCACTAGATTACCCTTATTGTTTCTGAAGTCATTCGGACAAAGGTTAAGGCCACTGGTGAAATGGTTGCCCATCAATATCTGCTCAAGGGTTTTGCTTAGGATCTTCAAATTTGCTATGGTGGTTGCTCATGACCACTAGTTGACCCTATTGTTTTTTAGGTCAAAGGTCTAGGTCACCATGACCTTAACTAGTGAAATGGTTTCTTTGGCGCTTGGCAGTCTGTCTGTACATCCATATGTTAGCCATATCTTTGTCCGCTCAACTTGCCAACTGTTTGATGTGCTGTCTTTATACTTAGTACGACGGTTGGTCATGGCTGGTAGATGACCCCTATTGATTTTGAGGTCAGTTGGTCAAAGGTCAAGGTCACTGACCTTCAACTCAAAAATTGTGTCCGCTATATAAGTTGATAAGTATTTGGTGAGCTGTCTTCATACTTAGTAGGAAGGTTGGTCATGGATAGTAGATCTATGACCCCTATTGATTTTGAGGCGAGTCAGTAAAATGTCAAGGTCAACGTGACCTTCAACTCAAAAATCTTGTCAGCTCAATAACTTGATTAGTATTAGGTGTGCTGCCTTCATACTTAGTAGGAAAGTTGGTCATGACTATTAGATGACCTTTACTGATATTGAGGTCAGTCGGTTAAAGGTCAAGCTCATAGAGACCTTCAACTGAAAAATCTTGTCGGCACAATAACTTGATAAATATTAGGTGAGCTGTCTTCTGTTCATACTTAGTAGGAAGGTTGGTCATGGCTAGTAGATGACCCCTTTTGATTTTTAGGTCAAAGGTCAAGGTCACTGTGACCCTCAACTTGTATCCAGCCATCCATCTGTCTGTCTATTAGCTGTATATTGTTCAGTTAACGCCTCCTTTATTGTACTGTGGAATTTTGTTCTGGATGTGTAGCTCATTGATATTGATGTCTAGTTATGCATGAAGGTAAAATATCTTGGATTTTCATCCCCCTTTGTTGATTTTATATAATTGTACAGTTAACTCTTCCTTTTATTATTCGGTAGAATTTCTTCATATATGCATGGAATATTAATATGGATGTCTAGTGTGTATGAATGTCAGATAAATTTGATTGCATTGAACATACAATTGTATGTGCTTTTCACTGTAATAACTTTGATACAACTCCTAGATAAGTTGCAAAGCATAACAGTCAGCGATGTGGCTACTTTTCCCTATATGGTTATTATGAAAATTACAGGAACTGTTATGAAACCACTAGATGCATTTCAGTATATAATCTTACTGGGATAATCTTTAGGTGAAAACTACTAGATGCATTTCAGTATATAATCCTGCTGGGATAATCTTTAGGTGGCATCCTACCTAAATGGTTCAAACAACTTTGAACTTAAAG
Source organism: Azorinus chamasolen (assembly GCA_963576725.1). NCBI lineage: Eukaryota > Metazoa > Mollusca > Bivalvia > Cardiida > Solecurtidae > Azorinus > Azorinus chamasolen. Next base: position 45,465,564 of record OY755250.1, on the reverse strand, counting down.
ATGAAATGTACATGTAATGTGTAATTGAAAGATGAAATGTACATGTAATGTGTAATTGAAATACAGTATTGATATTTGTTTGAAGCATTTCATGCATTTTAATTGATAGAATTTAAAATGACTGAATAATTTACCCAACAGGTGTTAGATGTACGTCATAGGCTAATGCATTCGAATAACATGGCCACCAGTGACAACGAGTTGAAGCGTGATACAGACAATATGATCAAACTACTAAACAGTCTTGTGGGCCTAACACAAGGAGAAACTGAAAAGGTGCAAGGAACAATTAACAACATCTGCAAGGTATTACTGAATACGATAGTTTCAAGCCACATTTCTTTTCATGACGTTTGACCCATGTCCTTCATCAAGAAAACTAATTTGCTTAAAGGGGATGTCCATACATTTGAAGCGTTTCAAAAACACTTAAAATATACGAAACTCATTTGTTTGTATGCTGGAAAGTAGTATATCACAAGAAAACCCATCCAATTACCGTTTATAATGACAAAACATCCATGTGTTTGATATCGCCGTTCCCGGTTTTACTCCCCGATGTTATTGTTGTATTAGAGTTGGGTTTTTGCCCTGTTCGCGATGCTCTGACCACTTCAGAGAAAGCTATTACGTAAACAATGGGGGGGGGGGGGATCGGGTGATCATCGGCCAACCGCGGAAAAATTTAACAGAAAAGGCCGATAATATTATGTTGTAGAACAAAAATTATCAGTATTGATGGAATCGGTTTATTTGAATCACAGGGGGCATTTTTATGCCCCCAGATCTGCTGGGGGCATATTGTTTTTGCCCTGTCTGTTTGTCTGTCTGTTTGTCTGTTTGTCAGCAACTTTAACATATGTCATAACTTTCGAGCCAGTTAAGATAAAGACTTGATATTTGCCATGCATATGTATCTCATAAAACCACACATTTTGAGGGGTGACATATCACGGTCAAGGTCATCCTTCAAGGTCAGAGGTCAAATATATGGGTCAAATCACAGACTTTAACATTGGCCATAATTTTTGGACCAGTAGAGATATATACTTGATATTTGGCATGCTTGTGTATCTCATGAAGCTGCACATTTTGAGCGGTGACATGTCAAGGTCAAGGTCATCATTCAGGGTCAAAGGTCAAATTGTCTGTTTTTAGCTCACCAGAGAACAAAGTGCTCAGGTTGAGCTTTTGTGATTGCCTGATGTCTGTCGTCCGTCGGCATGCGTTGTCCGTCATGCATCGTTCGTCGTCCGTCATCAGTCGTCAACAATTTCAACCTTTATAATTCTTCTCCTCTGAATCTACAGGGTGCTCAGCTTTCATCTTTGGCACATAGTATCATCTTTAAGTCCTCTACAAAAGTTATATAAATTATGCCGCGGGGTCAAAATTGGCCCCGCCCCAGGGGTGCATTGTTTTCAATAGAAACATAGTAAAACTTTGAAAATCTTCTCCTCTGAAACCAGAAGGTTCTCAGCTTTCATATTTGGCACATATCATCATGTTCAGGTCTTCTACAAAAGTTATATAAACTATGGCCCTGGGGTCAAAATTGCCCCCCCCAAGGGGTTGGCAGTTTCTTTGAAAATTTTCTCCTCTGAAACTGGAAGGCTCTCATCTTTCATATTTGGCACAGAGCATCATGTTCAGGTCCTCTACAAAAGTAATATAAATTATGGCCCCGGGGTCAAAATTGCCCAGCCCCAAGGGTGGGCAGTTTTCAATAGAAACAAATAGTGAAACTCTTCTTCTCTGAAACTGGAAGGCTCTCAGCTTTCATATTTGGCACAGAGCATCATGTTCAGGTCCACTACAAAAGTTATATAAATCATGGCCCTGGGGTCAAAATTGGCCCTGCCCCAGGGGTGGGCAGTTTTCTATAGAAACAAATAGTGAAAACTTTGAAAACTTTCACCTCTAAAAACTTGGAAGGTTCTCAGCTTTCATATTTGGCACATAGCATCATGTTCAGGTCATCTACAAAAGTTATATAAACTATGGCCCTGGGTTCAAAATTGCCCCCCCCCCCCAAGGGGTTGGCAGTTTCTTTGAAAATCTTCTCCTCTGAAACTGGAAGGCTCTCAGCTTTCATATTTGGCACAGAGCATCATGTTCAGGTCCTCTACAAAAGTAATATAAATTATGGCCCCGGGGTCAAAATTGCCCAGCCCCAAGGGTGGGCAGTTTTCAATAGAAACAAATAGTGAAACTCTTCTTCTCTGAAACTGGAAGGCTCTCAGCTTTCATATTTGGCACAGTACATCATGTTCAGGTCCTCTACAAAATTTGTATAAATTATGGCCCTGGGGTCAAAATTGGCCCTGTCCCAGGGGTGGGCATTTTTCTATAGAAACAAATAGTGAAAACTTTGAAAACCTTCACCTCTAAAAACTAGAAGGTTCTCAGCTTTCATATTTGGCACATAGCATCGTGTTCAGGTACTCTACAAAAGTTACATAAATTATGGCCCCGGAGTCAACATTGGCCCTGCCCCAGGGTTGGGCAGTTTCCAATGGAAACAAATAGTGAAATCTTTGAATATCTTCTTCTCTGAAACTGGAAGGTTCTCAGCTTTCATATAATGCACATAGCATAATGTTCAGGTCCTCTACAAAAGTTATATAAATTATTGCCCTGGTGTCAAAATTGGCCCTGCCCAGGAGTAGCCAGTTTTGAATAGAAACATATAGTCACAGAGCATCATGTTCAGGTCCTCTACAAAAGTTATATAAATTGTGCCTCTTGGGTCAAAATTAGTCCAACCCCAGGGCAGACTAGTTTTCTATAGAAACAGATAGTGAACACTTTGAAAATCTTCTCCTCTGATTGTCTGGTGAGCGCTTCAGGGCCATTCTGGCCCTCTTGTTTGTCTGTAACTTTAACGGAACTTTAACATTGGTCATAACTTTTGAGCCAGTACAGATAGACTTGATATTTGGAATGCTTATGTATTTCATAAAGCCGCACATTTTGAGGGATGAAATGTCAAGGTCATCCTTCAAGGTCAGAGGTCAATTATATGGGTCAAACTTTAACATTGGCCATAACTTTTGGCCCAGTAGAGATAGAGACTTAATATGTGGCATGCTTGTGTATCTCATGAAGCTGCACATTTTGAGCGGTGACATGTCAAGGTGAAGGTCATCCTTCAGGGTCAAAGGTCAAATTGTCTGTTTGTCTGTAACTTTAACATTGGTCATAACTTTTGAGCCAGTACAGCTAGTGACTTGATACTTTGCATGCATATGTATCTCATAAAGCCACACATTTTGAGGGGTGACATGTCAAGGTCATCCTTAAAGGTCAGAGGTCAAACATGGGTCAAATTACCAACTTTAACATTGGCCATAACTTTTGAACCAGTACAGATAGAGACTTGATATGTGGCATGCTTGTGTATCTCATGAAGCTGTACAGTTTGAGAGGTGACATGTCAAGGTCATCTTTCAGGGTCAAAGGTCACCAACTTCGAATTGGCCATACCTTTTGAAACAATAGAGATAGAGTCTTGATATTTGGTATGCATGTGTATCTCATGAAGCTGCATACATGTCAAGGTAAAGGTCATCCTTCAGGGTCAAAGGTCACCAACGTTTAACATTGGCCATAACTTTTGAACCAGTAGAGATAAAGACTTGACATTTGGTATACATGTGTATCTCATGAAGGTCATAGGTCACCAACATTTACATTGACCATAACTTTTGAACCTGTAGATATAGACTTGACATTTGGTATGCATGTGTATCTCATGAAGCTGCACAGTTTGAGGTGACATTTCAAGGTCAAGGTCATCCTTCAGGGTCAAAGTTCACCAACTTTTAACATTGGCCATAACGTTTGAACCAGTAGATATACAGCCTTGATACTGGTATGCATGTGTATCTCATGAAGCCGCACAGTTTGAGGGGTGACATGTCATGGTCAAAGGTCACCAATTTTAACATTGGCCATAACTTTTGAACCAGTAGAGATACAGACTTGATATTTCGTATGCATTTGTACCCCATGAAGCTACACAGTTTGAGGGGTGACATGTCAAGATCAAGGTCAACCTTCAGGGTCAAATATCATATGGAGGGGGCATAGTGTTTCACAACCACATCTTGTTTGATATAAGTTCAAATTGGGAACCTTCATAATAATGATAGAGCATAACAAATACCAAGTTTTATGATATTATTGAAAAATTGCGTTTATTGTAAGGACTTCCTCTTTAAATATCAAGTGATATCAATTTTGTGTTCTGTTTCCTTTGAGTATGTAAGCTAAAAAATGTTTCCTTGATAAAGGACATGAATTAAAAAGAAAAATATAAAGTAAGTGTGTGGTTTAGAATAGTAATATGTATTTATATTAATAAACATCCATAAGGTGGACTTACTATCGTATTATTTAATGATCTCTCTATTTGATAATCACTGCATTGATAAAAAAAAACATAGCTAAATTTTCAACTGCAGGGCTCAACATTTAACTTTGAATTTTACAAGCCCGGTCAGTAGTTTTGATCACTACAAGCCCTTACCAAATTTGTGTGTGCCCTGTAAGAGTTTATTTTGAACAAATATAGAGTAAACGTGTAGTTTGGAATATGTATTTATATTAATAAACATCCATAAGGTGGACTTACTATCGTATTGTATAATGATCTCATGTATTTGATATTCACTGTATAGATAAGAAAACATAGCTAAATTTTCAACTGCAGGGCTCAACATTTAACTTTGAATTTTTACAAGCCCGGTCAGTAGTTTTGATCACTGCAAGCCCTTACCAAATTTGTGTGTGCCCTGTAAGAGTTTATTTTGAATTTTACTTGCCCGGCCAGGTTAGTAGTTGTGAAAACTGAAAGCACTTACCAATGCGTTGTGTCCTGTTATGGTTATATTTGAGTTTTACTAGCCCGGCCAGGTCAGTAGATTAGAACACTGCAAGCCATTTCTAATTTTGCATGTGGCCTTTTAACCCTTTCCCTCATAAAATAAATTTTGCAAATAGAGTAGACCTAGATAGAAACCATGTGGTCAGGATCTGCTCTGTTTGATTTTTGGTATGCTCTGATTCCAGTGTTTGTCAATGCAAAATTTTGTTTAGGAAATTATGTCGCCCCTATTTATAATGGGGAGACATATTATTTTTGATCGAGTTGTCCATCAATCCTTCTGTCTGTCCACCTGTCTGTCTATCTGTCCGTCCGTCTGTCTGTCTGTCACACTCGTGTCGGCTCCACATATCTCACAAATATGGAAGGATTGGAAGGATTTCTGAATACTTTAACGAAAACATATTTAAGTGAAAATAGTGTACTCAATGATTGAGCAGCAAACAGAGTACAAACTGTAGATAAACAAACTGGATTGACCTAGCGTATTCAATGAATGAGCTGCAGAGTACAAACTGTAGATAAACAAACTGGGTTAATCTAGTGTTCTCAATGATTGAGCTGCAAACAGAGTACAAACTGTAGACAAACAAACTGGATTAATCTAGTGTTCTCAATGATTGAGCTGCAGAGTACTAACTGTAGATAAACAAACTGGATTAATCTAGTGTTCTCAATGATTGAGCTGCAGAGTACTAACTGTAGATCAACAAACTGGATTAATCTAGTGTTCTCAATGATTGAGCTGCAAACAGAGTACAAACTAGATAAAATGGATTCACCTATCGATAGTGTACTCAATGATTGAGCAGCAAACAGAGTACAAACTGAGATAAACAAACTGGAATCACCAAGACTTAGTGTTCTCATTGACTGAGCCGCAAAAAGAGTACAAACTGAGATAAACAAAGTGGATTCACTAAGTGTTCTCATTGATTGAGCTGCAGAGCACTAACTGTAGATAAACAAACTTGATTAATCTAGTGTTCTCAATGATTGAGCTGCAAACAGAGTACAAACTGTAGATCAACAAACTGGATTCACCTATCAATAGTGTACTCAATGATTGAGCTGCAAACAGAGTACAAACTAGATAAACTGGATTCACCTATCGATAGTGTACTCAATGATTGAGCAGCAAACAGAGTACAAACTTAGATAAACAAACTGGATTCACCGAGTGTTCTCATTGATTGAGCTGAGTACTAACTGTAGATAAACAAACTTGATTAATCTAGTGTACTCATTGATTGAGCTGCAAACAGAGTACAAACTAGATAAAATGGATTCACCTATCGATAACATTATCCATTCTTTCATTACACACCCAGCACATGCTGGCCACAAGCCGAAGGTCAAGGTCAAATAACTTAGGAATTTTAGGCAGGCAACACCATGGGGGCATCGCTTTGTCTTACAGACACAAATTTCTAGTTTGGATATCCTCTGCTCTTTTCGTTTGTTCTTTGTTTCTTTTAAAATCGTATTGGATGAGATAAACACACCATGACAATTATGAGTCCCTGCAGGCTATATAATCCAAAATGGAGCACAAACGAACTGTACAAAGACTCTGAATCTATTTAAGGCATACAATAGGAAAGCCTTGTATAATTTGTGACTTGCTCAAAGGCTCCTGAATCTATTTGAGGCAGGCAATATGAAAAGGTATAATGTGTGACTTGCTCAAAGACTCCTGAATCTATTTGAGGCAGGCAATAAGAAAGCCTTGTATAATGTGTGAAATGCTCAAAGACTCCTGAATCTATCTGAGGCAGGCAATATGAAAGCCTTGTATAATGTGTGACTTGCTCAAAAACTCCTGAATCTATTTGAGGCAGGCAATATGAAAACGTTGTATAATGTGTGACTTGCTCAAAGACTCCTGAATCTATTTGAGGCATGCAATATGAAAACGTTGTATAATGTGTGACTTGCTCAAAGACTCTTGAATCTATTTGAGGCTGGCAATATGAAAACCTTGTGTAATGTGTGACCTGCTCAAAGACTGTCTGAATCTATTCAAGATATACAATAGGAACGCCTTGTATAATTTGTGACCTGCTCAAAGACTTCTGAATATATTTGAGGCAGGCACTATGAAAGTCTTGTGTAATTTTTGACAAACTACATGTAATTGAATTATCAAATATGTGGAAGCGTGCCTTAAAATCACACATGAAAATCAGTGAGCGCATTAGATAATGGGTAGACTTTAAACATTAAGTGCTAGTATCACATTGACAACAGTTTCTGAACCGATTGAGAACGGTAACTGGAACATAACTGTCACACAACCCCATTAATGGGGTGACTTAACTCGGAGATCACACTCCCCACCCTTTCAAGCACAGTGTCTGAAATCTACCACACATGACATACAAACTATTCAAACATATTTTGCTAAATATGATGTTATGAAAACAGTAATATTGTGGACATTAATTAATCAAATTAATAAGTTCCAGTTGATCCTAATTTCTCCAGTCAAACTCGAATAACTTTCAAAAGGTGTTTCATGATAGGTAGCTCAAAAGCTTTAATGAATTTTATCAAGACCCACAGAAACACAAATATCCAGTTTGTGTCACCTGCCGAGAGGCAGTGTGTCACTTAGTGATCACTTTTCCATCGTCTGTCTGTCTGTCTGTCTGTCTGTGTCTGTCTGTCCGTCACACTTTCCTTTTTTGGCTGTCATTTCTAAACTTATCATTATAGAGCTTTCAAATTTCACACATGGAACAAGCATGATGAGAGGAAGTGTCATGCACAATGGCCACAACTATAGCATCAATATTTTTGAGTTAATCCTCTTTTTCATATTAACAATAATTGTTTGTGTCCGCTGGGAGCAGGTGACACATGTGTTCCTCAGAACACTTATTTCTTGGTAAATATGGAAAAATAGTCAAACAGGGAGAGCCACACACGAAATGACACCGCACCAAACACCATCTGTTTCTTGGTAGTAGCATTCATTTCTACAGCATAATTTTGTTTACAGATTAAAGATCATTACATCAGAGGGTATGTTATATATACAGCTTAACCTCTCTAAACCTGACATTGAATTTGGTATAAATATTTGTCTTGGAGACAGGTGGCATCTTGATGCAGGATGTAAGTTATACAGAAAGCTCCTCCTTGAGCTTTCTGCATGCCTTTCACTCCGCATTTAGCAGCCACTATCATAAACGTATCTAATATTAGAGAGGTTTTGATTTCTTACTTCTACGTGTACGTATACGTTCTTATTGCATCATCAATTCTGAGTATAAAGTCAACAATATATGTGTAAAATCATCAGCCCTTGGCGTTCTCAAAGTGTAGGATGGCTTCTACAAGTTTTAACAAAACCTGTAAGTTTATCATCATTTAATGCCTATTTTTCACAGATTTTTAATAAAATGTGTCGATAGAATGTTACTTCCAACCTTTCTATTCATGTCACAACAGGCAATTTACTTGAGAAATGAAATTAAAGATGTTTAATATCATATAAAGTGACCCAGTTGAAACGTTCATCAGAACCGAGCCATGCTGTCTTTTGTGTCAATTTAGCTTTTAATTAAATCAGTGTACTTTGTGTCAATTTAGCTTTTAATTAAATCAGTGTACTATGCTTAGGACTATTCCAGGAAAATCTCCCTGGGGGTGTCGGAACGACAGCCTATTTAAATCACCTTGGTGGGGATGCAAAAGAAATTTTAATTCTGTTGGTGGGGGTGGAAATTTGATTAAAATTCTATTGGTGGGGGTATTTCAACATCAGAAATTAAATAGATGGGGTGGTTTGTAAAGTTAAATGCTTCATGCAAGCCGTTTTCTTCGACAATAATGAAAATTAACGGAAAACCTTTTTCTGACACTAACTCCCACGAAAATTCCATTGTGTGAATATTGTGGACGCATGCAATCTTTAGGCCTGATCATCTAGACGCTTATCTGATCAGACTTCCATAATGAGCAGCTGATTGATTCAGACTAGACCGTGAAAAATTACTAAGACACCGGTAGTCTCAACCAATCACTGCTCTTTCTTCTCGATGTAAAAGCCCGGATGAACAAAAAAAACAACAACAACCGAAAATAGACCTAAATAACAACCGAAAGACATAGACAGGATTTTTTAAAATAAAACACAGAGTCCTAGCAGTAGCACAGTTACATGTAGTGAATCCGAGGTCAGCGAAGAGAAAACTACTTGCAATAACAGAACCACGGAAGCATGACTGTATGATGTCAACAGGACAAAATGAAAGACTGTCAGACTAATGCACAAATGTGGCAATACACTTGGCTGCCATTTGGGTTTGCAAGTCGGCTTGACAAAAAGTTAATTGCATAAATGTAAAAATATATTTATTTATGTTGTTTTAATTGGAGGGTGTTATTTTAATTCTCTAGGTTTGGGTATATTATGAATTTTTATTCTCTTGGTGGTGGGGTAAAATACCCCCCCCCCACCAACCCCCCCCCGCCCCCGGAGATTTTCCTGGAATAGCCCTCAATTCATATTGTGATTCAGCCTGTCGGCCAATCCGTTTGTCATTATGTCGCCCCCATTTATTGGGAGATGGGGAGATACATTGTTTTTGCCACAGTTGTCTGTCTGTCTGTCCGTCACAAACTAGTGTCGCGCGTATGTCTGAAACCAGTTGGGCTAGAGTCACCAAACTTCACAGGAATGGTCACCAGCATGAGTTGTTGTGCACCTGGGTTTTTTGAATTGTCTCCCCCTGATAACTTTGGAGTTATTGCCCCTGATGACTTAAAATTAGAAAAACTTTGTGGCGCGTATCTCTGAAACCGCTAGTACTAGAGTCACCAAACTTCACAGGAATGTTGACCAGCATGAGTTGTTGTGCACCTATGAATTTTTAATTGTCTCCCCCTGATCATTCTTGAGTTATTGCCCCTGATATAAACACTTAATTCATACAAACTTTGTGTTTCGCATATCTCTGAAACCAATACGGATAGAGTCATCAAACTTCACAGGATTGTTCACTAGCATGAATTGTTTTGCTCTTGTTTTTTTTAATTGTCTCCCCCTGTTAGCTTGGGAGTTACTGCCCCTGATGACTTAAAATTAGACAAACTTTACTTAGTGTCGTGCATATCTCTGAAACCACTAGGGCTAGAGTCACCAAACTTCACGGTAATGTTGACCAGCATGAGTTGTTGTGCACCTGGGATTTTTAAATTGTCTCCCCTTGATAACTTTGAGTTATTGCCCCTGATATGATTACTTAAAATTGGAGAAACTTTGTGTCATGCATTTCTTTAAAACCACTACGGCTAGAGTCACCAATTCACAGGAATGTTCACCAGCATGAGTGTTGTGCATCTGAGATTTTTAATTATCTCCCCCTGATAACTTTACTGCCTCTTATGACTTAAAATAAGAAAAACTTTACTTTGTATAGTGTGTATCTCTGAAACCACTAGTACTAGAGTCACCAAACTTCACAGGAATGTTGACCAGCATGTGTTGTTGTGTACCCAGGGTTTTTGAATTGTCTCCCCCTGATAATGTTGGAGTTATTTCCCCTGATGACTAAAAATTAGACCCTGATAAGTTTGGAGTTACAGACATTACACTTGTGAATTTGAAAGAGGATGGGAGGGGGATACATCTGTTTTTGCGAGAAAAACAAACCTCTAGTTCAATCTGTCTGTCCGTCTGACTGCCTGCCTGTCTGTCTATCTGCATGTATGTCTGTCTTTCTGCCTATCTGTTTCCCGTCTGTCAGTCTGTCTACCTGTCTGATATCTGTCTATTGATCTATCTTTCAATCTGTATGATACTATATCTGTCTATTTTTCTATCTGTCTATCTACCCGTCTATCTGTAGAACTATTTCTGTCTGTAGTGATAGGCCTATGTAAGGCATTTCCAACCGTCTTGATGCTGGGCTAACCCTTTAATCATGGTTAGAGTGTCAGACTTTTAGTTCAGAGGTCTGGATTTCGATTCCTCATAGAGGCCAGTAACTTACCCCCTCCCTCCCCCTTAGCATTACATGTACTTCACTGGCGACGAGGATAACTCGGTTTGTATGCGGGATGCATACATGCATAGGCTTATTATCATTAGGGAATTTCTGGTTTGCAGTGCATAGGTATATGCCTGGCTCCTAAATGTTAGGGAGGGGGTTAACCCTTTAGCAACAGGTCTTGGGTTCAAATCCTTGTAGAAGCCAGTAACTTAATTTCTTCCTTAGAATTACTTCATGTATGGCTTCATGTATGGCTATCTATCTGTCTATCAATCTATCTGCCTCTCTATTTATATGTATAGCTGTCTGTTGATCAGTCTGTCTATCTATCTCTCTCCCTGCATGCATGCCAGACTGTCTATCGGATCCGTCCCTATATTTATTATACCCCCCTTTTGAAAAAATGGGGGTATATTGCTTTGCACATGTCGGTCGGTCGGTCGGTAGATCGGTGGTTTCCGAATGATAACTAATAAACGACTTGGCCTAGAATCTTCAAACTTGCTGTGGTGGTTGGTCATGACAAGTAGATGACCCCTATTGTTTTTGAGGTCACTAGGTCAAAGGTCAAGGTCACCATGACCTAAAATGGTGAAATAGTTTCCGATCAATAACTGCTCAAGGATTTGGCTTGGGATCTTCAAACTTGCTGTGGTAGTTGGTCATGACCACTAGATGACCCCTATTGATTTTGAGGTCACTAGGTCAAAGGTCAAGGTCACCATGACCTTAAATGGTTGAATGGTTTCCGATCAATAACTGCTTAAGGGTTTAGCTTAGAATCTTCAAACTTGCTGTGGTAGTTGGTCATGACCACTGGATGACCCCTATTGATTTTGAGGTCACTAGGTCAAAGGTCAAGGTCACCATGACCTTAACTGGTAAAATGGTATCTGATCAATAACTGCTCAAGGGTTTGGCTTAGGATCTTCAAATTTGCTTAGGTGGTTGGTCATGACAACTAGATGAGTCCTATTGTTTTTTAGGTCACTAGGTCAAAGGTCAAGGTCACCATGACCTTAAAGGGTGAAATGGTTTGCGATCAATAACTGCTCAGGGGTTTGGCCTAGGATCTTCAAATTTGCTGTGGTGGTTAGTAATGACCACTAGATGACCCCTATTGTTTTTTAGGTCACTAGGTCAAAGGTCAAGGTCACCATACTCTTAACTGGTCAAATGGTTTCCGATCAATAACTGCTGAAGGGTTTGGCTTAGAATCTTCAAACTTGCTGCGGTAGTTGGTTATGACAACTGGATGACCCCTATTGTATTTGAGGTCACTAGGTCAAAGGTCAAGGTCACCATGACCTTAACTTGTAAAATGGTTTCTGATCAATAACTGTTAAAGGGTTTGGCTTAGGATCTTCAAATTTGCTTAGGTGGTTGGTCATGACAACTAGATGAGCCCTTTTGTTTTTTAGGTCACTAGGCCAAAGGTCAAGGTCACCATTACCTTAACTGGTGAAATGGTTTGCAATCAATAACCGCTCAAGGGTTTGGCTTAGGATCTTCAAACTTGCTGTGGTGGTTGGTCATGACCAATAGATAACCCCTATTATTTTTTAGGTCACTATGTCAAAGGTCAAGGTTACCATGACCTTAACTAGTGAAATGGTTTGCGATCAATAACTGTTCAAGGGTTTAGCTTAGGACCTTCAAACTTGCTGTGGTGGTTGGTCATGACAACTACAGTAGTACAACGATCAGATGGCGTTGTTTACAAAACAGTGTGTGTGTAAACACAGAAAATTAACGATAAGTACAAATGTGGCATGTATATATTAGGATAGGAAGCAGTGGTGTAGTGGTTATGTAGTCAACTGGATTAACCTATACATTACGTCGCAGTTTAATTTATCGTTAATGTTCTGTGTTTACATACGTACTGTTTTGTAAACAACGCCATCTGATCGTTGTACTACTGTAGATGACCCCTATTGATTTTGAGGTCACTAGGTCAAAGGTCAAGGTCATCATGACCTTAACTGATGAAATGGTTTCCAATTAATAACTGCTCCATGGTTTGGTTCGGGATCTTCAAACTTGCTGTGGTAGTTGGTCGTGGCCATTAGATGACCCCTATAGTTGTTGAGGTCACTAGGTCAAAGGTCAAGGTCACCATGACCTTAATATGTGAAATGTTTTCAGATCAATAAATGATCAGTGGTTTGGCTTAGGATCTTCAAAGTTGCTGTGGTGATTAGTCATGACCGCTAGATGACCTCTTATAGTTGAGGTCACTAGATCAAAGGTCAGGGGGTCTGGGGGTATACATGTTTTACAAACATCTCTTGTTTTCTTTCTATGTTCGTCATTGTGGCCTATTCTCCTACTTTATGCATTTTCTAGTTCTTCCTAATCTCATTTAGATTCTCTTTAAAGAAAATGGCTTTGTCCAGCAAGAAGTTGTATCGTATGGCAAATTACCTGTACGCGTACACGTTATTTGATTTCGAAACATAATTTTGAAAATTCAGAAATGTATACGTGCAGACACACGTATACACACAAGTAAGAAATCAAAATCTCTCTACTGGAAAATGCAATTTTGTCATGAAAAAGTAATGGAAATATTATTTTTAGTATCAAAAGTTGTATGGATCCTATAAGAGTTATTGCCTATAACAAAACAGATAGTCTGTAGGTATAGCAGCTACAATTGCTTCTAAACGCTTTCAGTGCCAGCATTGTCGTCTGTTGGATATTTTCATCTGTTTCAAGTTGTTTGCTCAAATTTCTTTATAAAAAAGATAACAGTGTATCAAACAGTTTGGACCCTGGTGAGATACTGAGTCACATGGTGTTTCTTCTGGATATATTAGTCTTGACCCTCGTGAGACACCGAGTCACGTGACATCTCATCCGGATATAGACTGTTTCGATCCTGGTGGGACACCGAGACACTTGGCATCTCATCTGGACTGAGTAACTTGGAGTCTCATCTGGATACAGTTTGCATATGATATCACATACCCGTCTTAATGGCATTGAATTGGTTAATTAATCAATATTAAAACAGTTTTTCATTTAATCCTCTAATTATATGATTATGCTCAAAATGCAGGAAGACTGTCGAAACATTTTCAAACTGACGAAGTACCAACATACAAGACATCTCGACAGATCTAGATCTAGACTGTTTTGAAAGTTGAGTACAGGTTTTACAGACAGAAAGAAGTTACATTAGTTTTGCACTAGTCCTATGATTAACTCGCAAATTGTGTGTATTATTGTAGTTGAGGGACAAAACAATAGATGTCACCCTCAACAGGGAAGTGGTCGTCTTGACCACAAAGATGCAGGCTGTAGAGGCAGAGCTGACCAGTCTTGAGGGTAAATGTAAAGGCTACGAAAACGATCTGACAGCACTTTCAGGAGATTTACACTCTCTGGATAAAGAATACAGATTGACAAAGGATGATATTGATCAGGTATAATAGACATCAAAATCACTAGTTAGTTGTGAAGGAAAACCTGGTTTGATGTCATGTCGAAATTACTTGTTGCTTGTTGAATTGTCTCCCCCATTTATGGGGAGATATATTGTTTTTGCCAGAGTTGTCTGTCCCTCCATCCGTCCATCTGTCTGTCTGTCTGTCCATCACAAAGCTGTGTCGCGCGGTTCTCTTAAACCAGTTGGGCTAGAGTCACCAAACTTCACAGGAATGTTCACCAGCATGAGTTGTTGTGCACCTGTGGTTTTTGAATTGTCTCCACCTGATAACTTTGGAGTTATTGCTCCTGATGACTAAAAATTAGAAAAACTTTGTGTCACGCGTATCTCTGAAACCGCTTGTACTAGAGTCACCAAACTTCACAGGAATGTTCACCAGCATAAGTTGTTGTGCACCTATGGTTTTTGAATTGTCTCCCCCTGATAATTCTTGAGTTATTGCCCCTGATATGAATACTTAAATTTATACAAACTTTGTGTCGCACGTATCTCTGAAACCAGTAGGGCTAGAGTCACCAAACTTCACATGATTGTTCACAAGCATGAGTTGTTTTGCTCTTGGTTTTTTTTAATTGTCTCCCCCTGTTAACTTTGGAGTTATTGCTCCTGATGACTTAAAATTTTGACAAAGTTTACTTAATGTCGTGCATATCTCTGAAACCACTAGGGCTAGAGTCACCAAACTTCACAGGAATGTTGACCAGCATGAGTTGTTGTGCACCTGGGATTTTTGAATTGTCTCCCCTTGATTACTTTGGAGTTATTGCCCCTGATATGATTACTTAAAAGAGAAACTTTGTGTCATGCATATCTTTAAAACCACTAGGGCTAGTGTCACCAAACTTCAAGGGAATGTTCACCAGCATGAATTGTTGTGCACCTGGGTTTTTTAATTGTCTCCCCCTGATAATTCTTGAGTTTTACCATGGCAGAAATTGTAAAAAGGTCATCATGTGTCTATAGTACTAGTAAAGTTTTAAGTCTGTCTACTTTTATCGCTATTTTAATAGCAGATATTATACTATTTTTGAAGATGTTTCACAAAAATACAGTGCAATATATTTCATTGTTGTTTTTCAACTGAAAATGATCAAATAAAAAGCAGGATTGTTCATATGTTATATTGAGCGGTACATTCACGACATATATAGTTTTTATGGAAAGGCTTTCAGGGACTTTAATTGATATTAGAATGACTTTGAATTGCTATCCTTTGAAAATACCTGTTCAAACAGATGTCTTGAAATATGAAACAGTGACACATATGCTTTGGTTCCAAAATTGTCAGTCTTTTGCAGATTCACTCTCATCCGATTTATATTGTAAGGTTAAATAATATATTGAGAGCTAAATGTATTTTTTGCAGTTAAAAACAGCAAAGGACAATTTCGAAGAATTTCTTCAGAAAAATGAACTTCTTGTTGACGTTGCCAGACTGTCAAAAAGCTTAAGAGAGTATGGTGAGAAATTAAATCTTCAGGATGAAATGATAGATCAGCAGAATGAACGACAAGGTAGGCAAGATGAAAGATTAGGTCAGCAGGATGAAAAACTAGGTCGGCTTGATGAAAGATTAGTCCAGCAGGATGAAATACTATGTCAACAGGATGGACGACTAGATCAGCAAGATGAGAGATTAGACCAGCAGGATGAAATATTAGGTCGGCAAGATGAAAGGTTAGGCCAGCAGGATGAAAGACTAGGTCAGCAGGATGAAAGAATAGGTCAACAGGATAAACGACTAGGTCAGCAGGCTCAACAGATGAGTCAACAGGGTGAAAGACTTGACAACCAAGATCAGAGAATATCCATTTTCGAAGAAAGCATGAAAGTTAGTATATACACTGAACTATACAATTAGACAACTACTTAAGTAATATAAAATATTGTTTAAGTGATGACCCAATGCTTTATTAAACATCACTTGTGACATATAATATCGTATCTATATTTTTATGCCACCATAGAGGCTAACTGGTCCAAATATTTTAAACACTGGAAACCAGTTTATTGATTGCCACATGATCGGACATTAAACTATATAATGAGTCATATTGCCAAGGACTTGTCAATTGAGTCGTGTACCCAATGATTTACAGCATGACTGATCATTCTCTCGTATGAGTCTGATTCCTAATTAAATCACAAGACATACAATTACAACAGAAGCTATTGGGATCAGACTGCATATTGCCCGTTGCCAATAAATTCATTAAACACCATATACTCCTAAACCACCGGCTTAATGTGCAATTTCTTTAATCCTTTTCTTCATATGAACGCCATTCCAAGCCTTTCGAAACAGAGTAGACCCAAAGCAGATAGCTCCTAGCCATCTGATTAGGTTGTTCTGTGCTTGCTGATGAAATTATAATAGATCTGACTACAATTCCTGTCAATACAAAAATTTGAGGTGTAGATAAGTTGACATTTTAAAAATTAAGCTAATAAATATTCGTGACTTCACTATCAATTTTACATGGATATTAAACAGAGAAAGGGTAAATGAGAAACACTGAATTGATGGTTGCCAAATTTCAAAGGATATATTTCAAGATGACCGTTTTATCAGAGTTATATGAATAATATGCCATTCCTTAAGTCACTATTGCTTAAAATAGATTTTATATAAGCTTTCTTTAACCATTTCCTCCATAAATACGCCTTGCTACGCCTCTGTAAATATCGCTCTCTGAAATCATTGTGATAAATGGTTTCAAAACTGCACAATTCTAAAATGATCCTTTTCTCTAGTAAATGCTCCTTTTTAGCTCACCAGAGCACAAAGTGCTCAGGGTGAGCTTTTGTGATCGCCTGATGTCCGTCGTCCGTCGGCGTGCGTCGTCCGTCGTCAGTCGTCAACAATTTGAACCTTTAAAAATCTTCTCCTCTGAATCTACAGGGTTCTCAGCTTTCATCTTTGGCACATGGTATCATCTTTAGGTCCTCTACAAAAGTTATATAAATTATGGCCCTGGGGTCAAAATTGGCCTCGCCCCAGGGGTTCCATGTTTTCAATAGAAACATATAGTAAAACTTTGAAAATCTTCTCTGAAACCTGAAGGCTCTCAGCTTTCATATTTGGCACATAGCATCATGTTCATGTCCTCTACAAAAGTTTTATAAATTATGGCCCTGGGGTCAAAATTGGCCCCGCCCCAGGGGTGGGCAGTTTTCAATAGAAACAAATAGTGAAATCTTTGAAAATCTTCTCCTCTGAAACTGGATGGCTCTCAGCTTTCATATTTGGCACATAGCATCATGTTCAGGTCCACTACAAAAGTTTTTATAAATTATGGCCCTAGGGTCAAAATTGGCCCTGCCCCAGGGTGGGCAGTTTTCAATAGAAACAAATAGTGAAATCTTTGAAAATCTTCTCCTCTGAAACTGGAAGGCTC
The DNA here is from genome assembly GCA_963576725.1 of Azorinus chamasolen. Lineage (NCBI taxonomy): Eukaryota > Metazoa > Mollusca > Bivalvia > Cardiida > Solecurtidae > Azorinus > Azorinus chamasolen. The sequence continues at coordinate 45,447,822 of OY755250.1, read as the reverse complement.
TCAGCTTTCATATTTGGCACAGAGCCTCATTTTCAGGTCCACTACAAAAATGTTATATAAATTATGGCCCTGGGGTCAAAATTGGCCCCGCCCCAGTGGTGGGCAGTTTTCAATAGAAACAAATAGTGAAATCTTTGAAATTCTTCTTCTCTGAAACTGGAAGGCTCTCAGCTTTCATATTTGGCACATAGCATTATGTTCATGTCCTCTACAAAAGTTATATAAATTATGGCCCGGGGGTCAAAATTAGCCCGCTCCAGGGGTGGGCAGTTTTCAATAGAAACAAATAGTGAAATATTTGAATATCTTCTTCTCTGAAACTGGGTGGTTCTCAGCCTTCATACTTTGCATGTATCATCATGTTTAGGTCCTCTGCAAAAGGTAAATAAATTATGCCCCAGGGGTAAAAATTGGCCCCGCCCCAGGGGAGGGTAGTTTTCAGTAGAAACAAATAGTGAAATCTTTGAAAATCTTCTTCTCTGAAACTGGAAGGTTCTCAGCTTTCATATTTGGCACATAGCACCATGTCCAGGTCCTCTACAAAAGTTATATAAAATTGTGCCTCTTGGGTCAAAATTAGCCCAGCCCCAGGGCAGGCTAGTTTTCTAAAGAAACATATAGTTAAAACTTTGAAAAGCTTCTCCTCTGATTGTCTGGTGAGCGCTTCAGGGCCATTCTGGCCCTCTTGTTGGTAGAGTTATCCAAAGAGGTTGGGTCTTAAAATGGCCTTTGAGGGAAAGGTAAATGAAGACTCCTAGACCACAGACCGGATTTTCACCAAATATCAGAGGAATAAGATGTAGGTGCCCCTCTATCAGATTTTAGTCACCTAAGTATACCAAACCAAACATAAGAGTAATATACAGGTGACCATCTGTCTGAAGTGTACAAATATTCTGAAAGTTGGAGAATGTAGCAATGCGAAGAGAAAAAATTGCAAACTCGGTTTTATCGAGTATGTTCATGAGTAGTAATTGAGAGTGCAACGCTACTCACGCCCCTAGCACCAGCTTAAGCAGTATTCAATTTGTCAGAACTAATAAAATCAAAACTAATGATCCTAAGTACCAGAACCTATAACACTCAGAATGAAGTCATGCTGCATAAGTAGGTCACAGGAGCAAAACATTTTTTTTAATAACCAACATCTTTAATAACATTTTTCCCTAAGCCGCTCAATAGATTTCCACCAAACTTCACAGGAAAGTGGTCATTTAGCATATTCATATCATTATGTCCCCCCCCCCCCCCCCCTCATATTTATATGTGGGAGACATATTGTTTTCGTGAGAGTTGTCTGTCTGTCTGTCCGTCCGTCTGTCTGTCCGTCACACTTTTTGTCCGGACGATAACTTCAATTTGCCTGATGCCATTTGATTAAAACTTCATATATGGAAAGAGCATAATAAGAGGAAGTGTCATGCAGAAGGTACATAACTCTGGCTTCACTATTATAGGAGTTATTGCCCTTTGTAAAAAAAATCACACTTTTTTTGTCCGGACGATTACTTCTATATGGCTCATGCCATTGGATTGAAACTTCATACATGGAAAGATCATAACGAGAGGAAGTGTCATGCACAAGGTCCATAACTCTGGCTTCACTAATATTGGAGTTATTGCCCTTTGTAAAAAAAAATCAACAATTTTTTGTCTGGATGATTACTGTGACACATGCCATTGGAGTGAAACTTCATACATGGAGCGATCATGATAAGAGAAAGTGTCATGCATAAGATCCTTAACTCGAGCTTCAATAAATTTAGAGTTATTGCCCCTTGTACATTTGTTTAATTCTTTTTTGTCTGGACGATAACTCCTACATGGCTCTTGCCATCGTATTGAAACTTCATACATGGAAAGAGCATGATGAGAGAAAGTGTCATGAACAAGGGCCATAATTCTGGCGTCAATACTTTTGGAGTTATTGCCCTTTGTTACATTTTTTGGCCGATCAATAACTCCTGTTTGACTGATGCTATTGGAATGACATTTTATTTTTGAAAAGAGCATGATGAAAGTAAGTGTCATGCACAAGGGCCATAAATCTTGTATCAGTATTTTTGGAGTTATTAGCTGTTATCATTTTCTTCTTGAAAAATGTAGTGTGGAAAACGTATAATGAGGGGAAGTATCATTCATCAAGACCATAACATTTTTAGTGATTTCCCTTTACATATTGTTTTTATTAGAGGGGAGACGTCCGTTTTTGTGACAAAAACCTCTAGTTGGATATGATTGGCTATACAGTATAAGAATGTCATGTGACTTTGAAGATAATTATTTAAATGAAATTTTCTTTCTTTAACTGAATGGAATTTGATAAAATTGCATAGGAATGACCCTCATATGGTCCTCTGTCAAATTCAGACTCAGTGGCTTCACTAGCTTGAACCGTTTTGACCACGTGGCCAATTAACAAGGAGAGCAATACATGTCTATCATAGCCCTATTGTAACAGGAAAATGTTGGACTATATATTTTACATACTTTTTCACTTTCAGCATAAAGATGAAACCGCTGCTCATAAAAGTACTTGTAGTTGGGAGGAACATTGTAAAGGTAGGTATGTTTGATATAGGTGAGTTGATTTAGGAGGTGGATCCATGTTTCTGTGTCAATATAAAAATGGCACAGTCATTTTCCAGTTGTAACATCGTGAAAAAGTTTTGACTAGACTGTGACTCGAACCCATGTCCTCTGGCTTACCATGCCATCACTATAGGCTGAGCTACTAATCCACAGTCTAAGCCTATCAACTGTTTCACCACAATCGTTATCTTTCTTCACACACACACTCTACACAAGAATTTGTCCCGAATTCTTACTCAAAAGAACACACCATGAGTTTCTTATTATTACAATTTTTTGCTCACCTGGCACAAAATGCCAAGGTGAGCTATTGAGATGATCCTGTGTCTAGTGAGCGTCATGCGTACGTGCAGGCGTCGACATTTTACTTAAACATCTTCTCTGGAACCACAAAGCCACGAGCTTTGATATTTGGTATGTAGCATGATGTAATGGTCCTCTACAAAGATTGTTCATATTACGTCCCCCGGGCCAAAAATGGCCCCTCCCCGGGGCTTATCAGTTTTTCATAGGAAAATCTTTAAAGATAGTCTTCTAACTGAAACTGTAAAGCATAGACCTTTGATATTTGGTATGTAGCATGGTCTAATGGTCCTCTACTAAGATTGTTCAAATTATGACCCCAGGAAAAAAAATGGCTCCGAGCTGGGGCTTATCAGTTTTTTCATAAGAAAACCTTTAAAAATCTTCTCCAAAACTGTAGGGTCTAGACCCTTGATATTTGGAATGTAGCATCATCTAATAGTTTTCTACCGGGAGTGTTCAAATTATGTCCCCTGGGTTGAAAATGGCTCCGCCCCTGGGCATATCAGTTTTTCATAGGAAAGTCTTAAAAAATCTTCTTCTTAAAAATCTTTTAAAGTCTTCTCTGAAATTGTAAGGCATAGACCTTTGATATTTGGTATGTTGCATTATCTAATAGTCCTCTACCAAGATTGTTCAAATTATGACCCGAGATCAAAAATGGACCCGCCCTGGGGGTTATCAGTTTTTGCATAGGAAGTCTATAGTAACCAGGTGAGCGATTTAGGGTCATCATGGCCCTCTTGTTATTCTTCATATTCGGCCTGCGGGTTATTTACTTTGGCCGCCAAATGTAACATGGTGAAAAAGTTGTGACTCGACACGGACTCAAACCCATGGCCTTTGACTGTCCATGCTATCACTCTGAACTACCAAGCCACACAGTCTAAGCTTGAAAACTTATTCACCGCAATCTCTACGGCGTGCACAGTCAAATATAGTTCATCAACCTTTGTGATTGTTCTTACATTTGAAGAAAACCACCAAAATGAACTCATTGGCTGTCATCAATAAAGTCACTTGAGCTAAAAAAAAGTTTTATCAAACAATTTTGTCTTTAAACGACATTTTCTGGTAGGCAGTGTTTTGATTCTCACCAATGAAGAAATGAATAAAAGGTGACTGTCTTTTATATATATTTAACTCCTTCCTTGCAAGGGCGCTTAGATGATCTTCTATCAAAGTTATATAACAGGTCTTGGTCTGTTGCATGAGACGGTCACATGAGCTGAAAATATATATTAATTAAAACGTATTCAGAAAATATCTTTAACGAAATTGTAGAAATTAATTTGACCAAACAAAAATGATCCCCGAAGTTGTCTCGGTTCACTTCATAGTGTAGGTCACAGCTAAAGTAGAGTTGAATGCACACATTCATTAAGTGACATCTAAAACACTGAATGGGATGGACCAAACTTGACAGCCGGGACTCTTTATGAAGTGATATAAATTGTGCTGATATGCTGCAGAAGTTGGTCTCAGAAGCTAAATTTGATTTAGATGCACTGTTTCATAAACACTATCAATTCAAATGATTTTACTTTGATGAAGAGATATATCTTAGGAGCTGAAGTATTCAATTCTTCTTTTGCAAATCTGCTGTCTGGTTTTAGATCACCTGGCACGAAGTTTTGTAAATACATTCACCCGGGTGCTTATCAGTTGTTTATAGGGAAAATAATGAAATTCTTCTTCACTGAAACTGTAAGGTCTAGGCCTTTGATATTTGGAATGAAGCATCTTCTAATAGTTCTCTTCCAAGAATGTTCAAATTATGACCCCGAGCCAAAACAATGGCCCGCCCTAGAGCTTACCACTTTTACATAGGAAAAGCTTGGTACATGTATGTAGCATCATTTGATTGTCCTCTACCAAGATTGTTCAAATTATTACCCTACCTGCAGTTGGTTATCACAGTTTTTAGCTTGTTTGTTTCGAAGTAAAGTCCAGCTATTATGATCACCGGGTTGTAGGCGTCGACGTCGTCGGCGTGCAAAAACGTTAATGCAGCTAATTACTCCAAAAGTATAAGAGGTATCAACATTACACTTCATAGGTTACGGTAGTAGATCTGATTAAGAGGAAGGCCTCTACACAATAATCATAACTCTTGATTTTAAAAAGGTTGGCTTTATGGCCCTTTATTGAGTGTTGGCGCACGCACACCGTCTCGGCTCTTGTTTTATTAGCTCACCAGAACACAAAGTGCTCAGGGTGAGCTTTTGTGATTGCCTGATGTCCGTGATCCATCGGCATGCGTTGTGCGTTGTCAGTCGTCAACAATTTGAATCTCTAAAAATCTTCTCCTCTCAATCTACAGGGTTCTTAGCCTTTATCTTTGGCACATAGCATCATCTTTAGGTCCTCTACAAAAGCTATATTAATTACGTTCCTGGGGTTAAAATTGGCCACGCCCCAGGGCCTGAGGGGTACATTGTTGTCTATAGGAACATATAGTGAAAACTTTGAAAATCTTCTCCTCTGAAGCTGGAAGGTTCACAGCTTTCATATTTGGCACAGAGCATCATGTTCAGGTTCTCTACAAAAGTTGTATAAATTACACCCTTGGGGTCAAAATTGGCCTCGCCTCAGGGAAGGCAGTTTTCAATAGAAACATATAGTGAAAACTTTGAAAATCTTCTTTTCTGAAACTGGAAGGTTTTCAGCTTTCATATTTGGCACATAGCATCATGTTCAGGTCCTCTACAAATGTATATATGAATCAGATGGTCGAGAGCTCTTATCTTTAGTATGTAGCATCATCTTTAAATCAGTTCAAGTATGTTTAAATTGTGTCCCTGAGGATAATACTGGTCATCGTTCGGACGTTATGTTTTCAAAAGAATTATATATACTTTAACCCTTTCCTTCATTTAAATGCCTTTTCAGTTTTAACATATATGCAAACTGAGTAGACCCAGATCAGATCACTCCTATTGCAGCTGTCAAATCAGGGCCTGCTCTGTTTTTGAATGGAATTTTGATAGATCTGTTTCTTAAGTTTTTAAAATGGCGACACCTTCCATAATTCCTTAAATTTGTCAATTGATTAATATTCAATAGGTACAAAAATTTGGAATAAATATAGAATTTGGGAAAAGTTAAAAATCATCTCTTCTGAAAGGTCAAAGCCTAGAGGCCTCATATTTGGAAAGAATTATCATCTTGAGGACCTTTACCAAAATATTTACACATAATATCCCAGAGGTTAATATTTGCCTCATTCCAGGGACACTGTGTGCTCTATAGAAATATATAATGAAAAGTGATAATCTTCTCTGAAAGCAGAACGATTGGAGCTCTCGTATTTAGTATAAAGCATTATATTGAGTACATCCACTAAGAATTTTAACATTATGCTCCTGTGATTAATATTGATGCAAGATTGTTCAAATTATGCTCCAGGGGTTAATATTAGCGCCACCTCGGGATGCTAGGTATTCAGTAGAAATATATTGTGAGAATTGTATTAATGAATCCATCTGTTGTAGCTTAGAGGTCTCATATTTGGAAAGAAGTATCATCTTTTGTTATAATTTTAACACATTAACAAGAATATTTTAGCTGTGACAGAAACTTCAGAATCGGGTCTATATTATGCTGTCAGCAGACAGAGCAGACCCTGATGAGACTGCCACTATAGGGGATGTCTGATCTGGGTCTACCTTGTATGCAAAGGTACCAAAGTCTGTATGAGGGAAAGGGTTAAGCCGTAAATGTATTTTGACTTGTCCTGTCTTTTATTTCAGGTGTACAACAGTACCTCCTTGATCTGTATAGTACAAAGTGTTCATGGGAAAATCCGATGACAACTGACCAACAATGCATTCTTGATATGTATGTGCCACCTGCAGTTAAGTTAATGAGGGAGAAAGATGAATATGGAGGATTGGAAGAGTCGCAACCGTCTCGTCTGAACTATCAACAGGTTTTCTATTCTCGGTCCGGGCCATGTACCAATGTATACATAACAGGAGATGCTGGGACTGGAAAAACTACATTTTGTAACCAGCTGGCTCTCACCTGGTGCATGGCAGTGAAGAATATACAAGACGGGACGGTTTCTGCAGAAGATCTTGCAGTTCTATCAACTTTCAAATTCTTGTTTTACATTAATTTGAGGGACACTGAGAAAATCTATCATGTTGAAGATATGATTAAAGAACAGTTAATGCAATATGCTCCAAGATCTATAGACGTATCCGCCTTATTGAGAAAAGCGAAATGCTTGATTGTTCTTGATGGTTTGGATGAGTGGTCTTGTCCAGATGAGGTTAAAAAATGCCCTGGTTTGAATAAACATATACCGGGCAGAAACATAATAAATAAGAACTGTGTCTTTCTTACTACAACAAGAAGTTGGAAGTATGATGTTAGTGATCTGAAAACAAAAGATGTAGATAAATATGTAGAATTTGGTGGCATTGATGAGAACTCCTCGAAAGAACTGGCACAGAGATTGGTTGACTATCTGGATAGAAAATCAAAACTGCAAACAAATATTGATGCCTTTGATACTGAAATACGTCGGAAAAAGCTGACTGACCTTATAACTGTGCCAGTTCTTTTGATACAGTTGGTAACTCTGTGGCATTATGGCAAAGACTTTGGTAACTCACAATTACAGTTGTACTGTAGTATGTTAGATCTGCTGTTTGAACGGTCTGAGAAAAGGATGTCTGAAAAACAACTAGAAAGTACACGTAAAACTGTAAAAACAGGAAAAACTATTAAAAAACAGAAAATATTGCCAAATTGTTTCAGTACAAAAGAGTATTGTCATAGTCACACAGGGCTTATCATGTGTTTAGCTGAGTTGGCATATAAATCTCTGTTTAACAAACAAAGGGAAGATGCTTTGGTTTTCAAGAGTACAAAACTTGATATATTTGGAATTTCTTCATCAGATATCAAACTTTGTTTGCAAAGTGGCATTTTATCTCAAAATAAGGATTTTGGAAATTATACTGGAAGATATAAAAAGTTATCATTTTTGCATAAAAAAATGCAAGAATTTCTTGCAGCATTACATATAGTAACTGCTCAGCCTGTTAAAAATACTTTAAAATGTGTAAGAGAATTCTGCAATTCAATAGACATTATGATGGAAATGTCTCAGATTTGGCTGTTTGTGTGTGGGATGAGTCCTGAGGTAGCGAGACATTTGTTAAAACATTTCACTGATGTTATCACTGCTGACACTGACAAACAAATACAAAAGTACAGACAAAGTTTAGGTGGTCAAGGTTTGATACGAGACATACAGACATTTGTGACTGACTGTTTAATTGAAGGTGAAAATAATGGCCACAAATATGATAAAATCGGTTTAGAGGACCTTTATATTGACAGACACACGTTTACCCATGTAGAACGTGCGTTGCTAGGCAACATAGTGTCTGGGAGAGAGACTATCTACAGCCGTAATGTTAGCAATGCAGAACGTGCGTTGCTAGGCAACGTGACGTCATGTATAAAGTCCATGTACATTAACACTGACGACATTACAGTTGACCAGTCCACACTTATAACTTGTCACTTACTGCACAGCCAGGCAGTGCAGAAACTGTACCTGATTGACTCCTACGAGTTTCCAGGTATTACCAGAAAGACGCTGACAACATTCTTACACAACTGCAGTAACACGTTGACGAGTATAGAATTGTACGATGTGACACTAACAGAGAGTGGAGTGACTTCAATATGTCACAGTAGCAGCGAGTGTTTAATGGTGCTTAGGCTGAGTGTGGTTAGACTGACTCATGTAGGTAAAGTAAAACTGTTGAACGGGTTATCACAGTCACACACCATTAGACATTTATACCTGTGGTTATACTGTACAGACCATGACTACCAGTGTAGACCTCGTATAGACATGTCTACTATGACACAGTTACAGACACTTAGGCTGGAGTACATGTGTGTAGATAATCTACCGACCGTGACACAATGTATGGAGCGGGTTGACCTGTACGATGTTACTTTACCAATGGCGGATCTGTGTGAGTTTGCACGAAGGATTTCACAGACAAAACGTTACGTAGACGTAAAACTATCCTTTGTAACAGTTAGAGAGGAGAGAGAGGACCGTGTAGACCTGGAGACTTTCCTCCGTGGTTGTCCCGGTCTGACAGTGACATACTACCAGTATTTTGACAGTGACAACAAATGGACGATAGACTTCCACACAAACAAACAATAAAGTGAAATGTTTCGTCAAACACAAAACTTGTCATCATCCATTTTACTGTGTAAAACGTTTCGTATCTGATGAAACAAGTTTCAACTCGAACGTCAGAAAAAAGTTATTTTTCATCTCTCGGCTTCCTTTTATCATGTTTTAAACAACTTAGAATTAATCAAACATACAACTATGACCATTCATTGTCTTAGTTAGAACATTTCCAGTCGGATTATATAAGTTTTAAATTAAAATTCAGAAAAAAATACTTTTTCATCTCTCTTTGATCGCACGTGCGATAATTCCATTGTGAAAATGTTTGTTTTTCAGTCGTAAAACTCGTAATAATCGGTCAAACGCCCAACTTTTTGTATTTGTTTTCTTAGTTGGACCATTTCCTGACAGATTAAACAAGTTTTAAATCAAAATTCAGAAATAATTACTTTTTCATCTCTCTGGGTGTTATAAGTGGAATTACTCCATTGTGAAAATACTATTTTCGGCCGTAAAACTCGTAATAATCGGTCAAACACCAAACTATGAGTATTTGTTTTCTTAGTTGAACCATTTCCGATCGGATTATGCAAGTTTTTAAACAAAAATCAGAAGAAAATACTTATTCATCTCTCTAGGTGAGATAAGTGGAATTCTTCCATTGTGAAAATATAATTTCCAGCCATAAATCTTGAAATCATCGGTCAAACACCCAACTGCTAGTATTTGTTCTCTTAGTTTGACCATTTCCTGTCAGATTATGCAGTTTTTAAATCGAAAATCAGAAAAAAAATACTTTTTCATCTCTCTGGGTGTGATGCGTGGGATCAATCCATTGTGATAGGCCTATATTGTCGTCAGTCATAAAACTCGAAATAATCGGTCAAACCCCCAACTATGCGTATTTGTTTTCTTCGGTCATTTTCTGTCCAATGAGTCGAAGTTTACCGTAAAATTCGGTAGAAAGCTTTTACATCGTCAAGCCAGCGACAGCTTAATGCAGGTTGGAAGATTTCTGAAATCTCTCATCCAGGGTCCGTGGTTATTCTCAAATTCTGACACATCCGGTGATTTAGAAGAACGATGACGGACTCTAGCAAAAAATGGACCAGATAGAGTTACCACACTCGTACTTATTAAGCGGTCACTATAGAGAGTCTCTGTTGTACTTTTCTCAAATTGTTGAAAAAAAATAAATTGTGAAATCTTGGTTCTCGTCATTCTTCTTTAACGTCAAATTATCTCGCGTGACATGAAAGTGCCACAGCGAGTTTTAGGAATCGCCGTGTGTCCGCCATTAAACCTCAAGCGATGTCTTCACATTTCACGGCATCTATACTGTTTTGTATAGGTCAACAGACAAGGAACTGTTCACAATGATGTTAATTCGAATAAAATGTTTAAAAACGATTTTAAATACCGAAATTACATGTAGTATTTTCTTAAAGACAGCTCATTTTATTAGCTCGTCCGTACGAGCTATTGTAACTCCGGCGTCCGCATTGTCGTCGTCCGAAATCTTAACACTGACCATAACTCGAAAAGTATAAGAAGTATCAACATGAAACTTCATAGGTTAGTAGATCTCATTGAGGGGCATGCCCCTACAAAAGAACCATACCTCTTGATTTTACAATCTTAATTATTGCCCTTTATATTTTTTAAAAAAAGTTTAATTTAGCTGGACAAGCACCAATTCAGACGAGCGTTGGTGCCGCACGCGGCTCTTGTTGCAATTTATGGGTAATTTCTGCAAATTTCAATAACTATGTTGACTTTTCTCCATAGTAAACCCACTCTACAATATTTTAACTTTTCTTCATAGTAAACCCACTCTATAGCGACCCATCAAAAGTCTAATTTGCGAGACAAGTAAAAATAGAGGGTTTTTTGTTTCATTACTTTCGCTCTATATTAAATTATTAACTCTTACGCCGCCATAGGTGTATTTGTGATGACAATTTCAAAGTTTTATTGAGATAAAACCCAGAGTAAATCAGCGTTTCGACTTTGCAAACAGTAAAACCAGGACAGACGGCTTCTACGGGTGCCGACTGACAAGAGCCTGCTGTTTGTTTATACTGTAGTGTTATATAGATCTAATTCTATAGGATATGTCTGAGTAAAATTGTTCTGTGTCCATATGCCATTACAAAACAATATAATTAATATTCATGATTTTGTAATTTCTGACATAGATATGCATGGAGTAAAGGGTTTACACTGATTAAGTGTTGATATCTGCACGTGTTTTACCCGTAAAGGGTCGTTGTAGAGCAGTATTAATCCATTTCCGCCCAGTGGAGTATTCCATGTTTATATACTGGATTAGTCCATTTTCAGCTCGCCTGTTTCGAAGAAAATCGAGCTGTTGTGATCACCGAGTCGTATGCGTTGTCGTCGGCGTGCAAAAACTGTAATGTAGCTCATTACTCGAAACGTATATGAGGTATCAACATGAAACTTCATAGGTTAGTAGATCTCAATGAGGGGAAGGCACCTACATAAGAACCATAATTCTTTATTTCAAAATTTTGGAGTTATGGTGCTCTATATTTATATATTTTTAAATTTAGCTGGACAAGCACCAACTCAGACGAGCGTTGGCGCCGCACGCGGCCCTTGTTTATCTAAGGGATGCCTGACCTAAATCTTCAAATTTGTTTCGTTTTATATTGAACTTCCTATCAGCAAACTGTGTAGGCTAATCAGACACCGCATTATACGGCGTCTGATCAGGGTCTACACTATTTACCTATGTCCCATATATGAAACCGTGGGCACAAATGGGTTAAATCCCCCTCTGATCAAAGAACAACCCTTTTCAGACTCTGACATTGAACGGGGGACAATTTAGAGCTCACCGTCAATACAAGATACGCCTTTGTAAACAATAAACACAGAGCAGACGTCCCAGACATGGGTCCATGCTTATAAAGCTTTTAGTTGAGTCTGAGTTTCGTTCTCAAGCTTTTGATTAGTCAGATTTGAGTTCTGAAGCTTTTGATTGATCAGATTTGAGCCAAAGGCTCAACTCTGACCAATCAAAAAAACTTGAGAACGAACTCAGACTCAGCTAAACGTTTTATAAGCATGGACCATGGTCTGTTCTTTTTGCTCATGAAATCATAATTGATCCTGTCACAGCTGCCCCCTGCCTTAACCATTTCCTTCATATGAACTCCTTTTCACGCCTTTGTATAGATAGTAGACCTGATCAGACGGCTCCTACAGGAACCACCTGATCAGTTTCCTTTTAGCTTTTGAATAATAATATATCTGATTAGAGTTTCTAACAATACCATATTGCACGTTTACATATCACATTATCCAAATTCAGTAGATAAATATGCATGATGGCATTATTTCTGACATGAAAGTTCAACAAAGAAAGGATTATAGCGGCGTAAAACAGTTATAGAAATGAATTCGACACATTCATGGAGTAGCGTGCTAATACTAAACATCACAACTTATTTCCTCTTAGTTGTAATGCTGAACATTTTAACTCTTATAACGGTATGCGACACCTGACACGTGTTTGAAAACAGCTTAGATCCAGATAAGACGCAGAGTAAGAGATTTCTCAGACACATCCTAGCTGTTTGACACACGATCTGCAGTAAACAGCTGTACCAAGTAATTTGGCATTCATCAATGTCCAAGCTGTTTGACACTCGATCAGCAGTATATAGCTGTACCAGGTAATGTGTCATTCATCAATGTCCAAGCTGTTTGACACACGGTCTGTAGTTTCTCAAAATCAAAGTGTTTGGTCAGCCGGGGTTTGATCTTGGTCTATCAGTCTTTCCGAATACCTCGGCGTTAATGTCTTGGAGATTTAGCTTTCTGAGTTAAATATTGTTTGCATACATTCCGCAAACTGTTTCGTCATCCAAAAGATTAGATTTTGGTGTAATACAGTTTCAGTGTGTAAAGGTTATCACAAACTCCATTGCAGCAGGTTAAAGGTTAAACAGTTTTATTCTTCATTAATGTCTGTCTTGAGCAAAATTATAATAAAATAAGACGAACAAACATATGTGTCATTAATAGCAAACGGGTGCTTAATGCGGAATGAAGGAGCTTTGAGTATAAATTTCATTTAACTATCATCTTCGTTCAAGACACCGAGTAGACTCGTTTTTAGACCCAGAGTAGGCCCGTTTTTGATCGTCGCTCTGGAGGGTTTTTTACTGTCGTTGACTTGATTTCTCAGCATGTTAAAGATTTATTCAGTCTTGGAGCTTCTTCTTATATAGAGGAGACAAATGGGCATGTGCGTAGAAGAAGAGCAACAGGCGTGTATGTAGGCGTGTATGTAGAGAAGAGCAATAGGCGTGTATGTAGAGAAGAACAATAGGCGTGTTTGTAGAGATGATCAATAGGCGTGTTTTTAGAGAAGAGCAGTAGGGGTTGTGTAGAGATGATCAGTAGGTGTGTGTGTAGAGAAGAGCAAAAGGGGTGTTTATAGTGAGGAACAATGGGTGTGTATGTAGAGAAGAGAAATAGGCGTGTATGTAAATAGCTTTCAGTGCGTGGTGCATGTTACCAGTATAGAGTTCTCATTGTATGGGGCATGTTACAAGCATCGACCATCAAATGCATGGTGCATTTTAAAAGTAAAGAGTTCCAAACCCATGGTGCTTGTGGCCAGTAAAAAGCTGCTAGCGCATGTTACTGGTATAGAACTTTCAACGCATGATCCAGGTTACCAATATAGAGCCCTCAATGCATGGTACATGTTACCATTATAGAGCTGTTACAAGTATAGAACTCTCGATTCGTGGTGCGTGTTACCAGTATAGAACTCTCGATTCATGGTGCGTGTTACCAGTATAGAACTATCGATGCATGGTGCGTGTTACCAGTATAGAGCTCTCGATGCGTGGTACATGCTACCAGCATAAAGCTCTCAGTATATGGTACATGTTACAAGTATAGACATATCAGTGCACGACGCATATTACTTTATAGAACTATCAACACGTGGTCGATGTTTCCAGTATAGAGCTCTCAGTGCATGGTGCATATTTCCAGTATAGAGCTCCCAGTGCATGGTGCATATTTCCAGTATAGAGCTCTCAGTGTATCATGCATGTTACTAGTATTGGGCTCTCAGTGCATGTTACCAGTATAGAGCTCCCAGTGTATGGTGCAAGTTACCAGTATAGAGCTCCCAGTGCATGTTGCATGTTACCAGTATAGAGCTCCCAGTGTATGGTGCATGTTACCAGTATAGAGCTCCCAGTGTATGGTGCAAGTTACCAGTATAGAGCTCCCAGTGCATGTTGCATGTTACCAGTATAGAGCTCCCAGTGTACGGTGCATGTTACCAGTATAGAGCTCCCAGTGTATGGTGCAAGTTACCAGTATAGAGCTCCCAGTGCATGTTGCATGTTACCAGTATAGAGCTCCCAGTGTATGGTGCATGTTACCAGTATAGAGCTCCCGGTGTTTGGTGCATGTTACCAGTATAGAGCTCTCAGTGTATGTTGCATGTTACCAGTATGGAGCTTTCAGTGCATGGTGCATGTTACCAGTATAGAGCTCCCAGTGCATGGTGCATCTTACCAGTATAGAGCTCCCAGTGTATGGTGCATGTTACCAGTATAGAGCTCCCAGTGTATGGTGCATTTTACCAGTATAGAGCTCCCAGTGTATAGTACATGTTACCAGTATAGAGCGCTCAACCCATGACGCATGTCACCTGTATAGAGCTCTCAGTACATGGCGCATATTACCATTATAGAGCTCTCAACCCGTGGTGCATGTTACCAGTATAGAGCTCCCAGTGCATGGTACATGTTACCAGTATAGAGCTCCCAGTGTATGGTACATGTTACTGGTATAAAGCTCTCAGTACATGGCGCATGTTACCAGTATATAGCTCCCAGTGTATGCTACATGTTACCAGTATAGAGCTCCACATACATGGTGCATATTACCAGTATAGAGCTCCAAGTACATGGTGCATGTTACCAGTATAGAAATCCCAGTGCATGGCGCATGTTACCAGTATAGAGCTCTAAGTGCATGGTGCATGTTACCATAATTGAGCTCTCAACCCGTGGTGCATGCACCAGTATAGGGCTCCCAGTGCATGTCAGATGTTACCAGTATATAGCTCTCAACCCGTGGTGCATGTTACCAGTATAGAGCTCTCAATGCATGGTGCATGTGACCAGTATAGAGCTCTCAGTGCATGGTGCATGTTACCAGTATAGAGCTCTCAACCCGTGGTGTATGTTACCAGTATAGCTCTCAGTGCATGGTACCAGTATAGAGATCCCAGTGTATGGTGCAAGTTACCAGTATAGAGCTCCCAGTGCATGGTGCATCTTACCAGTATAGAGCTCCCAGTGTATGGTGCATCTTACCAGTATAGAGCTCTCAACCCATGATGCATGTCACCTGTATAGTGCTCTCAGTACATGGCGCATGCTACTGTGTAGAATGTTTCCTATCGGATAAAACACGGTTCAACTCAAACTTCAGAATTTTTTTTTTTCATCTCTCGGCTGCCTTTTATCATATTTTAAACTACTTACGGTTATTTAAACACTCAAGTGTTGGTATTTATTCTCTTATTTAGTTCATTTCCTGTATAATAAACCGCGTTTTTCTGCTCTCATTTTCTTGCCTTCTAAAATACTTAGAACTATTTAGACATACAACTATGACCATTCATTATCCTAGTTGAAACATTACCAGTCACATTATACAAGTTTAAGATTATGAGAGTATTCAGGGGAAACAATACCTTTCATCTCTCTGTTGTTACGTAAGATAACTCCAATGTGAAACTATTAGTTTCCGCCGAAAAACATGAACTCATTGGTCAAACACACAACTGTGAGTAGTTTTAGGTGGCGAACGCCACTTTTTGTTACCACACTTCAGAAGCTCTAAGGCTGGTTTAACACACCACCGTTTTAGGTATAATTATTATTCTCTCGCGTTGTAATATAGTTTTCAACTCTCTTGGCAATTAAGGATAGCTAAGCTTGTAAGTATGTAAATTCTTGGCTTTTAATATAATTGTCAGATATTCTGCATGGCTTGGATAAACACTCTAGAAGGATATTGCGATTTTTGTTTTGGCTTTTATATATTTCTTATAGGGACCATTTCCTATCGGAAAATACAAGTTTTAAAGCAAAAATCAGAAAAAAAGTGTTTGATATCCCTGTGGCGTTACGTGGAATATTTTCATTGTAAAATTTTTACTTTTAGCCGTAAACCAGGAACGTATTAAATCAAACACCCATCTCTGTGAGTGCGTGTTTTCTTATTTGGATCATTTCCTTTTGGATTATTCAATTTTTAAATCAAAATTCAGAAGAAAAATTGTTTCATCTCTCTGAGCTGACACGTGGAATCATTCCATTATGAACATTATTAATTTCAGCCGTAAAACTCGAATTAATTGGTCAAACCCCCGATGAGTCCCAAATACAGAGCTCCATATAAGATGCGTATGCGTAAATTCAAACCTTTTCAAGAATGACTCCTTTATTTCTCCATCACACCCTGTACCGCGATTACACTTTAGAATCGTCTAAAGGAGTGGTCATACTATATATACATGTATATGGTTTAGTGGAGAAATGAGGATTTAAGTACATGTATTTGGGTACGCCCCCTTATCTGCAGCTATGTTTCATCAGGATCCAGCATATTTGACACCTGCTCAATGATTTCTAAAAAGCTTCTGTTATTATAATTGGACAAGCTTGGTCGGAACACAACCAGTCAGATTTGAACATCAATCTCTGTTTAACAGTATACTACATAAATACACCTTTCTAAACATGTGCAAACACTGTAGACCCAGATCGGACGGTTCCTGTAGGAGCAATTTTGGTAAAAAATCCGGTTTAATATTCATAGTGCTAAGAGTTCTTATATGGATTAAAGCGTTAAGCGATCACTTTGGAGAGGTTATTGAGTATATATAGCTGAACTTCGATATCTCGAATTCCGATAACTCGAATCTCGCAATAAATCGAACTCAAAGTTCCGTCCTTCCAATACTTACAATACAGAACTGCTACAAAGTGTATAACTGCATATGTAAAAACACATGTGGCAGCTTAATGCAGGTCTACAGTAATGTTGAAAGCTCCTACAACATTACTTTATGGGGCCATTTCACTGAGTACGACCTGGAAAAGTCGCACGCGACCACGCGCGACCTTAATCGCAGCTCGGTTTTCCCATGGTCGCGGGCAAAAATCGTGCGACCTGCCCCATTATTTTCTGTGCATGCTCTATGTTCGATGTTAGCTCGTTTGACCTTCGATGTGTACGCTCTATATACGTCCTTTACGCTCTACACACGCTCTGTATACGCTCTACCTACGTCTATCCACTCGATCTGAAGCGATCTTGACACGACCAAGGTTCGTTCTGTTCGACCAATCTGCGACATTGCCTCGATCTCTCGGCGATCTATCTTCGCAAGCGCGCGACCTCGACCGACCAAGACTCGTTCCCGACCGATCTAGCTACGTACGATTGCAATGTACCCTCGATCAATACGATTTAGATGCGATCTCGAACGTTCTAGCCTCGCTCAGACGACCAATTCTCGATCTTTTCTCGACAGAGTCTCGCCCGAGCTACGCGCACATTGCTTTTGGTTGCACGGATTTGCGCGCGACCCACTGCGATCGTTATACAATACCCGGCGTTGGCCGACCATCAGTTTTTGACCAGTCTCCGAAGGGATAACATGGACCCAATCGCTCTGCATCATGCTAGTGTACATTTGTACATGTATTACAGCACCATGCCCTGAAATTGCAGCAAGACTCCCTGCCCATGCTAACCATGCTGAAAAGGAGCCTCGTGAACACCGGAGGGAACATTATGGTCAGTACACCTCCCTCATGACAGAACTGAGGCTGGGAGATGAAGCTACCTACCGGACCTATCTCCGTATGCCCCGGAGATGTTTGACGTACTTTTTGCCAGGGCGGGGCCAAGAATTGCAAAGATGGATACTAACTATAGAAGATCTATAGAACCGTAAGTTAAGCGAGGGTCGATCTTATTTGGTTGAAGCTTAAGCGCACAGAGGCCGCCAATGGAAATAATATGGAACGTACGGGTCTAGGGAAGGTCTGGTATGGAGGACGATCAACGCCAAAATTGCATCATGCTTTGTGGCATTTCAATTTGCTTCATGTTAAATGCATTATGCTAAATGATTATTGCATGTCACGATGTGCTTTCTTCTTTCTTTGAAGTTTCTTCCTCGATCCGACATTTGACCTTCTGTAAACTTGTTTATTGATTATAATAACGTCAAAGAATGTGTTTCATTGTTTAAACTTCTTTGGAGCATATTCTTTGTGCTATTTGCTTAGCGCTTGGTGCTTGGTGCTTGATGCTTGATGCGTGGTTCGTTGTTCCATCTTCGCCCCGGTCTTTGTCGTACTCTAGTCAGCTCGGACTAAAATGCTGAAGTGATTTGCCGAATACATAGGTAAAGAAGGAAAACGCTATGAAGACATAGAAATAGAAGGATTTCAAAAAACACACAAAAAATAGAAGGGTTACTGATCCATTACATTAGAGAGAGAGTGTGTGTGTGTGTGGGGGGGGGGGTATTTACCGCTGGGAGAAGAATAATAATAACAAGAGGGTCTGAAAGGCCCTGACATCGCTCACCAGACAATCAGAGGATAAGATTTTCAAAGTTTTCACTATGTGTTTCAATAGAAAACTAGCCGGTCCTGGGGTGAACCAATTTTGACACAAGGGGCATAATTTATGTAACTTTTGCAGAGGACCTCAAGTGAAGAAAATTTAAGAAAATGTAAATGAAATTTAAACATATATAACAATGTAAATCTAAATAAGGGCATGCACAAAAGTATGTATACCCTCTCCCTGGGCAAATTGGTTGAATTTCAGAAAGAATATATTAATCTATATCGTTAATAATTCAAAGTCTCATCAGGTTCAATTAGTTTACTCTCTATTTGCATTTTTAAAAATTTGAAGCAGAGATCATTTTAGATTAACTAGTATTGAGCAAAAATATTTTCTCGTATTTATAATAATTACAGCGTGAGTAAATGACGTCACAAATATGTGATTTTAATAGCGCGTGCATTCATCCACCTGAATCGGGGTCAGATGTCATTTATGCATTTCATTTTTTTTATTTGCAATACTTTATATATTATAGCTTTATATTAAGTATTTGGATGCTAGTGGCAAATCAAATCTATGATAACAGATTGGATCCAGATTATACGCCATTTTACTCGGAATTTTATCAGGATCCAAATGCGTGTCCATAAAGAATAAATCTACAAATTGAAGCGGACAACATTTATTAATTATCCAGACGCAATATTACTGAACTTCTGAACATTTATTTCTTGTGTATATAGATCTGTGTTTTACTGTTTTGTATTTTGTATGAAATGCTTGTTTTGAGGGCCTCAATGTAGATTAGTCATTATGACTAATTTAGCTACCCTCGTTAAATAAAGTATTCAATGTTCAAAATTTCAGATATTTTCATTACACCTTCATGAGTTATTATTCATATCTTAATTTATTTTCAACCCTTCCCCTGTTCTATGTTTATTCAAAATTTAAATACCTACTGAATATTCATGGACAAAATAGTTATAATGAAATATGGAAGGTGGGACAGTGTAGCCATTTTAGAAAGTAAAGAAACATCTTTCAAATTCTATTGACGAACGGAGCAGACCCTGATCAGACAGCTGCTATAGGAGCCATCTGATCTGGGTCTGCTGTGTTTGCAAATGTGTGAAAAGATGTTAACATGAGAGAAAGGGTTAGGAAACATATTATAAGTATATTGTACACAAAATGAAAATAATGTAATGTAATGTATTTCTCAAACACACTATAATTCTAATAAAAATATGCTATTTTATGATATATTAGACATGTTTATATTTATACATGTAATCTTAGCCCTTTCCCTGTTCTATATTTAGTCCCGATTCCAATACCTATACAGAATATTTATGGACCAAAAATTATAATGAAAATATGGAAGGTGGAACATTGAAGTCATTCAGAAATTCTAAATAAACAGATGAATGAAATTCCATTAGCAATCAGAGCAGATCCTGATCAGACGGTCCGTACATGATCCACGCGTGGCCTATCACACATCGGCGATCAGGGTACTACACAGTTGACCCTTTACTCAATGAATATTCATGTGAAAAATAATGACAATGAAATAGCATATGGACACGTGAATTTTATCAGGGCAAACTATGCAGAATGATATCTTTGACAGACCATCAGCAAACAAGACAGACCCTGATCAGACGGACATAAAAAAGCAACAAATAAAATTGCACCAAAGGCAACATCTTTTTTAAATATTTAACCCCCCCCCCCCCATACACACACGTCCGAATAATGTTCTTTTTTCGCTCAAAACAACATTTAAAAACCAAACCAAACATTTAATTCGATCTACGTTGAATCCATCCTCAGTACTTTCAGTAGTTTGATTATCTGGTTTTACATGCAGCGCCACCTATATGGCGAGTTCGGCTGAAGTGCATTATGCCTTCTAGTAGAGCAGCAAAGGCTTCAGAAGTGGCTTATTTCAGGAGATAGAATGCCCTAAAAAGACACAAGCAGTGTCATATACCAACTTATTAAGGACATATTGAAGTTTATCGTGCAGTATCTAGAAAGTGCTCACCTTGGGTGGAAAGTTGGAAAAAATCAAGGTCAAGGTCAAATTGATGGTCAATTTAAAAAACGGGTATAATGTTCTTTCTTGTTTTATTTCAATTTAATCCTTTGTTGAATGATAATATAATTGGCTAAATACAATACCACTACATCCAAGCTTCACTTTGGCATACATACCAATATTCGTAAATGCCAAGGTCAAGGTCATTTCAAGGTCAAATACGGAAAAATGTCAAAACTATACAATTTTGGTAGATTTACATCCCCCCTGAAGCTTCATTATCTATTAAAATGGTGTTTTTCTTAATTCATTTTGATGTACAATCCATTCCCTTTAAACAATACCAAATATGAGCATTTCTAGTATATTATACCATGGATAAATACGTGACAATTGTGACCTTGTGTTATAGTCTGAATGTAACAATGAACAAGTTTGGCAACAACCTTTTGTTATTTTCTTTCATATCAATAATAAACACAAGCAGTGTTATATACCAAAATGTTCAGCAAACATTGAAGTTTATTCTGCAGTATATAGAAAAGGCTTACCGTTGGTGGAAAGTTCGAAAATTCAAGGTCAAGGTCAAATTGACGGTAACATTAGAAAATACATCTATAATGTTTTTTTATTATTCCATTACATATTTATAAGTTTGGTGAATGATCATTTATTTGGTTCTATATGATACTAGTAAGACCAGGCTTTACTTTGGTATACATATCAACATTTGAAAAGGTCAAAGTCAAGGTCATTTCAAGGTCAAATGTGAAAAAATGTCCAAAATATGCCAATTTGGTAGACTTACATTGTATGCAATAATAATAAACTGCAAATGATAAACTGCAATTCATATCATCTAAAATATATAACTGACTCAGTATCATAGGGGAAACGTATGAATTATATATACATTTATGATTAAAAATTTGCATTATCAAATTTATTGTTCACATATCTACAACCCTGCAGGCGTTAAAGTACACCTTTTACGCACCCGTTTAGTATTCGTTCATAGAGCGTTTACATGTGATTAATCCTATATATATCATGTTGTATGCAGTTCATGGAGTATAGCTCAAGATTAGCCTGCCCATGATGTGCTGACTAATCTGGACCTACTGTGTCCGGTTATATGGCAATGAGATCCATATGCTACATAAAGATGTCTTAATCCCATGCGAACGCATTCGTCCAGGGTTCGTTTCGAATTCGTTTGGTGTACGTTAATGCACTGCCGGCTATACATGTA
Source organism: Azorinus chamasolen (assembly GCA_963576725.1). Classification (NCBI taxonomy): domain Eukaryota; kingdom Metazoa; phylum Mollusca; class Bivalvia; order Cardiida; family Solecurtidae; genus Azorinus; species Azorinus chamasolen. Next base: position 45,425,784 of record OY755250.1, on the reverse strand, counting down.
CATGTACATATGTCTTATCACACTGTTTAGCTTTACTGATTTTACTCTGATTGTTTATTCAATGATTGAGAGAGCTGTGTAAGTGTTTCTACAGCATTGCTCGTTTTCAATGTCTGTTTGAACACAGCTACACATGACAGTACATGGCCGTTGCAATACTTTACATGCACAGTCAGTATCGCAGATATCTACATCTTTGCGCATGCACACTACATCACTTTAAGAGGTCGGGGCTGCTGCTGCTTGTGTTATCAAGCATGGACTGGCCAATCCTCATTCATACTCAGTCATGTACCCATAATCAATCAGAGCACAGTCAGTATCGCAGATATCTACATGTCATCCTCATTCATACTGTCATGTACCCATAATCAATCAGAGCAGGAAGATATTCTTCCACACAAGCAGTTGCAGTAAACACCTTTGCAAGTGCAAATGCAACCTGTCATCAGTTGGTGGCAAACGTCTCGGTTTGACATGCTTATAAATAATTATAGAGCACCGATAAAGTTGGTACAAATATTAGTTCAGTAGTAAGGTCTGGACTGTTTCCAATGCTAGACATGCCTGTGTACAGTTGTGAGCTCTTCATCAAACGTTTGAATACGGACTTCTTGGCAATTCCAAAGAAGAAGCTTGGTTACTACCCGAAATACAGTATTCAAGGAGAATCAGATCAAGTTTCTCAGGGGTCAGAACTGAAACAATGTCATGAACAGGGACATAATTGTGTGGGTTGACTTTCACCCATTTTCAGAATATATGTACTTCACAACAGCAGGTGTTGAGTGCTTGTGTGGCGGCCGTAAGAAGTCGCCCCGTACTTCATTCTCAGTGTTTTTATATTTTCTGGTCCTTGGGGATCATAAGTTTTGATGTAATTAGTTTTGAAAATTGAATACTGCTTAAGCCGGTGCTAGGGGGCATGAGTAGTGTTGCACTTTTAATTACTACTCATGAACAGACTCAATAAAACCGAGTCTGCAATTTTCTCTTCGCATTTCTACTTTTGCTTTCGAGGGATCACCCATTTTCAGAATATTTCTACCGGAATGGAAGAACAAATACGGAGCAGCAATGGAGTTGAAATGGTGAATTAGCAGCACCAGAACATCTGTGTCAGGACTGAAGATGCAAATTGTACCAGAGCATTGCTGCGCTTCAAACTTAGCGTGAAGTAGCATGATGGTATTTGCTTCCTCCTGTTCATTCACAAGTTCAGGAACAAAGGACACAGCTTCAGATGTTATACAAATAACATTCTCATTCAAACCACCACTGCCAATAACCATTTTACCACTGCACAATGTGTCAATGCAAAACTCGGCCAAATACAAAGAGTATAATTTCGACAGTTCTCTCTTAAAATTAACAGATGCGAATGCCTGCTTCCAGTCTAGAAATTTCATGTCAGTTTAAAGTTTGTATGTTTTGACTGCCCCAACATCTCCTCTCCTCTTCCTGGTATGTGACTTGGCGCTGATGTCAAAGTAACGATCAAACACCACATGTATGAAACAACACAGCCATATCCCTGTACAAACATCTCGGAGAGACAGGTGGAATCATCTGAACTATTGCCATTCCATCAATGATCAAACTATAACCAGGTTTTATTTCATCTGTCATCACATTTGACACATGCTCTTCAACCTTTTGAAGAAAGTCAGTCTTCTTTCCACTCATCATTTCACCAGCATCGTTGAAAATACTCATTGATACAGGGTCATTTTCAGAACTCATAACCTGTTGTAGTGGGACCTTTTCGAACGAGTTCTTTGCTGGGAGACGAATGAACAACTCTTCACTTTGAATAGGCAAATAATTGGGCTTGCGTTTGGTCTCTGAACCAGACAGTGCTAATCTTCTGTACTGGATCATAGAAACTCTTTTGAGCTACGCCCATTCTCTTGGGAACTACATGCCGATCTTCAACGAAGGACTCAAGGCAAGAGTTGCCTTTGATGTGAAGAGAAGAGAGACTTCTAGATCTGCTAAAACAGAAACTCCTGTAGCAAAATTCACCTATTTACAAGGTAGGTCCATCAGGGAAAATGGATCAATAAATGTTTGATCATACAAAGCAACCATCTTATTGATGCCCTCATTGTAATGTGGTCGGAATGACTCATTGTTAGTGTGATGCGACCTTGTTTGGTCTGGGTCATCTGCATACTTTGCACTCATATGCCGAGGCAGGAACCATCGACTCAGGGCCCAATCACGGCGAGTCAATACAAATATCCCGCCACTTGATTTAGGAGTATTGTTTTCAGTTACGTCTAAGCAATAGTCAATCCACTCAGTTAAATTTACCTTGGGTGAGTTTTGCCATAAAATGACAACTGTTGAAACTCTGAAGTACAGTCTGGGCTAGCCACTGCATGAGCAAATCCACATGGGGCATATATCTAGCATAAATGTTTCTGATTGATGCAAAGAAAAACGGCAAAAAACAGAGAGCGGCTGTATTCATACACATCAAAGATTGGCATGCCCGGATGCATTCAGATACAATCTGAATGGTGTTGACACCTTTTGAAGGGAATCATCCCAAAAGCAGAATGTGGGTGATGCCTCCCGGCCTTGAGTGCGAAACTCATTCAACAAAGGCATGACCATATCACCAAGAAAAATTATCCAAGTCAAGTTGAGATGGGTTATCAGAGAAGATGTCATGACCATTGGCATCCCACCAGATCCAAACATGTTAATTCCTTCTAAATTCCAGAAAGTCCAATTCACAGGTGTGGTAATTTGCATGGATTTATTCATGATATTATACAATAAATATACACATATTTGGTATTATTTTAAAAGGAATGGATTGTTCTTTAAAATGAATTATGAAAACACCATTTTAATAATTAACCTTCAGGGAGGATGTAAAGCTACAAAATGGTATAGTTTTGACATTTTTCCGTATTTGACCTCGAAATCACTTTGATCTTGACATTTGCAAATATTGGTATGTATGCCAAAGTCAAGTTTGGGTGTAGTGGTATTGTATTTAGCCAATTAAATTATCATTCAACAAAGGATGAAATTGAAATAAAACAATAAAGAACATTAATATAATAATTAACCTTCTATGTGGATGTAAAGCTACCAAAATGGTACAGTTTTGACATTTTTTCGTTTTTGACCTTGAAATGACCTTGACATTGACCTTTGCAAATATTGATATGTATGCAACAGTAAAGCCTGGTTATAGTAGTACCATATAGAACCAAATAAATCATCATTCACAAACTTATAAAAATGAAATGGATTAATAAAAACAGTATAGATGTATTTTCTAATGTTACCGTCAATTTGACCTTGACCTTGATTTTTCGAACTCTCCACCAACGGTGAGCCTTTTCTATATACTGCAGAATAAACTTTAATGTTTGCTGAACAAACTTCTTGTGTTTATTATTGATATGAAAGAAAATAACAAAATGTAGTTACCCAATTTGTTCATTATTACATTCAGACTATAACACAATGTCACAATTGTCACATATTTATCCATGGTATCACCACCCTTCAGAATTTATAATATACAGGAAATGCTCACATGTGGTACTATTTTAAAGGGAATGGGTTGTACTTCAAAATGAATTAAGAAAAACACCATTTTAATAGATATTGAAGCTTCAGGGAGGATGTAAATCTACCAAAATGGTATAGTTTTGACATTTTTCCGTATTTGACCTTGAAATGACCTTGACCTTGACATTTACGAATATTGGTATGTATGCCAAAGTGAAGCTTGGTTGTAGTGGTATTGTATTTAGCCAATTATATTATCATTCGTCAAAGGATTAAATTGAAATAAAACAATAAAGAATGTGATACCTGGTTTTAAATTGACCGTCAATTTGACCTTGACCTTGATTTTTTCCAACTTTCCACCCAAGGTGAGCACTTTCTAGATACTGCATGATAAACTTCAATGTATCCTGAACATTTTGGTATATAACACTGCTTGTGTCTTTTTAGGGCATTCTTGGTCAAAATAAATGACAGAATGCTGCTCTACTATTCGGCGTTCGTCGTTCGGCTTTATGCTTGTTGCTATGGGCTTACCGCATTGGGTCATGTGTCATTGAAGAAACTTCAATGAAAGAAGGACTCCCATCTTGACATGCAATAATCGTTTAGCAAACTGTTCAACACCACAATGCAGGATGCATTTATCATGAAGCAAACTGAAATGCCACAATGCATGATGCAATTACAATGAAGCAAACTGAAATGCCACAATGCATGATGCAATTTTGGCGTTGATCGTCCTCCATAGTCTGGGACAGGTCTCGCGGAACGAGGCTTAATCGCAAAAGAGCGAAGATAGATCGCACGGATCGAGCGGGGATCGAGCAGGGGTCGAGCAGCACGACCATTCGCGCGACCAATTCTCGCTCGAGAAGACTGAGCCTAGCTCATCCCCGCTCTAGTTTCGATCGTCCCACGACCAATGCGTTCTTTCCTCGATCTTGCTCGCTCTTTCGACGCTCTCCGTGCGACTTTTAGGTCGAGGCTCGGTTTTTTGACATGTCAAAAAACCGAGCTACGATCTGTTTTTCCGGGAGACCAATCCTCGACCATGTGCGACCACGGGAGACCAAGGCACGACCAACCCTCGGTCAACTGTCGACTACGTGCGACCTGCGGCGATCAAGCCACGCTCTGAGATCGCAGCTCAGTCTGCCGGGAAGATTTCTCGGTGAAATGACCCCTTTAAACATGCATTAAGCTGTGAACTTGAGAATTTGTCCAGATTCGAAATCGGATAACGCGAACTACTGTTAGCTCGAACTAATTTGTGTGGTCCCATGAAGTTCGAGATATCAAAGTTAAACTGTATAATGAATTTTATATTTAGTATTGTTCCGATTATCGATTATAATCGATGATTGATAAAAGAAACTACTATCAATATATAGTAATTATTGACTGTATAATTTGCGCAGCAGTAATTGTCGTTGCTATTTTAACCCTTGTCCTGTTCTATGTTTATCCGAAATGTCAATACTTACTGAATATACATGGACAAAATAGTTAAAATGAAAAATGGAAAGTGAAACATTGTAGCCGTTTTAGAAAGTAAAAAAGCAAATTCATCAAGTCCGATAAGTAACATAGCAGACCTTGATCAGACGGCTGCTATAAGACACATCTGATCTGGGTCTACTCTGTTTGTAAATGCGAAAACATTAACAAAGGGTTAATAACGGTTTAGTCCTGTACCAGTATAATAATGACAATGTTACTAAGCCTCAACCAAACTGTATGCTGTAACCTCTCATTAGAATTAGCTCTTCAATACGATTCCAATGAATGTGCACAGCATACCGATTGGTTGACATAAATATATCTTGAGCCTCATTTAAAATAATCCGGTATTGTCTAGTTGATCATCAATCGGTTCCAACAATCTAATAGTCAATAGTACAAATTGGTCCAATTCCCAAAACTAGTGTATATTGTAATTAGGTAGCGACCTTCAAGCAGCAGTGATTCCTATCCAAATAGTTTACGTTTATTGTAATGAAAACTTATATCCGATAAAACCCAAATCTCTTGTAATCTTTACTTACAGATAAGAGGTCCAGATAAGTTGCGTAAATTTTAACGTTTTCAAAAACAACTCATTTATTTCTAAACCAAACCTTATACAGTGGCCACTCTTTAGAATCATCTCTTCGAGACGAGACGATTCTAAAGAATGGTCACAGTATAGGGTTTGGTGGAGAAATGACGATTACAACATTTGGGTATGCGCCTTAATTTGTAACTATGTGACTTATAATTCGTTCAAGACTTTGAGACACAATTGATAGAGTATCAAATAGCCTTGGTCCTGCTGCCAAGGCTTTAAAACATTGTGTTCGAATCTGAGATCATTCTAAAGCACCAAGGTCCGGCATTCCTAGTCGGAGATTTATAACCTCGGGACCAGATTGACCAGACTTTGAGCAATCTATAGCCAAAAAGATGTTTGCGAATGATCTAATATTTATAATTTGAGGCCATGTTACACTTATCAGGATAAAGCTAAACGATGGCTTGGTCATCTTCACAAATGGGGCAGGGGTCCATTTGTTTGAATTTGTCAAATCAACTACAATCCGGTAACAAATACCTTCAGATATTGTAGTTTTCATTGCAGCTCATTATAAAAAGTTAGTACGGGTGGGGTTCGAACCCACGCGGACATTCGTCCATTGGAACTTAAGTCCAACGCCTTAACCACTCGGCCACCGTACTCTGCTTTTGTTAGCCAGAAACTGAGCTAATTAAATTTAATGTCATATGATGGCATGACGCAATATCTAGCAGGAAAAGTAACTGTGAAGAAAATAAACTATATTTGGTTTGCCATTACCTCCCTTTGATTTAGTGGTTAAAATTGGGTCAACCATGTATAAATTAACCCACTTACGCATAGTGCCCTTAAATAGGGACAAGTGCATGCTGTGTAGACCCAGATCAGAGGAGTCATGAATCAAACAAGGGTCTGTCCTGTTTACTGTCTAGATTAATTCCAAAACCGGATATAAGAACACAGCATTATTGCAGAAACTAATATCGAAATAAAAATTAGATCTTTTCAAAGTAAATAAAAGGTCGAGTTCACTAAAGCGTGGGTTAAAGTGAACTTTACATAGAGGATTTTACACGAGTGTTCATTACAAATTGTTTTTATGAAACGAGGTTACTATAATAATATGTATAATAACATATATTACCTGGATCCGTAATAATAAAACATTAACAAATAATTACACGCGGGATAAAGTGAGCTTCAATGTCTACTACCAGGAACTAAAATAATAAAACAGTAACAAATAATTACACACGGGTTATAGTAATATTTAATATCAAATATCTGGATCTAATATAATAAAACATTTCAAACAAATAGTTACACGCGGGTTACAGTGTTATTTAATATCTAATATCTGGATCTAATATAATAAAACATTTCAAACAAATAGTTACACGCGGGTTACAGTGATATTTAATATATACTATCTGGATCTAATATAATAAAACATTAACAAATAATTACACGCGGGTTAAAATGAGCTATTCTACCAGGTTCTGAAGTAATTAAACATAAACAAATAATTACACAAAAATAACCCTTTCCCTATTCTGTACTTACTACAAATGTCAATACCTACTGAATATTCATGGACAAAATAGTTATAATGAAAATATGGAAGATAGGAAACTGTAACCATTTTAAAAAGTATAGAAACAGATCTACCAAATTCCATTAGCAAACAGGGCAGACCCTGGTCATGAGCCGCCTGATATGGTTCTTCTCTATTTGCAGATGCGTTAAAACACGTTTATTTGAGGGAAAGGGTTAAACACGCAAACTAATTACTCCTTTCCTTCATACAAACCCTTTTCCGCATCATTTGCAAACAGAGTAGACTGAGTAGACTCAGAACAGACGGGTCCTATAGGGGCCGTCCGATCAGAGTCTGCTCTGTGTGCTTATGAAATCATAACAAACCACATTCTACCAATAAAATTCTACGCCTTTGAAACAGAGTAGACCAGCTTCCATGGCTTATTAAGGAACCGTCTGATCAGGGTCTGCACTGTTTGCTTTTAATGTAATATAGATATGATTCTACAATTTCTTCAATGACCAAAAAATCCTGTCTATGTGCTATTATAATAATATTATAATAGTCTTCATGTACTTCCAAATCTTAATAACCGATAACTAGGTATACTAAACTTAAAAATTGAAGTACAGACAGAGTAGAACCAGATCAGACGGCTCCTATGGGAGCCGTCTGACCAGAGTCTGCTCTGTTTGCTAATGGAATGGCTTTACTTTCTAAATTAGTAAAATTTCAACAATGTTCCACCTTCCATATTTCAAAATAACCGATATATTTAACCCATTTCCTCATGAATGTTGCAAATTGCCATCACGAATATATACATGTGCAAACAGAGCAGACCCTGATTAGACGGTTGCTATAGAAGCCGTTTGATCTGGATCCACTCTGTTTGCAGAGACTTGAAAAGGGGTTTCTATCATGTAAATGGTTAACCTTCCCAGGTTTAAAGTCAAGAAATGTGATTGAGAAAATGTTATGATAGATTAGACAAAGTCAGCGTGTTCGCAAATGTTTACACAATAGATTAGCCTACTTTCAATGGCCCAAACCCTTGTCCCGATTTCGTGCCACCCCGATAGCCTAAGGTCAATCGTTCGGAAATGCTCGACTAATTCCGGCAAGATCGATCGCATGCGGATATATTACCGGAATTAGACGTGAATTTCCGATTGATACAGAAGTGGACGAGGAGCTGAAATGCGCTGAAAAGGGATAGGCAGGCGCGGATTTAGAGGGGGATCGAGCCGGGGTGTGTCCCCTAAAATTGCCCAAACAATCTTTTTAGCTCACCAGAGCACTTTTGTGCTCAGGGTGAGCTTTTGTGATCGCTTGATGTCCGTCGTCCGTCGTCGTGCGTCGTCCGTCGTGCGTCGTGCGTCGTCCGTCGTCGGGCGTCAACAATTTGAACCTTTAAAAATCTTCTCCTCTGAATCTACAGGGTTCTCAGCTTTCATCTTTGGTACATAGCATCATCTTTAGGTCCTCTACAAAAGTTATATAAATTTTGCCCCTGGGGTCAAAATTGGCCCCGCCCCAGGGTGCCTTGTTTTCTATTGAAATATATAGTAAAACTTTGAAAATCTTCTCCTCTGAATCCACAGGGTTCTCAGCTTTCATATTTGGCACACAGCATCATGTTCAGGTTCTCTACAAAAGTTATATATAATATGTCCCTGGGGACAAAATTGGCCCCGCCCCAGGGGTAGCCAGTTTTGAATAGAAACTTATAGTGACAACTTTGAAAATCTTCTCCTCTGAATCTACAGCATTCACAGCTTTCATATTTGGCACATAGCATCATGTTTAGGTCCTCTACAAAAGTTATATAAATTATGGCCCTGGGGTCAAAATTGGCCCCGCCCCAGGGGTAGCCAGATTTCAATAGAAACATATAGTGACAACTTTGAAAATCTTCTTCTCTGAATCTACAGGGTTCTAAGCTTTCATATTTGGCACATAGCATCATGTTCAGGTCCTCTACAAAAGTTATATAAATTATGGCCCTGGGGTCAAAATTGGCCTCGCACCAGGGGTAGCCAGATTTCAATAGAAACATATAGTGACAACTTTGAAAATCTTCTCCTCTGAATCTACAGCGTTCTCAGCTTTCGTATTTGGCATATAGCATCATGTTCAGGTCCTCTACAAAAGTTATATAAATTATGCCCCTGGGGTCAAAATTGGCCCCGCCCCAGGGGTAGCCAGTTTTGAATAGAAACATATGGTGACAACTTTGAAAATCTTTTCTTCTGAATCTACAGCATTCTCAGATTTCATATTTGGCACATAGCATCATGTTCAGGTCCTCTACAAAAGTTATATAAATTATGCTTCTGGGGTCAAAATTGGCCCCGCCCCAGGGGTGGTCAGTTTTCAATAGAAACATATAGTGAAAACTTTGAAAAGCTTCTCCTCTAAATCTACAGGGTTCTTAGCTTTCATATTTGGCACATGGGATCATATTCAGGTCCTCTACAAAAGTTATATAAATTATGCCCCAGGGGTCAAAATTGGCCCCGCCCCAGGGGTAGCCATGTCTCAATAGAAACATATAGTGACAACTTTGAAAATCTTCTCCTCAGAAACTGGAAGGTTCTCAGCTTTCATATTTGACACATAACATCATGTTCAAGTCCTCTACAAGAGTTATATAAATTATGCCCCCCGGGGTCAAAATTGGCCCCGCCCCAGGGGTAGCCAGTTCGAAAAAGAAAAATATAGTGTCAAATTTGAAAATATTTTCCTCAGAAACTGGAAGGTTTTCAGCTTTCATATTTGGCACGTAGCATCATGTTCAGGTCCTCTACAAAAGTTGTATAAATTATGCCCCTTGGATCAAAATTGACCCGCCCCAGGGGTGGCTAGTTTTCTCTAGAAACATATGGTGAAAACTTTGAACATCTTCTCCTCTGATTGCCTGGTGAGAGATGTCAGGGCCATTCTGGCCCTCTTGTTTAGTAATATTTTAGATCTAGATCTACTAATTTCCTTCACCAAGTTACGCTCTTTTTCAACATGTATTACAAACACACTATTTTATTTTAGTTATGTCATCAAACATAGAAATATACGACCCCACCTCCGAAACAAAATATGCACCCCCTCCAAAAATATTCTACGCCCCCCCCCCCCCACTAATCTGAAATCCTTTTTTATCCGCACCTGATAGGGGTGTCCACAATGCATACCGGTTACAATAAAATCTCGTTAATGCAACCACATACTTTATTAACATAGGAGCCTGTAAAATCAGACAGTTGCTTAATGGAGGGCAAAAGTAATACAAACCAACTTATGTAGGAACTTTTGTAAAACTGTTGCACTGCATTAAGGTGTCACCTTTTATACAGATATACCTCTTTTAGGGGTCTGTAAAATCAGACGGCTGATTAATGCAGGGCAAAAGTAACACAAAAAACTCATGTAGGAGCTTTCTGTAAAACTTCTGCACTGTATTAAGGTGTCACCAGATTTATTCTTCTTTTAGTATTAGCGTGATTCTCCCGTAATTAAGATTTACTTTTAGCCAATGAAAGGCGACTAAGCTGAGTATTTCGGACGATTTATTACAGTAAAATCGGTCTGACGCGACCATCTAACTATGGGTATGTAAGGCAGACGATAGCTTAATGCAGTCTAACTATTGGTATGTAAGGCAGACGATAGCATAATGCAGTCTAACTATGGGTATGTAAGACAGACGATAGCTTAATGCAGTCTAACTATGGGTATGTAAGGCAGACGATAGCTTAATGCAGTCTAACTATGGGTATGTAAGGCAGACGATAGCTTAATGCAGTCTAACTATGGGTATGTAAGGCAGACGATAGCTTAATGCAGTCTAACTATGGGTATGTAAGGCAGACGATAGCTTAATGCAGTCTAACTATGGGTATGTAAGACAGACGATAGCTTAATGCAGTCTAACTATGGGTATGTAAGGCAAACGATAGCTTAATGCAGTCTTAATATGGGTATGTAAGGCAGACGATAGCTTAATACAGTCTAACTATGGTATGTAAGGCTGACGATAGCTTAATGCAGTCTTACTATGAGTATGTAAGGCAGACGACAGCTTAATGCAGTCTAACTATGGGTATGTAAGGCAGACGATAGCTTAATGCAGTCTAACTATGGTATGTAAGGCTGACGATAGCTTAATGCAGTCTAACTATGGGTATGTAAGGCAGACGATAGCTTAATGCAGTCTAAATATGGGTATGTAAGGCAGACGATAGCTTAATGCAGTCTAACTATGGGTATGTAAGGCAGACGATAGCTTAATGCAGTCTAACTATGGGTATGTAAGGCAGACGATAGCTTAATGCAGTCTAACTATGGTATGTAAGGCAGTCGATAGCTTAATGCAGTCTAACTATGGGTATGTGAGGCAGGCGATAGCTAAATGCAGTCTAAATATGGGTATGTAAGGCAGACGATAGCTTAATGCAGTCTAACTATGGGTATGTAAGGCAGACGATAGCTTAATGCAGTCTAACTATGGGTATGTAAGGCTGACGATAGCTTTATGCAGGTGTAAATTAGTGTGGTATGTAAGGCAGACGATAGCTTAATGCAGGTGTAAATTAGTGCGGTATGTAAGGCAGGCGATAGCTTAATGCAGGTGTAAATCAGTGCGGTATGTAAGGCAGACGATAGCTTAATGCAGTCTAACTATGGGTATGGAAGGCAGACGATAGCTTAATGCAGTCTAACTATGGGTATGTAAGGCAGACGATAGCTTAATGCAGGTGTAAATTAGTGCGGTATGTAAGGCAGGCGATAGCTTAATGCAGGTGTAAATTAGTGCGGTATGTAAGGCAGGCGATAGCTTAATGCACGTGTAAATTAGTGCGGTATGTAAGGCAGGCGATATCTTAATGCAGGTGTAAATTAGTGCGGTAAGCTCCTACAGGTCCAAACCTTTACTTGTAACTACTCCGAGTGTCGAACGGTTCGGACCATATGCACATAACATGTATGTATATGGCTCTCTGATGGTACAAGAGTATCAAATATTTCGGATCCAGATCACCTACATTATATGGAGTAATGCAGCCGCAGGTATCAAAGATTTCGGATCCAGATCACCTAAACTATATGGAGGTATGCAGCTGCAAGTTTCATATTGTTCGGATCCAGATTAACTACATTATATGGAGTTATGCAGCTGCACGTATCAAACATTTCGGGTCAAGATCGCCTACGTTATATGTAGGAATGCAGCTGCAAATGTCATAATGTTCGGATCCAGATCACGTACGTTATATGGAGTTATGCAGCTGCACGTATCAAACATTTGGGATCCAGATCACGTACGTTTTATGGATTTATGCAGCTGCAAGTGTCATACTGTAAGGATCCAGATCACCTACGTTATATGGAGGTATGCAGCTGCAAGTATCATATTGTTCGGATCCTGATGAGACAATGCGTTACTTAGCCTCTAATCTGGATCAAAACTGTATGTGATAAAAGAAGGTGGCAGCAGTACATTTCAGAGTTTTGTTTCGTTTCCTCATCTGCCACTCAGCATCATGACGATAGCTTTTAGTCTGATTTGATACTTTGTCAGAATGATATGACTAGATTAGGCACCGCCCGATCCACAAACACAGTGCATGCATAGGTCTACTTGCTCGGCGTCATGTTTCATCAACGTTATACATGTAATACTACATGTTTGAACCCTTTCCTCAGGAGCATTAATACAATACCGCTTGAATTCATTATTCCATATAATACGTATCGATTTTTTTGTCAATGGAAAACAGAGTAGACGACTTCTACAGGATCTGGATCTATTGTTAGCAATAGTGACAAAAGTCGTCTATATGATGGAAGAGTCCAGTGGGTAAACGTATGATATATAAACAGAGGGCGTCTATATGATGGAAGGGTCCAGTGGGTAAACGTATGATATATAAACAGAGGGTGTCTATATGATGGAATGGTCCAGTGGGTAAACATATGATATATAAACAGAGGGCGTCTATATGATGGAAGGGTCGGTGGGTAAACGTATGATATATAAACAGAGGGTGTCTATACGATGGAAGGGTCCAGTGGGTAAACGTATGATATATAAACAGAGGGCGTCTATATGATGGAAGGGTCCAGTGGGTAAACGTATGATATATAAACAGAGGGTGTCTATATGATGGAAGGGTCCAGTGGGTAAACGTATGATATATAAACAGAGGGTGTCTATATGATGGAAGAGTCCAGTGGGTAAACGTATGATATATAAACAGAGGGGGTCTATATGATGGAAGGGTCCAGTGGGTAAACGTGTGATATATAAACAGAGGGTGTCTATATGATGGAAGGGTCCAGTGGGTAAACGTATGATATATAAACAGAGAGCGTCTATATGATGGAAGGGTCCAGTGGGTAAACATATATATAAACAGAGGGCGTCTATATGATGGAAGGGTCCAGTAGGTAAACGTATGATATATAAACAGAGGGCGTCTATATGATGGAAGAGTCCAGTGGGTAAACGTATGATATATAAACAGAGGGCGTCTATATGATGGAAGAGTCCAGTGGGTAAACGTATGATATATAAACAGAGGGCGTCTATATGATGGAAGGGTCCAGTGGGTAAACGTATGATATATAAACAGAGGGCGTCTATATGATGGAAGGGTCCAGTGGGTAAACGTGTGATATACAAACAGAGGGCGTCTATATGATGGAAGGGTCCAGTAGGTAAACATATGATATATAAACAGAGGGCGGTTGCTTAATGCAGGATAAAAATTATGCAGAAACTCCAAAAGTAGCTTTCTGTACATCTTACATCCTGCCGTTGAGCACTTCTGTCCATCCTGCATTATTTCATCCCGTACTACTTTCACCCAGCATTATTTCAGCTAATCCGAACGTTCATCCTGCGTTATTTCAGCCAGAGTCACTTTTATCCTGCGTTATTACAGCAATCAATACTTTCATCCTGCATCATTTCGTATCGCAGCACTACTTTTATCCTGCATTATTTCAACTGGTACTAGATCGTACATAATTTCTCGCACTATTGTCAACCTTCACTGTTTCATCTGGCACTACTTTCACACTGCTTTATTCCATCTTGCACTAGTCTCATCCTGCATTAGTTCATCCAACACTATAAATTATATATATCTAAGACTCGTGTGTTTAATTAGTAAGTAGTCGTTTTGCTCATATGTGCCTAAGTAACCTGTCCTTATACAAAAATGAACGAAATATTGAACAACGATATTTTACAGGCTTTACAAACTGCCAATGAGCTGTAGATTACCAAAGGCAAATAGTGAATAAACAGACCAGAGGAAAAAGTGAATACACAGATCAGAGTGCACAGTGAATGCACAGGGCAGAGGTCATAGTGAATATACAGACCAGTGGCACAGTGAATACTAGGAGCAGAGGGCACAGTGAATACACATACCAGAGGGCACAGTGGATATACATACCAGAGGGCACAGTGAATAGATAGACTAGAGGGCACAATGTATACACAGACCAGATGACACAGTGAATACACAGCTCAATGGACACAGTAAATACATAAACGAGAGGGCACGGTGTATACATATACCAGAGGACACAGTGTATACACAGACCAGAGGGCACAGGGTATACACATACCAGAGGGCGCAGTGAATAGATATACTAGAGGGCACAATGTATACACAGACCAGAGGGCACAGTGTATACACAGACCAGAGGGCACAGTGAATACATAGACTAGAGGGCACAGTGAATACATAGACTAGAGGGCACAGTGAATACACAGACCTGCCGACACAGTGTATACACAGACCAGAGGGCACAGTGTATAAACAGACCAGAGGGCACAGTGAATACATAGACTAGAGGGCACAGTGAATACATAGCCTAGAGGGCACAGTGAATACACATACCTGCCGACACAGTATATACACAGACCAGAGGGCACAGTGTATAAACAGACCAGAGGGCACAGTGAATACATATACTAGAGGGCACAGTGAATACATGGACTAGAGGGCACAGTGTAAATGCTATTTACCACACTGACAGATAGTGGTACCGAACTGTGTTATTGGGCTAGCAAGTGTAAATGCTATTTACCACACTGACAGACAGTGGTATCGAACTGTGTTGTCGAGCTAGCAAGTGTAAATACTATTTACCACACTGACATGTAGTGGTGTTCTGTACAAACTAGTCAGTGTGATCGTGAGATAATCCCGCGTTATCTCGATCTAACTGTCGAATTATCACACCGTACTCTCTTGCAGGAGAGATCCTAGGAATCATTCATTTATTTGTAGCAGATCCGTTTGTAAATAAAGATTCGTCCCAGTTGGAACACGCCCACAGAGTGGCATGTAAACCCTTTACCTGATGCATATGCATTAAAACAATGAAGCTATGGAATCAAATCTATGTTATTTCATAAGCAAACAGAGCAGGTTTTATCAGACGGCTCCTTTTTCACGTAGTTGCAAACACAAAAGACAGTGTCTGCTCTGTTAGCATGTTGATATCTACAGTTTCCGCCAAGATAAAAAAAACGCATGTCTATGTGCTACAGTGAACCCTCATTACAACGGAGGTGTTGGTTTCCAGACATTGTGCTGGTATAAAGAGGTTGCCGTTATATAACGAGTTTAAAAATGAAAGGAACCATATGACTAGTGTTAAACTAGTACCAATAGGTGAGCGCTTAATGCCTTTGGGAGCTTTTTGCACTTCTTGTGTTCTGCATTAAACGTTAACCTGTGTTATTGGCATTGAACCTATTTGGTCAGTGGTTATTTCAAAGAATTGACGGTAATTTTGTTTCAATGCATACTGCCGGTATAACGAGCGTGCCGTTATAACGAATGCCGGTTTAACGAGGGTTTGCTGTATTATAAGAATTCAATTAAAGATGTCAATATTTCTTATATGAATATTGAACATGGAATGGGTTAAAATACTTGATTGATTTCGAAAATGTAAGCGTGTGTCTTATTTTTCTATTCCTGTTGGGAATAAATGTTTTTGGTCACTGATGGATTGATTTGCGGTACATTGTGTTTTTTATTTTAAAATCCGTCCGCTGTCCCAATCTGTCTCCTTGTTTTGGCGAGTGTACGCGCGTTTTTACGTACACATGTCCAAATACGTCTCTCTCCTTGTTTTGGCGAGTGTACGCGCGTTTGTACGTGCACAGGTACAAGTACGTCCCTCTCCTTGTTTGACGAGTGTACGTGCGTTTGTACGTGCACAGGTACAAGTACGTGTCTCTCCTTGTTTGGGCGAGTGCACGCGCGTTTGCACGTGCACATGTACACGTACGTGTCTCTCCTTGGTGTTGGCGAGTGTACGCGCGTTTGTACGTGCACATGTACAAGTATACGTCCCAGGAAGCATTAACAACCCTTCCCCCGATATTCGCGAATTGCCCATTTACAAACAGTTTGGGTCCAGATCAGACACCGAGACACTCGGTCAACAGATTCTAAAAAACTGTCGAATTGGAAATAGAAATACTCCAGATCCAAATTTGAGCGCACGTTGTTTTATTGCGGGGGAATAACGGTTAAAAAGGATTGCTGCGAAAATAAAAGTGTGGGTCTTATTGCTGACCCCAGAGGAAATAACGTCTTTTCGATATTATGATGATGGATAGTTAGCCTATACCACAATTTTGAAGAAAAACTACGTCTGGGGCTTTACTCTGCTTAACCCTTAGCCTGCTATCGGCGGATGAGTGAATACATGTGCAGTTAATATCCAGATGAGACGACAACTAACTCGGCGTCTCACCAGGATCCAAACTGTTTGACACTCTGATTGCATTTTGGTAGACAAATCGATTATAGCTTGAATTTTCAAAATGTGGTAGGTGAAAAAATCTGTAAAAATAACTTTCTCAGCAGGCTAAAGGGTAAAGGCAGACATCGGGGTTTGGTTTTGAAAAAAAATACTTAACCCATTAATGCCCACTGTCCCTTAAAAGGATCATAGGCAAACAGTGAAGACCCAGATCAGAGGGCTTCTTATGGCTCCTGAATGGGTCTGCACTGTTTGCTCTACCCAACAATACCTGTGACTTATTCCAGCAAATATGTGCCCCCCCCTCTAACACACACACACACACACACACCACCACCACCACCACCACCACCACCACACCACCACCACCACCACCACCACCCAACCCCATAACATAAAGTATTGACGGGTTCCACAATTAGATCTGGATGAGTATTCTGATCATGATCTGGACTGATTTTCATTCAAAATCAATTCATAAATTATAACCTTTCTTATTGAATAAATCTGTCTTAAACCTTTCGCTCATATAAACGTATTTTCACGCATTTGTAAACAGAGTTCACCCAGATCAGACGGTTCCTAGAGGTACAGGAACTGCTCTGTATGCTAATAGAAATTGATTTATCTGTTTCTTTGCTTTTTTAAAATGTCTGCAATGCTCGACCTTCCATATATCTATGCAATTAATGAATATTTAGTAGGTATTGAAATTTGGAATAAACATAGAACAAGGAAAGAATTAAAACAGTGGAGGACTATACCACTTTAAATCCCGCGTTGAAAGGGTGAAGTAATATGGAGATAATTGGGGTCATCTAGTTAGAGTAGAAACTGCTCAAAGTTACATACGGACAGCTGTCTTGGTTTAATCTAGTAAGCATAAAACCTGTTCCGATTTACATACGTACAGCTGTCCTGGTTTAATCTAATAAGCGTATAGACTGTTCTAATTTACATACGTACAACTGTCGTGGTTTAATCTAGTAAGCGTAAAACCAGCTCAAATTGACATACATACAGCTGTCTTGGTTTAATCTAAGCGTAGAAACTGTCCCAATTTATATACGTACAGCTGTGCTGGTTTAATCTAAGCGTAGAAACTGCTCCAATTTACATACGTCCCACTGTCTTTGTTTAATCTAGTAAGCGTAAAACCAGCTCCAATTTGCATACGTACAACTGTCTTGGTTTAATCTAAGCGTAGAAACTGCTCCAATTTACATACGTACAGCAGTCTTGGTTTCATCTAAGCGGAGAAACTACTCCAATTTACATACGTACAGTAGTCTTGGTTTAATCTAGTATGCATAAAACCGGCTCCAATTTACACACGTACAACTATCTAGGTTTAATCTAGTAAGTCTATAACCTGTTCCTATTTACATACGTACAGCAGTCTTGGTTTCATCTAAGCGGAGAAACTACTCCAATTTACATACGTACAGTAGTCTTGGTTTAATCTAGTATGCATAAAACCGGTTCCAATTTACACACGTACAACTATCTAGGTTTAATTTAGTAAGTCTATAACCTGCTCCTATTTACATACGTACAGCTGTCTTGGTTTAATCTATTAAGTGTGTCACCTGCTCCTATTTACATACGTACAACTGTCCTGGTTTAATCTAGTAAGCCTATAAACTGCTCTAATTTACATACACACAGCTGTCCTGGTTTAATCTAGTAAACATAAAACCGGCTCCAATTTACATACGTTCAACTATCTAGGTTTAATCTAGTAAGTCTATAACCTGCTCCTATTTACATACGTACAGCTATCTTGGTTTAATCTAGTAAGTGTATCACCTGCTCCTATTTACATACGTACAGCTGTCCTTGTTTAATCTAGTAAGCCTATAAACTGCTCTAATTTACATACACACAGCTGTCCTGGTTTAATCTAGTGAGCGTATAACCTGCTCGAAGTTACATACGTACAACTGTGTCTGTAACCCTTTACTCCATGAATAAACATGTAAGAAATAATGATATCGTGATTATCAAATGAAATTACATTAATTGATAAAAAGTAAATTGAAATAGGAATGTTTGGAACTGTAGAACCATATCTATAGTATAAATATATTATCATAGGCAAATAGAGCAGATCCGGATCATACAGTTCCTATAGGAGCCGTCTGATTTGGGTCTACTCTGTCTGTAAAGGCGTTGAAAGGAGTATTTAACGGTCAGTAACCATTTAGCCCGCTAAACAAATTATTTGTATACAATTTTCAGTCTCTACATATTCAAAAGTCAAGCTATAGGTTGAATCAATTTGTCTACCAAAATGCCAATGTGTCAAACAGTTTGGATCCCGATGAGACGCCGAGTTACTCTGTGTTCATCTGGATCCAAACTGATTGCGAAGGTAATCAATGATCCGCTAGCAGCAGGTTAAAGGTTAAATGTACCTCCGTGATTCATCGTCGATAATTGTTAAAAGTGCACCTTGTCCTATATATAGAACAGGACCATGTCCCATATACTAAAAAGACCACCTGAAGCGGCCACTTTGTAAACCATCATATATATTATCTTAACCACTTCCCTCATGTAAACGCTTTTCACATCTTTGCAGACAGTGTAGACTCAGAGAGTAGCACTCTGATCTGGGTCTGCTCTGTTTGCAAATACGTAGAAATGTGTATTCATTGTGTAAAGGGTTAACCCTTTATTAAGACACTTTTTGACACCGTTGTATACGGACAGTTGTTGTATACACCGTTGTATACGGACAGTTGTTGTATACACCGTTGTATACGGGCCGTTGTTGTATACACCGTTGTATAGGGCCGTTGTTGTATATACCGTTGTATACGGACCACTGAACTTCTACTTCATGTATGTTAATCAAGACATAATGAATTATGAAAATTAAGCAGCAGGATTTTAACATTGGTGTCAGGTGCGTGACAATTTCATAAACACTACTAATAAACTTCTTCAAATACGTTTAGACAGCATACTTTGAAAGCAGAAAAGGTTTTGATTTTTTTCGCGTATTATAATACCATTATTATAATACATGTATACGATTTTTTTTCAAAACTTCTTTTTCTGTCAAAGCGTGATGTCGAAACGTATTTGAAGATGTTTTTAAGTAGTATTTATGAAATGGCCACGCGCCTGGCACCTGTGTTATGATCACTTCATGAATATTCATTAACGTATTTTATATACGGTAAAGATTTCAAAGGAATGTTTGGCTTAAACAAAATTGTAGGATCAGATTTATATATGTAACTCTTAAGTAAATACAGAATATCTGTAACATGGTGACAAAAGTTGTGACTCGACTGGGACTCGAACCCAGGGTCATTGGCTTACCACGCCAACACTCTACCGACTGAGCTTTCAAGCCACACAGTCTAAGCCTATCAACTGCTTCACCACAATCTCGACCCGGCTACATATTTTGATAAGACGGCTGTTACAGGAACCGTCTGATCTGGGTCTACTCTGTTTTTTTAGAAGACGTGAAAATGCGTTTATATAAGGGTTATACCGAACGTTTTACTTCATGAATATTCGTGTAAAAATAATGACATCCTGAATATTAATTATTTGATTCATATATACTGGTGGCATATCAAATTTTGACCCTGTTGAAAAAGGACCCGCCTAAATTTTGACCCAATTTAGTGTAACACCGGCTTATGAAAGCATGGACTTTTGGCAAAGAAAGAAACTGAATTATAAGATGTATTTATAGATTCATAAGCAAACAGAACATACCCTGGTCTGTGGGCTCATATTAACCATTTCCGCGCCAAATTACTAATTGTCGTCTGCAAACCAATTTTGTGAAATCATTCGGTACAATAAGGAAATGAGACAAATAAATGCAAATTTCAAAGGAACAAAGCACAGATATAGAAATAGACAAAAAAAGTTTGAGACAAAAAGTGCAGTCCCTGATCAGACGCCGCCTTGAAAAGGTGACTTCTAATCTGGGACTGCACTTTTTGCCGTGGTGCATTTTTGCGACATTGGCGGTAAAAGGGTTAAATGATATAAAGCTGATAAGATAAACATGAATACAGTGTCTACTATCATCAACGATTTCCTTTATCATTATGTATGGAAGGCCGGTGCACCATGCTAAATGCGAAATGCAGAATGCGGAATGCCTGTGCTTTAGGAAAAACATAGAATCTAATTAAAACCCCATATTCAGAATGCAAACAAAAGTTTGTCTCCAAGTATACCTATCTTTAGCCTACTTAACCCTTCTCTTGCTGAATTTTAAAATACATTTCTCCTTCTTTACCCATGTCCTGTTGTATAATTACATATATCTTCACTGTTTTTCTTTATAGGTGTTACGATACCATTCACCCAGTCTGTTGGTTCATTTTCTGTACAAATCACTCCTTCTGCTTCCATTCTGTCTAATTCTACTATCAATTTATTGTGTAGTTTGAATGGTATTTTCCTGCACGGTGTAACTACCGATTTTACAGATGTATCTACTTCAATTTTGTATTCGCCGTTCAAGCATCCTAATCCTTGAACAACATCTTGAAGCTGATCAAAAATGTCTTGTGCTGATCTCTCACCATACTGTTCACTTTCGGTCTTCTTGTCACTATCTTTATCTTCCTCAATGGTGAAGACACGATGTATTAGGCCCAATTTATCTAAAGCTTTCTCCCCTAGAATTGGAATGACATTTTCTTTTGCCACTATGAAGTGAAGTTTAACGTCGCCCCGTACTTCATTCTCAGTGTTGTTATACATTCTTGTCCTTCGAGATCATGAATTTCAGTACTTCTTGTTCTGAAAATTGAATACCGCTTAAGCCGGTACTAGGGGGGCGTGAGCAGTGTTGCACTTTCAATTACTGTTCATGAACAGACTCAATAAACCGAGTCTGCAATTTTTTCTTTTTGTGTTGCAATTTGTGCTCTCGTTGGATCACCTCCTTTCAGCATTTATAATCTTCACAACAGCAGGTGTTAAGTGCTTGTGTGGCGGCCGTGAAACGTCGCCCCGTACTTCATTCTCAGTGTTGTTATACCTTCTGGTCCTTCGAGATTACGAATTTCAGTACTTCTTGTTCTGAAAATTAAATACCGCTTAAGCCGGTGCTAGGGGGCGTGAGCAGTGTTGCACTTTCAATAACTGTTCATGAACAGACTCAATAAAACCGAGTCTACAATTTTCTCATTTTGTGTTGCAATTTGTGCTCTCGTTGGATCATCTCCTTTCAGAATTTATAACACTTGTCTTTATGTTCAATATTCAACATACTGGATGGAATGACTGGAATATTGTCACCACTATACGATGTCAACTTTGCTTTTGTCTCATGCAGTTTCGGTTTCACCAACACCATGTTGAAATCTCTTTGGGAAACAATGTTCACTTCACTACCTGTATTTGTACAGTATGTACTTTCCATTAGTTTTCACATGTATTTTGTACTTACTGTCTTGTTTACCTTTGGAATTATTAGTCCACAAAAAATTCATCTTCACTTTCTGTTTCATTTCCTTCATTGATATTAAGTACTTGTAGCACGAAAGTAACATTTTTTCATAAAATGGTTCTTTTCTACCACAACTGTTGCATGTTTTGCCAATCGCTGGACATTAAAATCCACGAACAAGACCACACCTGCTACACTGTTTCTCTTTCTCAGATGCAGTCTTCTTTGGTTTACCAGAAAACTTCTCTGTTACTCTCTCATGTGTTTTGAAACTTGGATTTCACATGATGAACACTAGTCTCTCCAGTGTTGTTGCTTAGATTCATTTCTTTCAATGTCTCTTTTGTGCTTTCTGCTGCTCTACAGATTGAAATGACTTTTTGTAGGTTAAGATCCTGCTCTCTAAGAAGTCTAGCTCTCACTCTACTGACTCTTATACCACACACAATCCTGTCCCTGATCAATGATTCTGTCAAGTCCGCAAATTCACATGTTTTGGCTTTGGTTCTAAGCTCATTAATATACGAGTCAATGTTTCCATCTGATTTCTGCATACACGTGAAAAAATTATGCCTTTCATAAGTCTGATTTTTTTCGGATTACAGTACGAATCGAATTTCTCTGTGATTTTCTCTAATTTAAGATTGTCTACATCCTCAAATTTGAAATCATTGTAAATCTCAAGGGCATCTTCGCCGATAATATGAATTCACAAACATGCCTGTGTTTTGTCATCCTTTTCCGCGGCACCCGACGCTGCGAGATACAATTCAAACCGTTGTTTGAACCCTTTCCATATGTCAGCTAGATTTCCGTCAAACTGTAACGTTTTCGAGGGTTCCAATTTGTCCATGATTATTTATTCTGAAACCATGTTTTGGTATAAACCACTAACTGAGAGTTATAAAGCTTTTAGTTGAGTCTGAGTTTCGTTCGCAAGCTTTTGATTGGTAAGATTTGAGTTCTCAAGCTTTTGATTGCTCAATCAAAAACTTGAGAACGAACTCAGACTCAATAAACGTTTTATAAGCATGGAACCTGGACATATAAATCTTCGGCACTCCTGTTTTTTAACAACATTGTGAAAAACCAAACATATGATGACATATACAGCAGATAACAATGCCTGCACGTACATAGTACAGGTTTGGGGCCAATTAAAATGTCATTGCAGTACTAAACTTAAGCATATATTAGTAAGTCTGTCATAAACATTGTAAGCAATCTATATTCAAAATGAGAAAGTAAGTAATTCAATTACTGACCTAGAATAAAGCTAAACTAGCAATTTACTTCTGTACAATGATTAGAGACTTCATTGAAACTAGTGTAAACCAGGTCTAGCTTAGCATAAAATAATATTTGTTCCACCTTCTTAGAAAATTGTTATTTCTGCATTGAAACTAGTGCAGACCATGACTTAAGATAAAACAATATATGTTCCACACGACGACTACTGGTAAATGTAAGGCGATTAATGTTTCATCTCTTAGAAAAAGCTTCTTAATGTCAATAGTGTACACCTTTACTAGGGCTAACGTAAGGCGTTAATTAGCGGAAGGCGTAAGGCGGAAGGTTGTTACTGCATTGCAAATAGTCTAGACCAAGACTAGCAGTAAGGAAAAACGATAGATGATTCACCCTGTTATAAAACGGTTCTTACAGTAAACCGTGTGTACCAAGATTAATGGTAATGTATACGATACATGATACAGTGTCCCTCGGGGGAAAAGTTCTTGCTGTGTTGCAAACATTATATACCAAGACTAGCGGTAATGTAGACGATAAACGATACAGTGTCCCTCTGGGAAACAGGTTCAAGCTGTACTGCAAACAGCATATGGCAAGACAAGCGGTATGTAAGATGCTAAATGATACACCCTATGGGAAATGGTTAATATTGCATTTAAAATGGTGAATACTGAGACTAGCAGTAAATGAGCCGTTGTCTTGGGGGGGGGGGGGGGGGGGGAACTCCTTATATCATTGTTAATAGCGTACACAAAGACAAACAATAATAATATCTGAGGAAAATGTTTACTGCATTGGAAACAGTGTATGACGAGAGCAGGGGTATCGTAAGACGATAATTTATTAGACAATAAATGATTCGCTCTCTGGTGAAAATATCTTGTTACATTGAAAACAGTGTATACCAGGATTAGCGGTAAAACAAAGAATGATAGTGTCCCTCAGGGAATAAGGCTGTTACTGCATCTTAAATAACACAGACCGAGAACATGGGTATTAAAACAGACAATCAGTTACGTAAGGCAGTGACTTTTTAGCTCTCTTGGAAAAATGTCTTACTGCATTGAAAACAATGTAGACCAAAACAAGCATTATCGTAATACGATAAATGGACCGCCCTGTAGGGAAAACGCCTTACTGCATTGCGGCAGTGTATAACAAGACCAGCAGTAACGTAAGAAGACTGGCGAGTCGCTCTCTGGCGAACAGGTTTTACAGCATTGCAAATAGTGTATACCATCACCAGTGGTAACGTAAAACGAAAACTGAGCCGGTCTCTGAAGAAAAGGTCTTACAGCTTTGCTAAATAATGCATACGAAGACCAGCCGTAATGTAAGACGACAAATGAGCCGGTCTCTGTAGAAAAGGTATTACCCGATTGCAAACAATGTATACATCAGCAGCTGTAATGTAAAACCATAAATGAGTACATTATGTATACATCAGCAGCTGTAATGTAAGATGACAAATGAGTACATTATGTATACATTATCAGCTGTAATGTAAGACGACAAATGAGTACATTATGTATACATTAGCAGCTGTAATGTAAGACGACAAATGAGTCGGTCGATGTGGAAATGGTCTTACTGTATTGCAAACATTTGTATACAAAGACCAGCCGTAATGTAAGTCGTAGGACGATGAATACACCCCTCAATGAAAAGGGTTTACAGCTTAGCAAACAGTGTATGCCGATACCAGAGGTATGTAAGAAGATAAATTGGTCGCCCTCCTTGAAAACGTCTAGCTGCTTTGCAAACAATGTATACAAAGAACAGCGACATCATCTTTGGCGTGGGCTGTGATCTGCCTAGTGTTTCCTATAACAACTCCCTCTGAACAACACATACAATCTGCGTATCCCAAAGGGTGTCGTTGTAGAGAGGGAGCACTGTCACAGTAAATAATTCATTTGCTGTACTCCCTAAACATGAAAATAGATTGGTTCCGGAAGTCGTTTTGCACGGGTTTATCTTAACTTACATAGGATGACTCATTTTTGTACTTTTACATAGGAGCTAACAGGTTAATGTAATTATATCCATATTTCGTTATACGAGGGTTATTCGAAATGAAATGCCAATGCATTTGTATCTCGCTTTCCTTGTGGGTTTTGCGTGTTGCATATAACTATAGCTGGACATTGTTTGCTAAGTTTAAGACAGAAATATTGCGATTAGTCCTGGAGTAACAAGTAATACGTCCCATACTTGATAATTCCACCGCTGTTTATGTATTTGCAAACACAGTATACCTAGGTGTACATTTACTTTATATAAATAATAAGACCGAATGGCTGGTATTGGTCTTTGTCCTTTGAACAACTGGCAGTTGTCCTATGCTAGAGCTCTGTCATGTTACATAATTATAATACAGGTCCAAGCTGTTTGCATAGTTTACAGCAATAGCGTCAGGTTTACGTTACATGTTTCTAAAGGATATTAATACTTAGTTTAAACATATTTTAATTCATAAATGTACATAAATCCACATATCACTAGATATATATTAAGGATTGGATCCGAATCAACATTATTGAGATCCTCTCCTTGATGCATTATAACTACTCTGGTGGACATTGTTTAACATATCATAACACAACTATGTTGGTGGGTACAACTCAAATAACTAGGACAAAAACATAAGAAAACGGTAAAGGAATATGTCTACCACTTACAGAATGCAATGTTATATATTGAATGATACTTCTGTTACATGTACGTTTGAAGAACACAATGGACGTAGAACATCATCCATGACAATTATCGTAGAAACAGCTGTAAAGAAAACAAAAGAGAATGGAAATAGTGGTGGTCAACATGGTGGAGGCAAGGGCCGGTGAGACACAGGAGTGCATATGAAAATGGTCAGTCACCCTACTTAAAACAAGTTCTATAATGGAACTGAACCGAATCTTTTAGTTTCTAAAATGAACTTCTGCACCGCTTGAAATATGATAGTGTTACTATGTGTATAAAGTGATGGGTCACCGTAAAGAAGGAGTTTCACTGTAACAGGACGTAAATAGCTAATTGTATGTTTTAAATGGGTACGCTGGACGTGGTAAAGTGGGAATATAAGACAAAAGTGTTCAGTACTTTCTATATCACCACAAGAGCATACCGGAGAGACAACAATGTTTTTTTTGAAACAATGGAAGGTTTCATGCGCTACAATTATTTGTTCTTAACCGGGTATGGAGTATTTGACCCTGTCATGTACAAGCATAGAAGTACAGGGGAACACGGATGGTGTCATTGTGGTCAATCGCATATTTGAATGATGACTTTGAACCAGAGCGCCTGACTTCGAAGGGGAGGGAGTTCAATTCAACAGAGGGTAAGAAAGAATCCGAATATAGTTCTGCCTTGGAGTGCATAGACTGCATATTGTCTTGGTTTCTTAAAGGATAGTGACTTTGGTCGCCCAACAGTGGGGGAACAAGTGAGGGTAGGAAATCAGGTGTTTCTTTATGAATCATTTTGTAAAAGAGAAGTAATTTGTGTTGAGTGATGCTCAGCCTACTTCTTGTTCAAGATTCCGAATGGCTACAGGTTTCTCCTGTGGCGATTCTTGCAGCCTCGTATTGGATATTTTCAAGTTCATACGAGCTCTTCTATGTTCTGCACTGTTTGTCATGTTACGCGTTTCTAATATAGATTCAATTTATTTGCATAGTTTACAGTTTACAACAATAGAGTCAGATTACGTTATAGGCATCTAAAGGATATTAACTTTTTAGCTTCTGTGCCATCTGCAAAGTTTGTCATCGGCTACAATTTCCTTTTTTCCCCTGTGTTAAAAAATGTCACAATAGCAAACAGTTTGGATCCCGATGAGACGTGGAGTTACTCTCATAGGTAATCACAAATGCGTATATAAGAATTATAACAAACAATGGAACATATTTGTTTAGCGCTACTTAATATTAATTGAATTAAGGCCATGAATTAGTCATTGTTTAAGCATAAACAAATAAATGAAATTACAAATAAACAATACTAAACACAAAATAAAAGGTAATCCTTCTGCTTAATAACCAACACATATACTAACATACCCATAAAGTCTCAAATGCAATGTTTCACTTTGAATAAAAGGGTTCAAAAATCAGGTAAGTGTGTATTTGCTCCTGTATATTACAACATTTTGAAGCAAAACCAGTCTACAGATTGTTACAAGGTCAAATATTCCGCCTATACATAATGCCATTCTAAAACTTAGTTTATTTATATACAGAGAAGCCCCTCTAATGCGACAACTTACGAATTAAACATATACATATAAGCAGGTGGTTGCTTAATGCAGGACAAAAGTAATACAGGAGCTTTCAGCATCCTTTTGATCTGTATTAAGCTACCACTTGCATCTAGCACCTAGAATAAGACCTCGTTTAGATGGTCGCATTAGCGGGGTTTACTGTACGTAAATAATCTATCAAATACATATAATTCGATACCATTTTACCTCGTTATATATATACATTAGTCTCAATACAAAACAGCAATGCTTGTAAACACATTACATAGTACGTTACACGATATATAACTTTATTTTTAATGTTAATTAAAGGAAAAGTAGTTAAGTCAAGCAGGCAAAGCCACATACAAGACGCAACCACCACCAAAACACCGATAGACAGCATGACACACATACACACACAACCACACACCCAAACGCACAGTCACACACGAAATTAACACAGAAAACACCAACAGACACACAAGAACCAGAGACAAACACTCCACACATGAACAAAATCACAATCACAAAGCCGCAAGGCAAACAAAAGGAAGGGTGACAAAGAGAGTACCGCCTTGGCACGGTCAGTAGCAAAACACTACTGTGGGTTTAAACCGGTTTACGGACGTGCTAATCTCACACGTCTCTCAAAGTCACCCTAGCTTTACAAATAGTGTAAATAAAGGTATCCCCGCTGGACTTACCCACAACATAGACGATGGTGAACACAGGACAATATGTAAAACATAGCATAATAACTGTGAGAATCCGTCAAATATGTACTCAATGACTTTGCTGAAGTCAGAGCACCTGCAGGTAAGCCGTTAAGGGCACGACAGGGAAAACGTAATACATGAGTCTGGTAAGCTCATCCCATATCTGAGTTTAAGAGTATACCATCATAGAGTACTACCCTCGGCCTGTCATCGAGCAAGCAAATAGGAAAGCGTAGCTACCGACTGTAAAAGGGTCGATAACCAAACATGCAGTGCGTTGCAATATAATGGGATCATAACCTTTCTTCTTAAATGTTTTAATGCGTTTTATAAACAAATCATGAAAATGGATATGACCCCGAATTTTCGTAGAGATAATTAGAGAGAGTTTGTAGATAACATCCCCATAAAATTCTCATTGAGAAATTCCTTGTTGCAGTAACGTCCGTAGATTGCAATTATATTTGCTAATGAGTGGTAAATTTCGATAATAAAATTTAGAAAAGGTTTTCCGAAGTTTGTGATATCTGTAACCTTGCATAAGAAGTTTATCAGTTACGACTGCTAAAATCTCCAAGAAAAGAACAGGCTCGGTCAAACCGAATAATTTTAGAAATATAAACTCCATAAGATGTAGAACGGGGCACATCTCCATCTAGAAAAGGCTAATTAACAATTTTAAAATTAAAATCTTTTCTTTTATCGTATATTTTGGAAGAAACTTTATCATTTGTAATTGAAGGATGCAAATCTAAAAATGAAGCTATAATGTCAGATTGATTCGCTTTGTTTAAAGACGGTTCTTTTGGGTAAATTGAAGAAATCATAGTTTTATTAAAAGAATTAACAATATCGATCTGTGTATCAGGTTTTATGCTAAGCATAAAATCCCTCCCATAGCAAAACAAATACAAATCTGCAAAAAGAGAGGCACAATTTGTACCCATAGGTATACAAACAACCCATATCAAGATGAAAACATAATATCTGTTCATATCTGATCTGCTGATATTACTGTTTAACGATGCTAGTCAGAGTTAACTCTTATCATGTGCACATTGATCTGACTTGCATAAATAAACAGGTTTTATACAGACAAGACAATGAGTAACTCGACGTCTAGCCAAACTATAACACTGCTAGTCAGGTCGTACTTATTATGAAACAGTATTAACCCTTTCAGCGCCAAATTTACTATTGTCGTCTGCAATCCAATTTTGCTAAATCATTCGGTAAAATAAGGAAATAAGACAAATAAATGCAAACTTCAAAGAAATACAGCTTAGATACAGTTTGAAACAAATAGTGTAGTCCCTGATCAGACGCCGCCTTGGGACTGCACTATTTGTCCTGGTGCATTTATGCGACATTGGCGGTGAAATGGTTAAATCTTATATTGCTAACAGTGACCTGACTTCCATTAGAAAACGTCTTATATAAATCCAGACAAGGCTCGACGTCTAAAAAAAATCTAACACTGGTTTAACAATGTCAATTGTTTCAAATACCCTTAAATGAAATAGCGGAAAGAAATCGAATACGAGAAAAAACAATTAGTCATGTTTTAATTACACATCATATTTGTATCACGAGCGAGTCAAACCATGTACCCATATTGAAATTTGATAATTCTTAGCTAACATTATGATACCTACGAGCATAAGTGATTCATACTGAGCCAAAGACAGAGCTGAGCGTTCAAACAATAGCATCGTCATTTTTCCAACAAACATTTTTTTCTGTGACAATTCACGATAGGTTACCATAATATTATAGGTTTTAGCGGAAAAATAAAGGTGTTATTGTTGGAAATATTGAAATTTACTCATCCTATATACGAGTTTTTGTGAGTTTTCTCTTGATCATGATTAGCCATTGGGTTATTCTGTGTCTTATCTAGATCTTGATTAGTCATATGAGCCATTGCGTGTCTTGTCTAAATCCAGACACATTCTCTGATTAGTCATATGAGTCATTGGGTGTCTTGTCGAGATATATATAATTACATGCTTTGATTAGTCATATTAGTTATTGCGTGTCTTGTCTAAATCCAGATAATGCTCTGATTAGTCATATGAGCCATTGTGTGTCTTATCTAAATCCAGATATATGCTGTGATTAGTTATATCAGTTATTGCGTGTCTTGTCTAAATCCAGATACATGCTCTGATTAGTCATATGAGCCATTGCGCGTCTTGTCTAAATCCAGATATATGCTGTGATTAGACATATGAGCCATTGCAGATACATTATATGCTCTGATTAAAAGTACAAAATATGAGTCATGCAGGAAACACCACATACAGAACAAACACTCGCCCGAACAGCAACACAAGGAAACAGCAAATGTACATAACTAGAAAAAAACAACAAAAGACGCACAAATACAAAACAAACATACAATAGGAGGAATATGAGATATTGGGTGTCTTGTCTAAACCGATACTCTGATTAGTCATATGAGCCATTGTGTGTTTCGTCTAAATCAAGATACATGTTCTGATTAGTTATATGAGTTATTGCGTGTCTTGTCTTAATCCAGATACATGTCCGGATGATTCATATGAGTTATTGGGTGTCTGTTCTAAATTCAGATATATGCTCTGTATAGTCAAATGAGCCATTGCGTGTCTTGTCTAAATCCAGATATATGTTCTGATTAGTTATATGAGTTATTGCGTGTCTAATCTAAATCCAGATACACATGTACCTGCTCTGGTTAGTCATATGAGTTATTGGGTGTCTTGTCTAAATCAAGATATATGTTCTGATTAGTTATATGAGTTATTGCGTGTCTTGTCTAGATAAAGATCTATGTTCTGAGTTATTGCGTGTCTTGTCTAGATATAGATTAGACATATGAGGTGGAGTGCGTCTTTTCTAGATAGAGATCATACACAAGAGTTATTTGGTTTCTTTTTTGTATTCTGATAAGAAACACGAGTTATTCAGTGTCAATACCCTAAGCTACATGGAGGATCTTACATGAGTGTTAATTACAAATTAAACCAGAAACAATCTTTATTTCTGGTATGTAATGCTGAAAAATCTTTCTTTACTGACGAGCAAATGAAACATTACACCCATTGGACTTGCTCAGAAGTTTGCGAATAATTTACCTTTCTTCTGGATAACAAATGTGTACGTTAGTGGAATGCTAAATACCCTCAATTGATTGGTTTTCCTTTGGGTACGAATTGTGAACTATTGGTCGCCTATTTGTTTTGTACTGCCATGACAGAGATTTCATGTTTCGCTTGAACTCGCAATCACAATAATATGTCATAAAAGCCATCAATAAAACGTCTCGACATTTGGATAATAATGTCTTGATGCCTACCATTTACCAAAATAACTCATATTGAATAAAGCTAACTCTTCCGACACTTATGCAGCTTCTCTAGATCAAGACTTTAAAATTGACAATGAAATTATTTCTTCTAAACTATATGACAAAAGAGACGATTTCGATTTGAATTTAGTAAATTTCCCACATCTTGACGGAGATGTTCCCTATCGTGCCCTATCTTACGGTGTTTATATATCTCAACTTATTTGTATTGCTGTTGACGATTTGTACAGTCGAAATCTCATGTTAACTAAAAAAGATATGATCCTGTAGTACTACAAAATATTGCATGTCTAGTTATCAACCCACTTACAGTTGGCAATCACGCTGCCCTCTTTTCATGACAGCCGACAAGAAAGACTTAGTACCCTATGTAGACGACCTCATAAATCCGGAAACGGAATGAGGACGTCGAGATCTCGTTTTTGTCGTACGCTTTATTATTTTTCTACAGTTACTCTGTTTGCAACTCAATCATTGAGTACACTACTGATAGGTCGATACAGTTTTCGTTTTATATGCAATTTACCATCACGGTTTTTGTAGATTAGTCGGAGAGGGGATACGTTTGTTTACACAGTTGCCTTTTAGAGTGGGGACGGAATAAGTGTGAGGTAGGGCGCCCCTAAGCCGACTTAAACACGAAATGATTTCTATCTTCTCCTATTGTTTGTTCATATCTCATGTGTGTTGATTCTCATGTACATTTGCTGTGTTTTCTTGTGGTACTCTCCGGGCGACTGTTTGTTCTGGATGTAGACTTTCCTGCATTACTCATTTTTGTACTTTTACTATATCAATATATGTCTATATATGGCACGAGTGTAATATTCATTATAGTATACGATTTTCGTGAAAACAAGTTGTAATGAACACGAATGGAAAATAAACATGCCAGTGAAAGTGAATCACACTAAATCTTAAGGCTGTTTCGGCCATTCTTTACAGCGTAGTACAGTCGTATTGAAACTGCTTTTTAGATAGCAATGGTGTATTTCAGCGTTTTACGACACTCTGTTTCGGCACTCTCATACCACAAATTATGTAATTAAATACTTTCTGAAACGAAGCATATTCCATAAATGTTTCAAAATGATTGAAATTTTGAATAGAGTCAGTAGAAGAAAAATGTATTGTTGTGTATTTTTTTCCAGAGCGCATGAATATGGTGTTAGATAAGTGATAATCATTCACACTGCTGAGAAGTTAAATCGTCTCATCATGACCTACACATACAGACTTCATGTACAAAGACTGTAAAACGTGTAGCTCTTGAGTAGCCTCCCTTGGCGCACGGAGAAAAACAAATAACCATATTTTGCCAAAGCTTCAGAATTTCTGTTGTATATCTGTTAGTTAAGATATATTATCAGTGATATAAATGTAGGAGAAATGTGTCAGTTTTCAGTTCCTCGTTGGACGTCCAGATCTTTAATGCTGATCTCCGAGCACATCTTCACTGTCACAAGTAGTAGCTTAATTCTACCTAGGAATTGTAACTATTTCGTGCATACTGTATGAGTTATGTCTTTTGATTTTAAAGCGTTGACATTTTTTGTGATGTTCCTTTGTTCAACATAATGTTAACCCTTTACTCCCTTACGCCTAAGTAAACAGAGATGGACCACTCTTGTAGGAGACGTCTATCAAGGGTCTGTATTGTTTGCACATGAAATAGTATCGATTTGATTCTACAGTTTCTGCTTTTGCCAAAATTGCTAT
The DNA here is from genome assembly GCA_963576725.1 of Azorinus chamasolen. Lineage (NCBI taxonomy): Eukaryota > Metazoa > Mollusca > Bivalvia > Cardiida > Solecurtidae > Azorinus > Azorinus chamasolen. Next base: position 45,392,132 of record OY755250.1, on the reverse strand, counting down.
TCTAATATGCCATTTTTAATACCAATCGAATTTATAGCCATGATGTTATCATTTCTAACATGAATATACATGCGGTAGAAGATAATGTGGTATGGTATATATGTATTAATCAACTCAGTTCTGCAGACCATTTTGTGATGGTCCTTGCAAACAGGGCACTCAGCGTCTCATCATGATCCAACCAGTTTCACTTTGTAAACTTTTTTTGTCGTCTGTAAAATTGTCGTCTACTGTAATTTTATATTTATGAATAGTCTTCCTGCTTCATACCCTTTCCCTTAAAAACTCCTCTTTACGCCTATGCAAACAGGATAGAGCTAGATCAGATCAGACGGCCCCTGTAATAGCATTCGGACCAGGGTCGATTATGTTTGCGTATAGTAGATATGACCCAGGTTTCTACCAATACCAGCAATCCATGTGTACATAAGTCATCATAACAAATATTCATGATATCATTATTTCATTTATGTTAGTCTCCACGAATTTTGACTACACTAGAACCCGTCCTAAATAGGTTAAAACGTGACTACAGCATTAGGGTTTGTTGGTTCGGTTTATGTGCGTCCATTGCAGCCAACTATGCACTAATTGGACGCCTAATAGAAAGGGGCTGGTCAAGTTACAGAGAAACCAGTGCGGTTGCCCTACATTTTGTTTTTGGCAAACAAAATCTAAATGATGAAGACAATAAAATCATATTTGCTGCCGTGCATTGTTATATAAAGCAATCACGGAGGTTTTAGCCTAACGTATGGTGCAACTATCGATGTACTAACTCTTAGTTTAATATTATACTTTTTCTAAGATTATGCTAAGATGTCTTACTTATAACGGTATGGTCTTATGCTAAGATGTCTAAGTGTCCTCTGATCGTACTACTATAGTTAGGATAAATGTCGCCAAATGGCTCCTTCTCTCTCTCTCTCTCTCTATCTCTCTCTCTTTCATCCACTATCTCTCTCACTCTATATCTTTCACAAACATTGTATTACGTTCCATATTTTGTTTGCCATTACATGTATATATGAATGCTTTGTATGGGGAGGGTCAAATCTAATGTTGTAAGAACTTGTGACCCGACCCAATTTCCTCTAATATGGAAATAAAATATGTTTAAACTAGTATCGATAGAGTTTCTCCGCTTTTACGATTTCCAGTGTAAAGCGCTGAAACATCGGAACTCGGCTTATGAGTCTCATCCGATCCCGGGAACCCTGATTTGGTCCGTAGGGGGCCAGACCCGGAACCCCTGGTATATTTGTAATGGTGAACACAAATTCAGAATTTGCTGTGAAATAGTTACTATTATACAACCTACTGGATCATCCGTAATTAGATTCCATGATATATTGTTTATGAATATATAAAGTAAACTAGGGAACGTGCTGATATAAACCCTTTAAATTCGGGACACACATGTACTTGCAAGCAAAATACACACTAGCAGTAGCTCCTAGAGCGTCCGCATTGCATCTCTTTAAACATCATCTAAACCTCATTCTGAAACTGCAGTGTTGAAAGGGTTAAGATTTGTGCACATGAGCGATATTTATATTCAGCTGTGTTAACCCATTCATTCTTTCTGAGGCCATTTGACGCCTATGTATGTGTCAGTTTTTTACAGTGTGATAAGTAGAGCATTTGCTTCATAAGAACACGTGCTCTGTTCATCGCAGTTATTTCAAAACTACCCTTTTAAAAAATTTTCTCTTGTGCATACTCCTTTTCGGTACTTTTATTCAAAGAGGCTGTGTCTAAAAATAATTCTAAGAGGGAATGGGTTAACTGTGTATAAGATGTCTCAAACATGGTTGGTAAATCCTACTTCCTGAAAGTAAATACGTAGAGAATAATAGGTTTGTGCCGTAGATGGGACGTCTTTATCCGACGAGGGGAGAGAACGTTGAGGCGAGGCTTGCCGAGCCTCAAATGTTTTCTCTCCGAGTCGGATAAAGGCGTCAAATCTACGGCACTAACCTATTATTCTATTTATCCAGTCATTTTAGTTATATCTTTTTTCATAGACTCATAAAACACAACAATCTTAAAGTTGCATCAAAAATGCGGTTTTCAATAAACGGACCTCTAATTATCTTCAAATACAGTTTTATAAATTTATTTGTCTGAATGTAGTAGGCTATTTGTTTATTACAAATGTAAACAGATCCATGAATTTGAAATCACTACTAAATCATAAACTGAATTGAGAATAAAAAGGTATAAATAAAATATTTTTATTAATAGTATGAATGAAAGCGTGACAAACACTGCAGTATTCTTTGTATGGGAACAATCTCTCTCTCTCTCTCTCTCTCTCTCTCTCTCTCTCTCTCAAGAGAGAGAGACACAGAGAGAGAGACAGAGAGAGATACAGAGAGATAGTCATTCATTTGCAGCTGAAATGTCGGCCGTTTCCCGCTTTGCTTATCAAACTAACCACTTGGAGTTGCTTTCGAAGTTATAGGTGTGATTACCTAATCGCTTGCACGTCAATAACTTGTACTAGACTGCCATCCGGAATGGTCAGGTCGGCGAGAGTATCATTTTTCCGACGCGAGAATACATCTATAACTTTGTGTTAATCAAATTTGCTTATGCAAAGAGTACATAAGTCATTAAAATATAAGTATAATACATTCTCACAAATAAAAAATTATGTAATTATTATTAATAAATAAATAAATAAAAACAAATATCAACAATCTTTTTCCATACTTTATATCAGTTCCTAACCCATTATCGTACCTCCTGGTTATGACTGTGAGCATTATTACCAGTTTGCCAAAACCACTATTAAACTTTCAAACTTTTATTATCATTTTGCTATCAATTTGATACCACATTTGATAAATCTTTGACGAACAGGTAGTTTGCGGAAACCACCATAATTTATAAGGATTGCCATAGGAAATAAAGAAGAAAGGTTGTTTAGTATATTAGAGTAGTGGCATTAATAGTATTAATTACTATCCCCGATCTCAGCACCAATCCTCTGGTTGTTCCCTCTTTGTGATATAAAGCTACCAACTGAAGGATGTTGCTACGGCTCTATCGCCTGGGGCTTTGGATCGAGAAAGCTGGCTGAGGTTGGTAAAATTATACTGTTGTAAAAATACATGAGGACTTAGTTATGTTGTCACTAATGATGATGCACACAAGCCGATTAATGCGTTGATCTAGGCTAGATAAATACCGTTCTTTAAGTAATTACAGACTCTGCATAACCAAAAACTAAATTATATATGCTTTAAAGTGTATTCAATTTGTTATCTTCATAGCAATACAAATACACGCGCTTTCATGTACATCTTTATAATAGGTAAAAAGATTTTCTTAAAAGTAACTTGATTTTTTTTCAATAATTTCTTCTTCTAATCCAGGTTATTTCCATTGCATGCCTCTCAGCTAGTATAATAACAAGCAACCCTTCATAGATATAGTTCCCTGTACTAACAGAATATCCAATCATTGCAATTAATATGGCAGAGATTTAATATCATTATTGTTTTGTACAGTATGTCAATATTTGAATGCCGCTGAATATCTTTTTTAAAAGATATTTCTTGTTTCATCTTTTTTCTTATTTGAATAATTATGTTGGTTAATTTTCTGTTAAATCTATTCCGTCAAAATAAATTTCATTCATATTTACAGAAAATTAAAATAGTTTCATGGTTATAGAATTATTACGCCTATCTACTAACCTAATAGACCTTCTACTACCGGATCTAACATAATAAACCTAAGTTTATTTGCACCCCCTTTATTGTGTCACTAAAGAAGCCTGGTGACTGGATAAAGTGGAAACTGTCCTGGGTGGCAATTAATTCATTGAAACATAGGAGTGTTGGTGGGTAGCTTAATACAGGGCAAGAGTAACACATAAAGCTCACGTTGGAACTTTCTGTGTTTCATTTGAACTGCATTAAGCTATCAAATTCCTTATATTGCCATAATTACACATCTTTTTTGAAGGCGTAAAACAGATTCTACTGTACAAAAAAAACTCGATAATTAAAACAACTAAATAATCATATTCATCATTTTAAACCCTTTACATCATGGATGTTCATATAGGAATATTCTGGTACGAATATTTATGAAAACATACGCATGTACGAGGGCTGTCCTGAAAGTTCGCGGAATTTATTTATAGGGAATCGACCAGGCGCTGAAGGCGCCGTCGATTTCCTCTATGGTACAAAAGGTTCACCCTATAAAATGTGTGTGACAAATTCCACTCGGCTATTTCGGAAGTTTTCATAGGAAAGCATTAACCAGCGCCGAAAATCCGAAATAGACATGTAATTTTCTGAGAAATGCACACGAATCGGCGACGCCGTAAATCGGGTATTAAATCGTTGTACAGTCAATTTTTTAGAATTTATTTTATCGCTACATCTCGGACATTCTTCTTTTTTCTGACAGATGCCGCCATATTGAAATTGACTCGAATCGACAAAAGGTGTCTACATCCAACAAACATTGGATATAAAGCATTTTGATACACACAAGAAGATACATTAAATAATATTGTCTGTAAGTGATTGGACCAATTAAATTACGAGCAAGCCGCGAAGCGAGAAGTAAATGTACATATTTTTCTGACTTCAAGTACGACTTGAATGTCAGTGCCGCTGAAAACATGCACTGATTGAGGTTTGATTGTGTGGGGACGTAACAGGTAGGGTTGTGTTACATTATATGACCGATCTTTGTTATAACGAGCAATTTGCAAGCAGATTGCAAGGACTATAAAGAATTTTAGCTCTGAGTATGCTCACATGAGCTTTTGTGATCGTCCGAGTCCTGACCGTCCGTCAACAACGACATCTCGGATCTCCTCTGATGCTACATGGCAGAATGTAATAAAACGCTACATACATGATATTTGCACCATGCTCTGTCTAGATATAGTTAGGGGTATAAGTGTTAACTAAATTATAAGGGTAATCTATAGTGGGTTTAGGGTTCAGGTTTTGGTATTTAAAAGTTAAAATATAAGGGTTAAGGTATAAGGATTAAAGTATTAGGGTTAAAAGTATAAGGGTTAAAGTATAAGGGCTAAACATAAGGGTTAAACTATGAATAGTTTAAGTATAAGGGTTAAACTATAAGGGTTAAGGTTAAAGGGTAAAAATATAAAGGTTAAAGTATACGGGTTAAGATATAAGGGTTTAAATATAAGGGTTAAAGTATACGGGTTAAGGGTAAAGGGTAAACACCTTCTTCCACCTAAACCTCGAACTTCTTTTAGACATCTTAAAAAGGGTTTACAGGATTTCCATTCAAAATACGTTTTTGTTCCTGCTGATAAGGCATCAAATAATGTGATTATTATTTGACGATTACATTATATCGATATCTTGAAGCAGGAAATTATTAATACCAAGTCATACATTTCAGTTAGCACTGACGAAAAGACCATCATTTCAGACCATGTTAAAATGTGTGAACAATTTGGAACCGATATTAAAATTACACAACATAAACTTCCTACAATGTATTGGTTACCAAAACTACATAAAAAACCATATAAAGCGCGTTTCATTGCAAATTCTAGTTCATGTACAACTACTAAATTGTCTATACTTTTGACTTCTTGTTTAACGAAGGTAAAGGAACATGTAAAATTCTACTGTGATAAGACTTATAAAAATTCTGGAATAAATCTCTTCTGGTCTATTAAGAACTCTTCAGAAGTCTTAAACAAACTTAAGAACAAAAGGTATCTAGCATCCACTGTAAGCACGTACGGTTTTTCTACTCTGTACACAACTCTCCCTCATATTTCAATTAAGGATAAGCTTACTAACTTGATCCAGAAAGTATTTGCCCGAGAAAAAACACCATTCTTGGCATGTAATGCTGAAAAATCATCTCTTTTGTCATATATTTTAGAAGAAATCATTCCATTATTAATTTTAAGATCGAGGTCAAGAAACGCTGCATAATTGTCGGACGGGTTAGCTTTATTCAATTTGAGTTCTTTAGGATAAATTGTAGGAATCAGAGCATCGAAGAAAGGGTTATCTAAGTTAAAAATATCATCCAAATATCGACAAGTTTCATTGAAGACTTTTATAACATCTTCGTTTTTTTGTTATACATGCACTTTACCACTGTATTTGCTGTCGCGGTTGTTGTAGATTAGTCGGAGAGGGGATACGTTTATTTACACTGTTTGTCGTTTAGGATGGGGATGGAATAAGTGTGAGGTTGGGCGCCCATAAACCGGTTTAACCCCCCGGTGACTTGTGTCACTGACCGTTCCAAGGCGGTACTTCCATCTTCCTCCTATTGTATGTTTGTTTTGTCTTTGTGCGTCTCTTGTTGTTTTTCTACTTATGTACATTTGCCGTTTCCTTGTGTTGCTTGTCGGGCGAGTGTTCTGTATGTGGTGTTTCCTGCATGACTCATTTTTTTACTTTTAAAATATAAGGGTTAAAGTATAAGGTATTACACTGAGATAATTATGCTAAATGTGTAAACATTTCCTACATTTTCAACGATTTCCTTGTCGTCAAAAGTCGCCCCGTACAACATTGTCAGTGTTGTTATATTTTCTGGTCCTTCGGGATCATTAGTTTTTATTGTAGAAGTTTTGAATTGAATACTGCTTAAGCCGGTACTAGGGGGCGTGAGTAGTATTGCATTTTTAATTACTACTCATGAACAAACTCAATAAAAAATTCTGTTTTGGTGTTGTTACTTATGTTTTCGAAGAATCATCCATTGAATTATGTGGGTTAATGAATATATCCAGATACGTATATACCTTTCAACGGGTCTTATTTTCAATTCTTTTTGAACAGGGTGACTTGTCGTACCATTTATTACTTTTCTACAGTTAAACTGTTTGCATCTCAATCATTGATAACACTAGCGACAGGTGGATCTAGTTTGTTTAACTTAAATGTTTTACATGTCCTTTACAACTGTATTTGCTATCGCGTTTGTTAAAAAGCTTTCTTTACTGACGAGCAAATGAAATAGTACACCAATTGGACTTGCTCAGAAGTTCGCGAAGCACTCACCTTTCTTTTGGATAACATATTTGTACGTTATGGGAATGCTATATACCGTCAGGTAATTGGTATTCCTATGGGTACGAATTGTGCACCTCTTGTCGCAGATTTGTTTTTGCACTGCTATGAGAGAGATTTCATGTTGAGTTTGAATCCTCAATCAAACGAAGATGTTATAAAAGTCTTCAATGAAACTTGTCGATATTTGGATGATATTTTTAACTTAGATAACCCTTTCTTCGATGCTCTGATTCCTACAATTTATCCTAAAGAACTCAAATTGAATAAAGCTAACCCGTCCGACAATTATGCAGCGTTTCTTGACCTCGATCTTAAAATTAATAATGGAATGATTTCTTCTAAAATATATGACAAAAGAGATGATTTTGATTTTAATATTGTAAATTTTCCTCATCTTGACGGGGATGTTCCCCGTGCTCCATCTTACGGGGTTAATATATCTCAACTTATTCGTTTTGCTAGAGCTTCTTCATCTATTGACGATTTTAACAGTCGAAATCTCATTTTAACTGAAAAACTGCTTAAACAAGGATATAGATACCATAAACTAAGAAAAACTTTCTCTAAATTTTACTATCGAAATCTCTCGCTTATTGGCAAGTACAAATGTAATCTCAAGGTGCTTCTGCGACACGGTATTTCACATCCTGAATTTTATGGTGATGTGATTTAAAAACTTCGTAAAATTATTGGACGTACCCATTTTCTCACTTTGTTCATCAAATATATAAAACAATTCATTAAAAAGAGATATGATCCTGTAGTACTACAACATACTGCATGTTTGGTTGTGAGCCCTTTTACAGTTGGCAATCACGCTGGCCTCTTTGCATGTACGCCGACAAGAAAGGTTTAGTACTCTATGAAGGCGACCTCTTAAATCCAGAAATGGAAGGAGAACGTCGGATATCTGTACTATTTCATTTTTGTCGTACCCTTTATTACTTTTCTACATTTACTCTGTTTGCAGCTCGATCATTGCGTACACTAGCGATAGGTGGATACAGTATGTTCACTTAAATGTTTTTTTGTTATACATGCACTTTACCACTGTATTTGCTGTCGCGGTTGTTGTAGATTAGTCGGAGAGGGGATACGTTTATTTACACTGTTTGTCGTTTAGGATGGGGATGGAATAAGTGTGAGGTTGGGCGCCCATAAACCGGTTTAACCCCCCGGTGACTTGTGTCACTGACCGTTCCAAGGCGGTACTTCCATCTTCCTCCTATTGTATGTTTGTTTTGTCTTTGTGCGTCTCTTGTTGTTTTTTCTACTTATGTACATTTGCCGTTTCCTTGTGTTGCTGTTCGGGCGAGTGTTCTGTATGTGGTGTTTCCTGCATGACTCATTTTTTTACTTTTAAAATATAAGGGTTAAAGTATAAGGTATTACACTGAGATAATTATGCTAAATGTGTAAACATTTCCTACATTTTCAACGATTTCCTTGTCGTCAAAAGTCGCCCCATACAACATTGTCAGTGTTGTTATATTTTCTGGTCCTTCGGGATCATTAGTTTTTATTGTAGAAGTTTTGAATTGAATACTGCTTAAGCCGGTACTAGGGGGCGTGAGTAGTATTGCATTTTTAATTACTACTCATGAACAAACTCAATAAAAAATTCTGTTTTGGTGTTGTTACTTATATTTTCGAAGAATCATCCATTGAATTATGTGGGTTAATGAATATATCCAGATACGTATATACCTTTCAACGGGTCTTATTTTCAATTCTTTTTGAACAGGGTGACTTGTCGTACCATTTATTACTTTTCTACAGTTAAACTGTTTGCATCTCAATCATTGATAACACTAGCGACAGGTGGATCTAGTTTGTTTAACTTAAATGTTTTACATGCCCTTTACAACTGTATTTGCTATCGCGTTTGTTGAAGATTAGTCGGAGAGGGGATACGTTTATTTACACTGTTTGTCTTTTAGTATGGGGATGGAATAAGTGTGAGGTTGGGCGCCCATAGACCGGTTTAACCCCCAGTGACTTTTGTCACTGACCGTTCCAAGGCGGTACTTCCATCTTCCCCCTATTGTATGTTTGTTTTGTCTTTGTGCTTCTCTTGATGTTTAGTGATGTACGTTAAATTTTGCTGTTTCCTTGTGTTGCTGTTCGGTCGGCTGTTGTTCTGTATGTGGTGTTTCCTGCATGACTCATATTTGTATTTTTATTGATTTTGCAAATTATATGCGAAACTTACAATGCATGCCAGATGGCTCCGTCATCACTCATCTGATTAGGGTCTACATTGTCTGCACACGTCAGTTAAAGGGACAATAAATCCAAATACACTAAAACCTCTGTACTTCTAGGTATATTTATTTTCTTTGCCCCTATGTGCATGTAAACTCATGCTAACAGATTAATACCTCATTATCTTCATGTCATGTACACGTGCATGTGTCAAACAGCTAGGATGCTGATACGATGCACACTGTGGATATGGATGCATACTGTTTGCAGATTCGGATCAGCTTACTATTATCATCTGACTGATGCAAATTGGGCACGTTATCTTCAGTGGTCAATCAGGTTATTGTTTAACACATTTACTGAGCCATTTTATTCTTATATGTTGTGCACTTAAGTCTATAAATGACATTGAACAACCACAGCAGCCGTCTGATCAGGATCTGGATCTACTCTGGTTGCAAAGGCTTTAAAGATAATGAATGTGCGTCTTCTTTATAAGCAATGGCGTATCCGTGGAAGTTTTGATGATATGACCCGAAAGCCTTGATCATATGACCGGTGAACTTTGATTCATCCAGAGTACCAGACTGGGATTCAAATATTCAGCTGTGAGGCGTTATTTGATTGATACATAGGGAAATGTTTACACGTTTAGCATAATTATATATGTGTTAAAGCGTCCTTCAACCATCCAGGAGGTCTGGAGTTCGAATTACAGGGTAGGTCCATGATCTAATTATCGTACCTGAGTTGATAACGGCATATCTATCTGGCCAAACGCTATAAAATAGGTCAAGTAGGAAATTTAGAAATTATCTTCATGTATACCGCTTTAAAGATGATACACATTGCTTGCGCCAGTCAACTTCAAAAGTATGTAACTTGCTAATAAATTTTGTACAAAGTTTTCTTTATACCTTTATTTACAATATTTGTAAAGCTAGGGTGACTTTGAGAGAAGTGTGAGGTTAGGACGTCCGTAAACCGGTTTAAACCCCCAGTGGTGTTTTGCTACTGACCGTGCCAAGGCGGTACTCTCTTTGTCACCCTTCCTTTTGTTTGTCTTGCGTCTTTGTGCTTGTGATTTTGTTCATGTTGTGGAACGTTTGTCTCTGGTTCTTGTGTGTCTTTTGGTGTTTTCTGTGTTCATTTCGTGTGTGTGTGTGCGTTTGGGTGTGTGATTGTGTGTGTGTGTGTGTGTGTGTGTGTCATGTCTATCGGTGTTTTGGTGGTGGTTGTGTCTTGTATGTGGCTTTGCCTGCTTGACTTTACTACTTTTCCATTTAATTAACATATCCTAATCATAGATATATTCTGAAAATGGGTGATCCCTCGAAAGCAAAAGTAGAAATGCAAAAAGAGAAAATTGCAGACCCGGTTTTATTGAGTCTGTTCATGAGTAGTAATTAAAAGTGCAACACTACTCACGCCCCCTAGCACCGGCTTAAGCAGTATTCAAATTTCAAAACTAATAACATGAAAACTAATGATCCCGAAGGACCAGAAAATATAACAACACTGAGAATGAAGTACGGGGCGACTTTTTACGGCCGCCACACAAGCACTTAACACCTGCTGTTGTGAAGTACATATATTCTGAAAATGGGTGATCCCTCGAAAGCAAAAGTAGAAATGCAAAAAGAGAAAATTGCAGACCCGGTTTTATTGAGTCTGTTCATGAGTAGTAATTAAAAGTGCAACACTACTCACGCCCCCTAGCACCGGCTTAAGCAGTATTCAAATTTCAAAACTAATAACATGAAAACTAATGATCCCGAAGGACCAGAAAATATAACAACACTGAGAATGAAGTACGGGGCGACTTTTTACGGCCGCCACACAAGCACTTAACACCTGCTGTTGTGAAGTACATATATTCTGAAAAATGTTTTGTTTTAGAATGCGACTGTGTCTATTGGTCTAAGCCTATCACTGGTGAAGATAAGTACTCAAAGAATTTAATATGCATGTATCTAATATGCATGTAAGGTACGTAAAATGTTACATTTAAAATGCTTTAAGAAGACATGTACTGCAAACAATGGGTTAAATCATGTATTCAGTCACAAATGTGTTTTAATCACTATATCATTTTTACGAATGACTTTGGATTCTGTTGTCTCCTAAATCCGTTATGTGTTAACATTTTGCTCAATAAATAAATGTTACCTAAGAAAAAATCATTTTGAAAGAGGTCGTCTGCTTCTGGAAACAGGGTTTTAACTATTTCATACCTTGATTGATTACTAGGAAATCAAAAGCCAAATGCATGCATATTCATAAAGGAACACACTGAAGCAGGTGTTAATTTATGCAGACAGCAATACACAATGTGGCTATATAGGGCCCATGTGATAAAAAGTTCATATCATATCAGCTTGAGTACATTGTCGGTTAACCATGTCTAGATTTCCAAATGATTAGTTTAATAATTGGCTACTAAATGAAAAGACTGGCAAGGCATATTGCTCAAAGAGAAAACGATATATAGTGTAATACAGAGATTGGAGGGAGACAGAGCACACATCGGAGGAAATCGAGAGCCAAAGATAGGCGTCCGACGATCAGAAAACGAATGGAAGAAATAAATGAAAGAACAATCATGATTGAATTGACACTGTGACTGGACAGATACGACAGAATAAATGATAAATCGATTTAGTCAGATATTTTCCTATGTGCATTAATCTGAAGTCACATAGATGGTCAGCAATATTTACTATTGGAGACATGACCTACGCTATCTAGTAGTTTTGATTCTGACGAAACACCGGATAATCTGAATAAATTGAAGTATACGACAACCCTTCTAACAGCGTCAGCTTTTGAAAATACTGATAACTCGAAGGAGACTCTTTATCTCCCTGAAGTGGGATTTCATGTCTCTTTTGAAAACTGACACTTGTCGATTGCAAGATAATCATATGCGATCAGGGATCTACAGTTTCCCAATGATGTGTTTAATTGTGACAGGGTGGTGTTCCTAACTGTTCTTAACTGTTACCCACAGTAATATACCTAACAATTACTCAGTACTAAACGTACTTAACTGTTACTCATTGATATACCCAACATAACATGCACGATTATCAAGTGATATACATTGATACCTTGTGATAATCATAACTGTAACCCAATGATATACTCAACTATAGCCCAGTTATATACAAACAAGTACATAGTTATAGTCTACTTTCAATCCGAAGGACCGCCCGGCCGACTGTTCATTTGCCGTCCTGGTTATTGAGCCGTTCGTCTACAATACAATGCATTGAGCACTGCTAATATATTGCGCCATCATCCAGCCGCAGCACCGGCTAGTGACCCTCACAATAACCTATTTTAATCTATGGATGGAGAGGAGATGCGGTTGGGAGACAGACACTACAAAAAGCGATATCCTCAAGAGGTACTCTGTGATATATACTGTTACCAAGTGATATATACTGTTACCCAGATATACGTGCTGATAGATCTTGGTATACAGTGTTTCCCATTGACAAAAAACTGTAACACAGTGTTAAACTGAACTGTTAACTAGTGATATACCTGGTTTGCTATTATCCATCGATATATTCAATGATTTCTCCGTGATATACACTGTTAACCTTTGATGCACTCTGTCACCAAGCCATTTACACTGTTACCCAGTAATACAGGTGAGATACATATTCACCTATTGATACACATTGCCACTGAGTGGTACACTCTGTTACTTTGCCATATAATACACTGTTACGAAGTGATATAAATTGTTATCCAGTGATTCAAACTGTTACCCAGTGATATACACAACTACCAAGTGATACACACAGTTACCAGTGAAAACATACAGTTACCCTTTGATACACACAAACTTTCAGTGATGAGATGACATGATGATGAGGGATGATATTATCTTCCTGATATCATCCCTCATCATCATGTCATCTCATCATTCATCGGCGCTATATGACCTATTTAGTACTGCCGTGCTGTAAAACCCAACACACTCACACCCAGTGATACGCATGGTTATCTAGTGACACAAACTTTTACCCAGTGATTCAAACTGTTACCCAGAGATATAGATTTAACTCCTTGATATAAACGGCTGTCCATTAAATAACTAAAATATAAACCAATGATAAACCTAACTATAACTCATTTGTCTAGTACAATATCTATTATGCTAGTTCATTCTGGATTAGTTTTGCTCCGTTTGTCCTTTTTTAACACTCACGGAAACAAAAATCGAATGAATCAAGTACAAAAACGAGTCATGAAGGAAACACCACATACAGAACAAACAGTCGCCCCAACAGCAACACAAGGAAACAGCAATTGCACATATGTACAACTATAAAACATCAAATGACACACAAAGACAAAGCAAACATACATAAGGTGGAAGATGGAAGTACCGGTCAGTGCGGTCAGAACGGTCAGTGAAAAAAGTCACTGGGGGTTAAACCGGTTTATGGGCGCCCAACCTCACACTTATTCCATCCCCACCCTAAAAGACAGTGTAAATAAACGTTTCCCCTCTCCGACTAATCTACAACAACCGCGATGGCAAATACAGTGGTAAAGTGCATGTATAACGAAACTGTATCCACCTATCGCTAGTGTACTCAATGGTTGAGCTGTAAACAGAGTAACTGTAGAAAAGTAATAAAGCGTACGACAAAAACGAAATAGTACAGATATCCGACGTTCTCCTTCCGTTTCTGGATTTAAGAGGTCGCCTACATAGACTACTAAACATTTCTTTTCGGCGTACATGCAAAGAGGCCAGCGTGATTGCCAACTGTGAAAGGGTTGACAACCAAACATGCAGTATGTTGTAGTACTACAGTATCGTATTGTTTAACATATTTGATAAACAAAGTGAGAAAATGGATATGTCCAATAATTTTACGAAGTTTGTAAATCACATCACCATAAAATTCAGGATGTGAAAAACCGTGTCGCAGAAGCGCCTTGAGATTACGTTGTTACTTGCCAATAAGCGATAGATTTCGATAGTAAAATTTAGAGAAAGTTTTTCTTAGTTTATGGTATCTATATCCTTGCTTAAGCAGTTTTGCAGTTAAAATGAGATTTCGACTGTTAAAATCGTCAATAGATGAAGAAGCTCTAGCAAAACGAATAAGTTGAGATATATATAGGCTGGGTCCTAGTAGTGGTTACCGTAGCATCCCCCTAGACTTGTTTGCATGGGTACCAAATTGTTCGTTGGGGTCCTCAGAACATATTTTGAGCATGCCCCCAAAAATAAGTTTGTCCCAACTATGTTTTATTTAATGGTTTCCATGGTAACCCGAGGTAATTTTCGAAACTACCTTGGTTCAGAAAAAGCGCCATAACTTTGTTTTTAGAAGAAATAGAAGGACAAAACAAGTACCAAAGTAAAGCAGAGACATATAGCTTGAATATGATATTGATTTTATTAATATTCATAAATGCATTCTTATGAATATTAATGAGGAAGTAAAAAATGTGATTTTTTTTTAGAAAAAAAGGAGTTTATTGTTTAGTCTGAGAGGCTTATTAATGCACAGAAATCATTGAATTTAGGTTTAAGTTGTTCGTTGGAGTCCTCAGAACACATTTTGAGTATTTCCCCAAATAATTTTGCCCCATCTATGCTTTATTAAACGGTTTCCTTGGTAACCCGAGGTAAATTCCTAAACATCCTTGGTTCAGAAAATGCGTAATAACTTTGCTTTTAGAGGTAATAGAAGGACAAAACAAGTACCAAAGTAAAGCAGAGACATATAGCTTGAATATGGTATATGATTTAAGTTATATTCATAAATGCGTTCTTATGAATATTCATGAGAATGTAAAAAATGCGTTTTTTAGAAAATGGAGCTTGTTGTTTAGTCTGATAGGCTTATTAATGCACACAAATTATTGAATTCAGGTTTAAATTGTTCGCTGGGGTCATCAGAACACATTTTTAGCATTCCCTCAAAGTAGGTTTGTCCCATTTATGTTTTATTGAACGGTTTCCGTGGTAACGCGAGGAGGTAAATTTCGAAACATCATTGGTTCAGAAAATGCATAATAACTTTGCTTTTAGAGGCAATAGAAGGACAAAACAAAAACCAAAGTAAAGCAGATACATGTATCTTGATTATGATATATAATTTGAATAATATTCATATATGATTGCTTATGAATATTAATGAGGAAGTATAAAAATCCGGGTTTTTTTTAGAAAAATGAGTTATTTGTTAAGTCTTAGAGGCCTATTAATGCACAATAATTATTGAATTCAGGTTTAAATTGTTCGTTGGGGTCCGCAGAACACCACTTGAGAATTCCTCAAAATAATTGTGTCCAAGCTATGTTTTTAACGGTTTCGATTGTAACCCGAGGTAAATTTCGAAACATCCATGGTTAAACAAATGCGTCATAACTTTGCTTTTAGAGGCGAAAGAAGGACAAAACAAGAACCTGAATAAAGCAAAGACATATAACATGAATATGATAAGTAATTTAACTAATTTTCATAAATTCTTATGAATATTAATGAGGAAGTAAAACAATCAGATTTTTGTTGAGAAAAAAGGAGCTTATTGTTTAGTCTGAGATGCCTATTAATAAACAAGAGTTATTGAATTCATGTTTGAATGTTTTCATGTGAAGGAAAATAAACCATCTTTGTTTCAGGTAATATTTCTATAAAGCATGCGTATTTCAGCTTATTTGCATATAATGTACGTATATGAATAAGCAATTTTCTATGAGCATTGTATTTAGTATTATTTTGAGTATACGGTAAAATCTCGATTATTCGAATTTTCTTTATAGAAGCATAATACCCTTTTAGGCAGGTGACTTCTTAATGCATGGTGAAAGTCATGCAGAAAGCTGCACTAGGAGCTTTCTGCATGACTTTCACCATGCATTAAGCTGTCACCTGTCTTAAATATCGATAATAATACGTACGTCAATGATAATACGTCAATATTTGAAGCGAATCCCATCTGTTGGATGCAACTGCCGGTGCTAAAGAAGTGAATGAGAGAGAGAGAGAGAGAGAGACAGACAGACAGACAGACAGACAGACAGAGAGACAGAGACAGAGAGAGAGAGAGACAGAGAGAGAGACAAACAGAGAGAGAGAGAGAGAGAGAGAGAGAGAGAGAGAGAGAGAGGGGGCCTAATGCCCGCCCCTGGGGCTGTCGGAACAAGTGAGGGGATCTGATAAAACATCCCAGGTCGATGTTCATTTGAAGCCGGAGGCCTAAGAGATACCCAGGGAACCCTTGTCCGTAAGAGTTTAGCGGACATGATCCACCCAGTTGCCGGGCTGGCACAAAAATCTTCGTCTAGGTCAGGCAAACGCGAAAGAAATCCCGTGGAAGGAGAAAGAGACTCCCTAGACTTAATTAGGTTAGGGAGGTCCACTTTTTCGACTGACACTAGCACGGAAGAGGATAGAGGACCCCTGTGAATAGGATTCGGGGGTCTAGGGCAGACAGAGGGTGGGATGATTCTAAAACAATCTTCACAAGCATTCTCAATAGAAAATATTGATGTTCAGAATCATCTAAAGAAAAAGAGGACTAAGTCCCGTCTAAATCTGAGTGAGAGGCTTCCACAAAGTCTGATTCCCTTAAAAATAGGAATATCCCTAGGAGCCATAATGGACAAAGTGTCTTTCTGCTCTCCCTTAGAATCCGCCCAGGTGAACGCCATGGATGGCAGCACCCGGGAAGAGTGGGACCCGCCACAGACATAGAAGTGTAGACTGTGGGTTCACGTGAGAGCTATTCTCCCTCTAGGTGAAGCTTGCTGGTTCCCAGAATGAGTGTCGGCTATCGAGAGCGACCTGCCGGCGAATTTGAGGAGGCAGAGCGATGTCTTCGCATAGAAGAGTAATGGTAAGACCTCGATCTGCGATGAGAGCGGTGCGAGTGCCGGTTCCCATTAGAAGAATAAGAAGGTTTTTACGCCTCGTACGGTGTGGATGGGATTGGGGCTGGGGAGTCATAGGTGTACTCAGAAGATGAAGAGTAATTCCAGGGTCTATACGACCAAGAACGTCTAGACTTAGCCAGAGCAGCTTCCTGTTGACTTTCACCACTGTAATGCGGTGTAGAGACAGAATGCCCTATAGAAAAGATTGGACTGGTAGATTTACCGGTCCACTTCGGTATCCTGGTCCAAAGGACCAGACCGGGCCACCGGAGGACCGTTGGAGAACAAACTTAGAACACCGGGCCAAAGAATACACAGTGACATCTTTGGGCAGGGGCTCGGTAGACCGGTCTGCTGGTGATGTCATGAAACGGAAGCACTAACTCTAGGAAACCGGGGACCGGTGACGGATAACTGGTCCTAGATTCAGCGGGACCAGGCAAAACTCTTCACACAACAAGCGGACCGGGAGACCTGGCAATAAAAGTACCTGGGACCAGAACATAGGGTACCATTCAAGTGGTAAACTGGGAACCTGCGCCCGGGCCTGCAGTTGGATGCCGATCTGCAACTAACTACTGGGGAATCGACTGCACCACAGGGGCTGTTGACGAAAGAGATTTTAAAGAAGAAGCAGGCTTCATCTGAGCTTTAGAGGGAGTCGCTGACCAAAGAGAAGAATACTTCTTCCGTCGGGCAGCAAGCTCCCACGTCTCCCCTGTCCAGAGGGATGAAACTGGACAGGGAATTGACGCGGAGCATCCGCAGCAGGCTAGACGCACTTAATGAGTTTTCCAGCCTGTCGCGAAAAGCTCGCAAGAAGCCTTGCGTTGCTCTGGCATGCTGTGGTAAATAATCAAGCGAATGCATAAGCCATCGCGAGTAAGTTAGAAGTCACGCAAGGCTAATATGGGTGAACATAAGCTGATGATTACAGTCGAGTTGCTTTACATTTTCTATTGCATTGCAAAACACCCATAACAGTAATATTCTTCATAAATCATGCATGAGGCTCAATTCCTCTGCTGTAATTTCTTACAAGAAATGTGTTGTTCACATACATGTATATTGCAATATAATAGAAAAACTTACTTTCCTATAACAGTTTACATTCTCATTCATATTCATGACTTTGAAATAATATTTATTATCTACATATTTATATACATGAACATCAATATCGCTGTTTCAGTCAGTATCAAACTCTTTACTGGTTAACTAAAATAATCTCAGATAAAAAGAACAGTTCATTCAAGTGTGTTTATTTTACATCTCATTAATATTCATAAATATGCATTAATATTCAAGAACCCAATATAATGACCCTCTGCTCTTGTCAATGTTTGTTGTTCTGGTATTTTACGTAAAATAAATAATAGAAAAGATAGTACACTCAAAACAATGCTAGATATAGGGCTTATGTTAAATTGCTTATTCATTTACGCACGTTATATGCAAATTAGCTTAAAACATGTTTTAGAAATATTACATGAACCAAAGATGTTTTCCTTTATTTGTATGTTGATATTAAAAAAAATTAAATCTGAATTCAATAACTATTTGTATATCATTAGGCCTCTCAGACTAAAAACAAACTCGTCAAACTGAAAACGCATATCGTATTCAAGCTATATGTCTCTACTTTACGTTGGTTCTTGTTTTGTCCTTCTATTGTCTCTAAAAGCAAATTTATGAAGCATTTTTCTTAATCAAGATTGTTTCGAAATTTACCTCGGGTTACCACGGAAACCGTTTAATAAAACATAGCTGGGCCACAATTATTTTGGGAGATTGCTCAAAAAGTGTTCTGATGACCCCAACGAACAATTTAAACCTGAATTCAATAATATGTGTGCATTAATATGCCTCTAAGACTAAACAAAAAACTCATTTTTCTAAAAAAGCGGATTTTTATACTTCCTCATTAATATTCATAAGCAATCATATATAAATATTATTAAAATTATATATCATGACCAAGATATATGTCTCTGCTTTACTTTGGTTTTTGTTTTGTCCTTCTATTGCCTCTAAAAGCAAAGTTATTATGCATTTTCTGAACCAATACTGTTTTGAAATTTACCTCCTCGCGTTACCATGGAAACCGTTCAATAAAACATAGATGGGACAAAACTACTTTGGGGGAATGCTCAAAATGTGTTCTGATGGTCCCAACGAACAATTTTAACCTGAATTCAATAATTTGTGTGCATTAATAAGCCTATCAAGCTCCATTTTCTAAAAAACGCATTTCTTACATTCTCATGAATATTCATAAGAATGCATTAATGAATATTAATTAAATCATATACCATATTCAAGCTATATGTCTCTGCTTTACTTTTGTACTTGATTTGTCCTTCTATTACCTCTAAAAGCAAAGTTATTACGCATTTTCTTAACCAAGGATGTTTCGGAATTTACCTCGGGTTACCATGGAAACCGTTTAATAAAACATAGATGGAACAAAATTATTTGGGGAAATACTCAAAATGTGTTCTGAGGACTCCAACAAACATTAAACATAAATTCAATCATTTCTGTGCATTAATACGCCTCTCAGACTAAACAATTAACTCCTTTTTTCAAAAAAAATCACATTTTTTACTTCCTCATTAATATTCATAAGAATGCATTTATGAATATTAATAAAATCAATATCATATTCAAGCTATATGTCTATGCTTTACTTTGGTACTTGTTTTGTCCTTCTATTGCTTCTAAAAACAAAGTTATGGCGCATTTTCTGAACCAAGGTAGTTTCGAAAATTACCTCGGGTTACCATGGAAACCATTAAATAAAACATAGCTGGGACAAACTTATTTTTGGGGGCATGCTCAAAATGTGTTCTGAGGAACCCAACGAACAATTTGGTACCCATGAAAAAAAGTCTAGGGGGATGCTACGGTAACCACTACTAGGACCCAGCCTAATAAACCCCGTAAGATAAAGCGCGGGGAACATCCCCGTCAAGATGAGGAAAATTTACAATATTACAATCAAAATCACTTCTTTTGTCATATATTTTAGAAGAATTCATTCCATTATCAAGTTTAAGGTCTAGATCAAGAAACGCTGCATAGTTGTCGGATGGGTTAGTTTTATACAATTTGAGTTCTTTAGGATAAATTGTAGGAATAAGAGCATCAATGTTCAAATACTAGGCTTAGTCACAACCACGCTGATTAGACCAACGCTCGTGTGTCCCTACAGGAAAAGGTACACCTCAGACTATTAACGTAGTAGACATACAAAGCAAATGAAATGAACTTAATTAGACAAGAATACATTCGCCATGTCGTCCAGGCTGCACGGCAGGGACGTGGGGTTGGACTTCTGCAGTCCAGAAGTTTTTGGGAGTGACTGAAATTCGCGCAAGTGAGCAACATGTTGACCTTAGTTGACCTTGACGAATTAACATGCTTCTTATGCTCTCTGTTTCTGTCTCTGTCTGTCTCTCCTTTCTCTCTTTCTCTCTCTCATTATATCTCTCCCTCTCTCTTTTTCTCTCTCGTACTTTCTTTCTCTGTCCGTATCTCTGTATCTCTGTTTCTCACTTTCATTCAGGTTGTTATAAGTACGATCTATTTGCGATCCATATATAACACATTTTGTATTTACATCAGTTAACAGGCTACATATTTCCAGCAGTTGAAAAGTTTATTTAATTTTAGATAATCATGGTTTGAGTATAATACCAATAATAAATAGGACCAAAAACAGTAATGAACATAAATAAATACTGTACATTCGTTCCAAATTAAATATTTTCTCTTTATCTGTGACGTTACTTGCAGCTGTAAAACAATTCCAAATTTAGCAGACATCTTTTTTGGCAGCGAGGTAAGAGTTAATGTATCATCGCACTAAACCGTAATCTATTGTTGCCAAGATTGAACATTCCGATCGTGAGAACTACATTGTTTGCAAATATAAGGTACATTACATTGCTGAACTGAACGCATGACGAAGTTCGAACCTCTATCTAATCATACACTCAAGTTGACCTAAGCTATAGATAGACAGAGATAATTCAGACGCGTTTGTAGTAATGGAACGAAGCGCTATAGGGGTGTAATAAAACCTCTGAATACAGTTTAACATGTTTTAAGCAGTCAACAAAAAGAAGTTTTAGTGTGGGTTTATTGCAGGTGGTAACTTAGTGCAGATCAAAAGTAATGCAAAATGCTCCTAATTGGGCTTTCTGCATCACTTTTGCCATGCATTAAGTAATGTTAATTATATAAATGATCGCTTAGGAAAAGGTTACTCTATTTACAAGTATATATCTTGATATTGATTCCTTCATAAAAATCGTGCAACAGCAACCTTACTAAACCTGTTTTTCATCAGCGTCAAAATCAGGCCATTTTTACAAAATCAAACATTATCTCATATTGTAGTAAATGATAACGTACATGAACGACAGAAATGGTGTCATCGGTCATAATATATATATCATTTTAGTTTATATCTATAGTGCTGGTTAGAAGTAGCATCGTGGTTATAATCAATGCATTGTCTGGATGAGTAAATACGTACAATTAGTGCAAACGTGCTGATCTATAGATCGAAAAGGGTGTTGATCTCGATTGCATACATCAATCCGATAGCTTACTTACCACTTTACCTGCTGAATGTTAGTGCTCGTTTTATTAATGAATATTAGTGACTCATTTATCTAATGAATATTAGTGACCCCTTCACCTGATGATTATTAGTAATGCTTTTCGTGATGAATATTAGCGACCATTTACCTGATGAATATCAGGCACTCTTTTACCTGATGAATATTAGTGACCCCTTTACCTGATGAATATCAGGCACTCCTTGACCTGATGAATATTAGTGACCCCTTTACCTGATGAATATCAGGCAATCCTTTACCTGATGAATATTAATGACCCCTTTACCTGATGAATATTAATGACCCCTTTACCTGATGAATATTAGTGACTCCTTTACCTGATGAATATTGGTGACCCCTTTACCTGATGAATATTGGTGACCCCTTTACCTGATGAATATTGGTGACCCATTTACCTGATGAATATTAGTGACTCCTTTACCTGATGAATATTGGTGACCCCTTTAACTGATGAATATTGGTGACCCCTTTACCTGATGAGTGTTAGTGACTCCTTTACCTGATGAATATTAATGACCCCTTTACCTGATGAATATTAATGACCCCTTTACCTGATGAATATTAGTGACCCCTTTACCTGATGAATATTAATGACTCCTTTACCTGATGAATATTGGTGACCCCTTTACCTGATGAATATTAGTGACCCCTTTACCTGATGAATATGAGTGACCCCTTTACCTGATGAATATTGGTGAACTCTTTACCTGATGAATATTAGTGACCCCTTTACCAGATGAATATTGGTGACCCCTTTACCTGATGAATATTAATGACTCCTTTACCTAATGAATACTAGTGACCCCTTTACCTAATGAATATAAGTGACCCCTTTACCTGATGAAAATGTCGGCCTCTTTACCTGATTGATATTAATACTCCTTTTGCCTAACGTATATTTGTGACCCCTTTACCTGATTACTATTTGTGACCCCTTTTCCTGATGAACGTTAGTGATCCCTTTACCTGATACATATTAGAAACTCATTCGACTGATTGATAATCATGAAAGAAATCTTGAATATTTATTGACTGAATTATATAACGGCTGGAAAAGCGTCAGCATCAGTAAATGTTGTAAACATTTCACTTTCTAATTAGCATGTAATTGGTCTAATACAAACCTTGTAACAAGTGTGCCTACCTCAGGAGCGTATATTAGAGCAGTCTAAACTTGCTCTACTGTAATTAGGATAATGTGCCAATACACGTCTGGGGCTCTTAGATTACGTCACATACCTAGAACTAGTTATCATAACGTTATCAGGAAAATGTACTACATGTTTCTCACATCACATGTTGCATCTTTGCATCACATGTCTAGAGCTTGTTCGTGCATATAAGGACAATGTGACAGATTCAGGGTGTCCGGATATGACCAGTTATGTATTTCACAGTGTATCAGTGTTTAATACCCCTATGCCTGATTTACTCGCTGTCAGGGTAATGTGGTCGGTTAAAACACAGATACCCCACAGTGTTTCAGTGCTTTATTTTATGCCTATTTTACACGGTGTATGGATACTGTGACAAGTTAAGATCTAAACCCCTCACAGCGTAACAGTGCTTTATCCATCTATCACTAATGTACACGGTGTCAGGATAATGTGACCGTTTAAGATCGATATACCTCACAGTACACCAGTGTTATATACAACTAGGACTGATTAACACGATGTAAGGATAATGTGACCGGCTAAGTTCGACACACCTCACAATGCAACAGTATTTTACATCACTAGAACTTGATAACTTAGTATCAGAATAATGTGGCCAGGTGTAGTATACACTAACATTGTAGTTGTCTTTTACAAACTTAGAAATTTCTTCTGGAATTTATGACAAAAGGGATGACTTTAATTATAAAATAGTTAAAAAGGGATATGACCCCTCTATATTGCAGCACACTACATGCTTGGTGGTCAACCCCTTTACAGTTGGTCATTATGCTTTCCTCTTTGCTTGTGCGACGCCGGAAAAGGCGTAATGCTCTATGAAGATTCCCTCTT
This sequence comes from Azorinus chamasolen, assembly GCA_963576725.1. Classification (NCBI taxonomy): domain Eukaryota; kingdom Metazoa; phylum Mollusca; class Bivalvia; order Cardiida; family Solecurtidae; genus Azorinus; species Azorinus chamasolen. The sequence goes on along the minus strand of OY755250.1, from coordinate 45,368,303 downwards.
AAACCCGTTTACGGAGGGAGGAAATTAGATATTTGTATTTTGCCAGCTCTGTCGTACCCCAAATGACTTCTCCACAGCTGTTGTGACCTCTGAATAGTCATCGAGTACATGTCTACGATGTCAAGTTTATTCTTTTTCAAACAAAACAGTTGTGCATACTTAATATCCACTAGTATTTGTATCTTCTTGCGATTTATTTTTATATTATGTCTGTGTAGAAGTGTTTTATATAGTTTTCCCGTACTTTTGAATTATGACGTTATTTAAATGATGACGTCGCTTGTTTACCTCTAACGTTTATTTTCAAGTCATTTCATTTTGGCAGACATCGTTATGCATGTTGTGAAGTTGTCTGGAGGGGGAATTTTATTTACATTTTGACTTTGGTGAAAGTGGGATAAGGACGAGGTTGGAAACCCGTTAACCAGGTTTAAGTTCCCCAGTAGCTTATTTTGGTTACTGACCGTTTTAAGGCGGTTCTCCTGCTTTCAGCCTATGGTCAATTTTATTGTTTAATATGCTTAATGTTTAATGTTTATGGTCTTGATATGCGTCCTGTTATGTTTTGTCTTGTGGCTATACCGTTTCTTGTTTGATGGTGTTTGGTGCGGTGTCATTTCGTGTGTGGCTCTCTCTGTTTGACTTTTTTCCATATTTAGGACTGATTTACTCGTCAGGATAATGTGATCGGTTAAGACACAGATACCCCACAGCCTGTCAGTGCTTTATTTTAGGCCCGATTTACACGGTGTACAGATAATGTGACGAGTTAAGAACTATACCCCCTCACGGCGTATCAGTGTTTTAAACGCCTATGACTAATGTACACGGTGTCAGGATAATATGACCGTACCTCATAGTACACAGTGCTTTATATAACTAGGACTGGTTTACACGGTGTATCGATAATGTGAGCGGCTAGGTCCCATACACCTCACAATGCATCAGTACCTTACATGACTAGAACTTGATAACGTTGTATCTGAATAATATGGCCAGGTGTAGTATACACAATTTATTAGTGCTTTATACACTTATGACTGATTCAAACGTCAAGCTAATGTGACTTGATATGTACTACATATTAAAATTACTTTACACAATTAGACCTCGATCACATATTATCTGAATAATATGACCGGGTTTGTTTTGCATTGTACACAATGTATCTGTGATTTACACACTGTTTTAATAGTCAGCATAATGTGACTTGATATGCCCAACATCATCACAATGTAGCAGTGTTTACACCACTAGAAATATTAGGACAAAGCGTACGCAGAGTAGTTGGGTTGTGTGACTAATATGTTCTGGATATTCACATTCAATAACGCTTCACTAAGACTGATCTACTCATTGCCAGGATAATGTCAAAATAATATGACTTAATATATATACTAGATAACTAACATTGTAGCTGTGTTTTACAAACCTTGGACTGATTTACAAGGTGCCAGGGTAATGTGAGTGAATGCGTCAGAGAAACCTCATCACTGTATAGCATAGCTATGTAGACACGTAAAATGAAAAAATACGAGAAATGAAAAAAAGTCAAATCCCGTTAAGAATGAAAGTGTTTTCTTTCAAATCCCGTTAAAACATTCGGCAACGTAACGAAATTTGAAAATATTTCAAATTCCGTGGACCCTGTGGCTATCGTATTTTGTGTTCGTTTAATACAAATTGAGTAAAGAAGTTGGTATAAAATAAATAAGTAGCTCATATAGATTGAATACAATACCAACAGAAACTAGATTATATGTATCTATACATTATACTTTTTATCTTGATTAATACGATAGATATTAAGTTTGCTGATGTCAACAGTTTGATAACAATCACGTGATACTGACAGTGAATGTCATGTGAATAAGATAACGACAGGGTTGAAGTCACATTTGATGAGCCGGTCTTGACACTGTTACATGAAAAGAATCGACGGAGGCAAATGTAAGTAAACAATTTTTATTAATTTGTTAACCATACTTATACTTAAACTCTTCTTAGAGCTTAGAGAGAAATAACATGTAGGTGTATGACAACACAATTAAACATTGCCATTTAATTAGCAATACTTTTAGATAAACATATTACAACGAAGTGGGTGGATCGACGCCATTTTGAAAGAAAAGATAAACTATATTATTCTAGTTACGACATGTCAGTTGAATAGTTTTTGTTTAAATATTGTACAGGACAACTGGCGGATAGATGCCCTATTAGAAAAACATCCAAATCTTTATCACTCAAATTTTTAGATGTCATTTGAATCGTCTTTGATTTGGAAATAGTGGGCGTAAAGAAGACGCCATATTGAAAGATAACAAAATCCGTATCACTGTTTTAATATCATTTGAATCTTCTTTGTTCAAATATTGTACACGACAATTGGCAGATAGATGCCACATTGGAAGGAAAGACAAATCGGTATAAACTTAGGTTTTTAAATGTCATTTGAATTTACTTTGAATTAATATGGCACATGTACCAAATTGGGCGTATAGACGCCATTATTAGAAAATTCATATCATTCTAAATTTTAAGTATCATGTTTTATCATTATTTGATTAGATAAGAAACAAGACAATGGACGGATAGAGGCACATTGGGAAGAAATAGCAAAAGGTAACACTCTATTTTACATGTCATTTGATTTAATACAAACAGTGGGCGTATAGTCGCCTTATTGAAAGAAGACACAGATATTCATCACTCTATGTACTAAATATCATTTGAATAGTCATTATTTAAATTAGGTACAGGACAATTTGAATGGAAAAACTAACCAGTATCAATCTGGATTTTGATTATAATTCGACTTTACTTTGACCTTTGATTTAATATGGTACACAAAAGGGGGCATATAGACGACATATTGAAATAAAACATAAGTCTGTATCAATAAAGAATTTCAATATCATTTGATTATTCTATGTCTAAATAAGGTACAGGAAATCAATCTAGTATCATATCATTTGAATCTACTTTGATTTAATTTGGTACCTAAGGGGGGCGTGTTGACGCCATATTGGAAGAAAACACAATGTGTATCAATCTATTTTTTAAATATCATCTTCTTTGTTTAATAAGGTACAATAAAGTGTCGGATAGACGATATATTGGAAGAAAACACACATCTATAACATTCTAGTTTTCAACGTCATTTGAATCTTTTTTCTTATTTAATATGGTACAAAAAGTGGGCGTATAGACGCCATTTTAGAAGAAAACCAATCATGTGTTACTCTATGTTTTAATTTCATTCGAATCCTCTTCATTTTACCTTTCCCTTTATGTAAGCGCTTTTTTACGCATCTGCAAACAGGTTAGACCCAGGTCAGACGGCTCCTATAGGAGCCGTCTGATCTGGGTCTGCTTTGTTTGCTTATGGTGTAATATAAATTTGATTCTACCGCTTCTGTCTAAGCCAAAATGTTTTCTGTTCATATGCGATTATAAACAAATATCTTATAAATATTCATGATGTCATTATTTCATACATGAATATTCATCAGGGAAAGGGTTAAATTAGGAAAAGACTTTAGGCGGATAGATGTCAATTTGACGGAAAGTCAAATCAGTTCTATTCTAGTTATCAATGTCATTTGAAAATTCTTTGCTTTAATATTGTAAGAAAACGTGGGCGTATCGACGCCATATAAAAAAAATCAAACTTGTACTATTCAATATCTAAAATACTATCTGAAACTTCTTTCTTTAAAAAAAGTAAACTAAATCAGGTGGATTGCCGCTATATTTGAAAACCAAAACATTCTAGATTTAAGAATAGGTACCAAAAGGCAGTGTATATAGACGCCCTATTGGAAGAAAACCAATCTGTATCAATCTAGATTTAAATATGCCTTTGGAATATTCTATATGTATAACTATTAGTTTACAAAAGTTTTACGTACTTTTCTAACATAAAGAGTTTTCTGTCAGTAATACTAGTAGTGTAGTAGTAGTAGTAGTAGTAGTAGTAGTAGTAGTAGTAGTGGTGGTAGTAGTAGTAGTAGAAGCAGTAGCAGTAATAGAAGAAATTGGACAAGGATTGGTAGTTGTAGCAGTATCAGTAGTAGTAGTAGTAATAGTAGTTGTTGTATTATCATCAGTAGTAGTAGCAGTAGTAGTAACAGTAGTAGTAGTAGTTGTAGTAGTAGTAGAAGTAGTAATAATAATAGTAGTATTGGTAGTAGTAGTAGTAGTACTATTAGTACAGTAATAGTAACAATAAAAAATATTATTATAATAATTGTTATTTAGTAGTAGTAGTGATACTTCTATTAGTAGTAAAAGCAGTAATTGTAGTAACAGTAGTAGCAATAGCTTTAAAAGTAATGGTTGTAGTAGTAGTACTAATAGTAGTAGTAGTAGTATAGGTATTAGTATTGTAACAATAGTATTAGCGGCGGAAGGAGTAGTAGTGGCAGTAGCAGCAGTATAAGCAGAAGCAGTAATAGTAGTAGTAGTAGTATTGTTAATAGTAGTAGTCGTAGTAGTATAAGCAGCAGCAGTAATAATAGTAGTAGTAGTAATAAATAGAAGTCGAGTAATAGTTATAGTAGTAGTAGTGGTAGTTTTAATTGAAATATTAGTAGTTAAAGTTAGGCAGTGTTAGACAAATTAGTATTAGTAGTAGAGGTAGCAGCAGTAATAGTAGTAATTGTAATAGGGGTAGAGGTAGTAAAAGTAGTAGAAGTTGTAGTCGTAGTAGTAGAAGTAATAGTAGAACTAGAAGTGGCAGTGATCGTCGTCGTAGTAGTAGTACGTAGTATATGTAACAATCTAGGTTTTAAAATGCCTTTGGAATATTACAGGTAGTAGTACTAGTAGTATTAGTGTTAGTAGTAGTAGTCGTAGTAGTAGTATAGGCAGCAGCAGTAGTAGTAGAAGTAGTAGAAGTAGTAAATAGTAGTAGTAGTTGTAGTAGTAATAGTAGTAGTAGTATTAATTATAGTACTAACTGTGTAGTAGTAGTAGTAGTAGTAGTAGTAGTAGTAGTAGTAGTTGTAGTAGTAGTAGTAGTAGTAGTAAAAGTAATAGTAGAACAAGTTATATTATCCGAAGATGTGGTAGTAGTAGTAGTAGTAGTAGTAGTAGTAGTAGTAGTAGTAGTAGTAGTAGTTGCAGTTGTAGTTGTAGTAGTACTAGTACTAGTAGTAGTATGTATTGTAATAGTAGTAGTTGCTGTAGTAGTAAAAGTAGTAGTGTAATAGTAGTAGTAGTTGTAAGTTGTAAGAGTAGTATAATTAGTAGTAGAAAGAGTAGAAGTTGTAGTAGTACTAGAAGTAATAGTAACATTAATGGTAGTAGTAGCAGTAATCGAAGTAGTATTAGTAATAGCAGCAGCAGCAGTAGTAGAAAGGGGAAATAGTAGTAGTAGTATGTAATAGAAATAGTAGTAGTAGAAGCAGTAGTAGTAGTAGTAGTAGAAGTAGCAGTAGCAAGAGTAGTCGTAGTGGTATAAGCAGTGGAAATACTATTAGTGACAGTTGTTGTAGTAGTACTTGCAGCAGTCGTTGTCGTCCTCGGTGTTGCCAAAGTAGTAATGGTAAAAGTAGAAGTAAATAGTTATACTAGTAGTAGTAGTAGAAGTAGTAGTAGTAGTAGAATTAGTAGTAGCAGTAGAAGAAGTAGTAGTAGTAGAAGTATTTGTAGTATTATTAGTATTACTAGTAGATAGTAATACTAGTCGTAGTAAAAGAAGTATTAGTAGAAGTAGAAGTAGAAGTAGTAGTAGTAGTAGTAGTTGAGAAAGTAGTAGTAGTAGTAGAGGTATTTGTAGTAGTAGTAGTAGTAGTTGTAGTAGTAGTAGTAGTAGAAGTAGTAGTAGTAGTAGTAGTAGTAGAAGAAGTAATAGTAGTAGTAGTAGTAGTAGTAGTAGTAGTAGTAGTTAAAGTAGTAGTAGAAATAGTTGTAGTAGTAGAAGCATTTGTAGTAGTAGAAGTAGTAGTAGTAGTAGTAGGTAGGTAGTAGAAGTAGTAGTAGTAGTTTTCGTTGTAGTAGTAGTAGTAGTAGTATAAGTAGTACTAAAAGTAGTACTAGTAGTAGTAGAAGTAGCAGAAGTAGTAGTAATAGTAGTAGTAAAGACGTAGTAGTAGTAACAATGTAGTACTTTTTGCTTTTGTAGTTGTAGTTGTAGTAGTAGTAGTAGTAGTAGTAGTAGTAGTAGTAGTAGTAGTAGTATTAGAGTTTCAATATAGTTCTTCGACGGATGAGAAATACATTGGCGATTTTCAAAGCCGCTCATGACAATTAGTCTATAATGAGATGTATAGAGGTCAGTACAGACAAAAGTGGACGGTGTGTATGTCTGAATTAGTAAGTTTTAAATGTTGGTCGTTGTTTATTATCATATCTGTCGCTATAAGCACTTACACTTGCGCTATTATCGTTACATACTCGTGAGTCGATATTCTGAATCCGGTGGTATAAGATGACTAGTTACGAATGACTTATATGACTGACTTAGACATACCGGAAGTGATGACATTTATTTGCAATGTAGTCAACTAAAGCAGATGTACTGTTTGTGATGCCGATTAAACGAGATTTTCATTAAAGTCTATGATTCCTTAACTGTAATTGCGTTACGAACTTGAGCCAGGATGTTTTGTATTACGCATTGAAGATGTAAGTACTTTAAACGCTTTAATCGCATACTATCCATATCTGAATGCACGGAGTAGATCTGTAGGTCTGCTTCCTCAGTGATTGTCAAAGACGAACATATGTGTAATGTAAAGGCATTTAGCTAATAAATATTCATGATGTCATTTTTCTTACATAAATATTGAACAGGTAAAGGGTTAACAACTACATTGGATCAGGTAAGTTAGTAGTTGATGGGTCACTTAACAATTTCCTGCATAAATACGCCTTTCTACGCCTCTGTAAAAGTCACCCGTTGAAACCATTGTGGTAAATAGAGCATTTGCTCCTATGGAAGCAAATTCGCTATTTGTCACAATTGTTTCAAATTACAAACTTCCAAACATTTCCTTTGTCTTTAGTTAATGCTCCTTTTCGGTAGATTTATTCAAAGAGGTTGGATCCAACAATACTCTATGAGGAAAAGGGTTAAAACTCATACATGCATGTTAGACATGTTTTATAACAGCCTACTAAATATATGCTTCTATAACAGCCTAATAACTTTGTGCTTCTATAACAGCCGTCTTACTTTGCGTTTCTATAACAGCCGTCTTATTTGGACCTTTCGTTGTAACTATGTTGGATTTCTTTCCTTCAATTTACTGATTTCTACATCAATGGACGTCATTTCAAAACCATTATGGAACCGGTCAAGCGTGTGGCGAATGAAAGTTCTGATATATTTATAGTCAATATGTATTTTGTCTTAGTTCTGAGTTTTGTTTTGTGTTTGAATTTACCATTTATACCATGTTTTATGATAATTAGCTGCTTCGGCCCCGCAAATTGATTTCAATGCAATAATTAATACAACACATGTAAGGCATCAAGTTACACATACATGTTATATAAATTTCTTTGAGTTCAGTCAAAACGCCATATAGTACAGAAAATCATTATTTACACAGATATTTAGCATGTGACCGAAGACTGTCGACTGTCGAAAGTTCTGTTCTTAAAATAGATTTTAAGATCTGGAAATTCCCATAAAATAAAAGTACTGATGTACTGATATTTATCACCTCATGGTAATGGTTACTGAAGGCTATTGCTACGGCTCTATCAACTGGGGCTTGGGCTCATAGACGTAGGTTGAAGTTGCTAACTTTATATTGTTTTAAAAATAAATGTAGATTCAGTTAATGATGTCATTAAAGGTCGATTAAAGCGTTGATCTAGGCTAAATAAATACCGTTCTTTAAGTAATTACAGACTCTGCACAAACAAACACTTTATGCTTTAAAGTGTATTCAATTTGTTATCTTCATATCAATACAAATATACGCGCTTTCATGTACATTTTATAATAGGTAAAATAAAGAACTAACTTGAGATAGATTTAAAACATTATTTTGACATCATACATTTTAAAAGTGATTTCCTATAAAACAACTTGAAATATTTCAATAACTGCTTCTTCTACTCCAAGTCATTTTCATTGCATGCTTCTCTGCTAGTATAATAAAAAGCAACCCTTCATAGATCTAGTTCTCTGTACTAGTAGAATCTCCAAACATTGAAATAAATATGGCAGAGATTTAATATTATTATTGTTTTGTACATTATGTTAATATTCCAATGTCGCTGAATATATTTTTTAAAACATATTTCTTGTTCCATTTATTCTGAGAGTTAATATGCACCCGTTCCTCGTACAAAGTTTAACGCCTCTGCAGAATAGAACCAGATCAGAGGCTCCTGTAGGCGATATCTGTTCAATGGGGTAGGGGTTCTGTGTGGTTATAATCGACTGACAGTCACTTAGCCTCTCACTGTGGTTTGAATCCCAGCCTGGTTATTTTGACGATTCATGTAAAGAAACCTCCGGAATGTGAGCGAGTGAATGAGTTTTACGGCACTGCGACACTGAAAAGTTCATATAGCGCCGATGAAAGATGAGATATGATGATTTCAGGAAGATGATTTCGGCTAATTTTATCGCTGCAAAGCAGTGCATGGGATCAAAACTACTGACCTGCCTTCCTTTTAGTTCTTGGCAAAGGGGATAATCTCTATCTAATAAACAAAGACATGCCCTTTGACATTTAAAGTGCAATAATGAGTCATGCAGGAAACACCACATACAGAACAAACAGCCGCCCGAACAGAATCACAAGGAAACAGCAAATGTACATAACTATAAAAACACCAAGAGAGGCACACAGACAAAACAAACATACAATAGGGGGAATATTGAAGTACCGCCCTGAACCGGTCAATGACAAAAGTCACTGGGGGGGGGTTAAACTGGTTTTTGGGCGCCCAGCCTCACACTTATTCCATCCCTACCATAAAAGACAAACAGTGTAAATAAACGTACCCCTCTCCGACTAATCTATAACAACCGCGATGGCAAATACAGTGGTAAAGTGCATGCATAACGAAAACATTCAAGTGAACAAACTGTATCCACCTATCGCTAGTGTACTCAATGATTGAGCTGCAAACAGAGTAACTGTAGAAAAGTAAATATGCACCAAAGGAGTATTTCATATATTCTAGCAGATAGTAACTTAAACCAGACTGAAAGTAAAGCAGAAAACACTTTAACCAATAGCTTGTTTACAATATTGAAGACAGATGGTTGCTTAAAATAAAGCAGAATGGGCCTTTAGGAGTACATGTTCATGACTATAAAGTACCTACAGTAGATCCTCTCTATAACGGCCACTAAATTACATAAATTATTTTGTGTTAAAGTCATGTGACTGCTTAAAGCAAAGTGAAAGTAAAATAGAACGCTCCTATGGAAGCGTTATGCTTTACTTTCGCCTTGCTTTAAGCAGCCACCTGCTCTAAATACCAACTAATTAACACAATTTAGTGGTCGTTATAGAGAGATTTTACTGTATTTTTTGATAGGAGGAATTAATTTTAATATGTTAAAATGAGTATCTATGGAGTGAAGGGATAAGCAGCCCTCTGTCTCTAGCACTGAAAACAAACTGTGGGTTCTGAATCAGTTTCAAGTCTGCAAAAATGATGTTTTACCAGTGCTAGTCCACCACAGTATTTTTATTGTTGAATACAATACTCGTATTCTGTTCATTTTTGAATGTAGCTACATAATGAAATGCTCAGATAAATTTGACACTTTCAGAGCTGTAACTTTCCTTCATAGCCATCAATGCACATCTAATGCATCAAACTCTGATTAAGGCAGGTTACAGCTAAAAGGAGGAGTAAGTAAAGCAGAAAGCTTCTGCTTTACTTTCATTTTGCTTTAAGCTGCAAGATGTATTATTTTCATTATTAAATGTAGCTATATAATGAAATGCTTAGATATAGTGCTGTTATAAATTTGACACTTTCTGTGCTGTAACTTTCCTTCATAGCCATCAGTGCAAATAACCTGCATCAAACTTTGGTTACTGCAGGTTACTACTTAAAGAACGGTGTAAGTTTAAGCTGAAAGCTTTCTGCTTTAATTTCATCTTGCTTTTAGCTGTAACCTGTATTCAATACCATACATAACTATTCAATTTCCTGGAGAAATAAAGTACATAATCTTATAAAAATGTGTATTAGTGTTGTTTTTTCATATACTTGTACATAGTCAATATATTCTGAAAATGGGTGATCCCTCAAAAACAAAAGCAGAAATGCGAACAGAGAAAATTGCAGACTCGTTTTTATTGAGTCTGTTCATGAGTAGTAATTAAAAGTGCAACACTACTCACGCCCCCTTGCACCGGCTTAAGCAGTATTCAATTTTCAAAACTAATAACATCAAAACTTATGAAGTTGAATTATGTTCCACATATATAACCCTTTTCTCCAGTCAGGATCAATGGCCATATGAGATAAAGTTATGCAATTATAATACCTTGATCCATGTAAATAGGCAAATAAGTGCTAGGCAGTACATAATGCCAGTTTTTGTGTTAAATGATCAATACAATATCTTAACAATATCTTGAAAATATTTTAACCCTACAATTCCCTCATATAAACCTGTTTTACGCATTAGCAAACAGAGACGATAGAAGCCGTCTGATCAGGGTCAGCTCTGATTGCTTTTGACATGATATAGCTCTGATTCTTCAGTTTATGTTAAAGCGAAACCTTCTCTTTATAGAAATAATGTGTATTTATGCATAAAAAATACGAGTAGACCCAGATCAGACGGCTCATATAGAAACTGTCTGATTAGTGTCTGTTATGTTTGCTATTGACACGATATAGACTTTATTTTACAGCTTTTATCAAAGCTAAAACTTCTATTTATAGAAATGACTACGTGTTTATGCTACGTGTTTAAGCATAGCAAACATCGTAGACCCAGATCAGTTTTTGTAAAAGTTAATAGGTGTTTAGAAATAAGTCTAGCTCTAGGTGTGAATATCTGATAATCAGTCAATTAAACGGGTCTTTAGTTTTTTAACAAATGAAATTGAGAAGAGTTATTATTTGTTTCCAAATCAAAATCAAATAAATACAATTAATAGCAAGGAGAAAAGTCTTTATCGAACACCTAAATTGCAACTAAATGCAAATACTAAAGACCATATTACATGATTCGCATAATAAAAAATATTAAATAAATACCAAATACTTTTTTCAGTCACATAAATTAACTGCAGAAAAAACATAACATTATTTCATTGACCTGCAGATGTTTTATCAACAATTCTGCTGCATATTGGAGACTTGATAATTGGCTATTGATATCCAGCTGTGTAATTCCCAGTGTGGCACCATAAAACACCCATAATACACAGCATGGGGTCAACACTCCTTTCGAAATGTCCTTAATTAATATTCATGATGTGACAATGTCTTACATAAATGTTCTTTTAGTAAAATTCAACATTATTAGTTAGGTAGGTTATAACAAATAGATACAGATTATGTGTAAAATGACACTGGCCAGCTTGTACTTTGATTGGGTATCAGTGCTCAAAACGATTTTATATATCAAACGAATACCATAAGTCCTGCACAAATTATCCGCAAATAACTTTACTTCTTTGGTTTTATTTCAAAGTGAAAGGTACATGATTCAAATAGTTTATATTTTCAATATCTCGTTATAGAAAAGAAAGTTATGCAAATGTTGAATGTATTTTACAGGCACATAATAATCCCTGGTTCTGACTTGAGAGCATCCCTGGGATTTATTCCATACCGGAAAAGAGAATATATCATTGGACAATCAATCGAACCTGGGATATATAAAGCTTATATCAACGCAGACGGACCTACATATTGTGATGTTGGGTCTAACCCTGTCCAAATAGTTGATCAGAGATACATACATATCCATTCACGTTTAAGGTAAGAATCAAAGTTTATAGTGTCTAAGAATTCTATCTTTTCAAAAAGATGACGGGTGGATTCTGAAGCCAATGTTCACTTTAACCCATTACATCATGATTATGAATTTGATTGATGCAATATAAATATGTTGACATCTTATACAAATGCATATTATATCCTGATACAAAAAAGTTATTTAACTTTGGTTTTACAATAATAATCGTTATGTAAGAAATAATAGCCGCATTCGACTCTCCCTGTGTCAATAAATAAGTTCAATAATTCCCTGTCAAACACGTGCAGTAACGAGAAAAAAATCAACGCAGGCTGAAGATCGTTGAGATCGTTGAGTAACGCAAAGTGAAGTTAACCTATAAACTATAATTTGATTGGTTGAATTGAATAGGTAGATGTTCATATGACAGAACGGAATAGCAAGAAACAGCCTAGTCGAATACGACTATTGGTATCAATAATATTAATTAATTTATAATGACACATGAACACAGGACTGCTTGACCATGTATAATCATATCTATATTGTATGACTATCATAAGCAAACTATCCAGCTTTTGAGATGGCAAAATAATCCGGCGTCTGTCCTTCAATCCGTCAGTCCGCTTGTCAATCAACAAAACATAATCCATTCATAGCCACACATGTTCAGTTAAAATTTGAAATTGAAAAATTAATACTGCATAGGTTACAGTGGTTATACAATCTTTATACAAGTTATTGGAGGTACAGCAATTCCCCTTCTTAACCCGAATTTAAGCTTATGTCTTTTTAATTAATCAGAATGCCCTTCAATGCAATATACAATTCATCTAAACAACTTCCAATGGATATTTCTGGATGACTTTCAATTCGCATTAAGCTGCTATATTTCTTATAAACCGATACTAATATAAACTTAAGACATTCTATGGTACTACAACATACTGCAGGTCTTGTTGTCAACCCTTTTTACAGTTATGCTGCCCTCTGTGCATGTACGCCGGCACGAAATGTTTAGTACTCTATGCGGGCGACCTCTTAAATCCGGAAACGGAAGGAGGATGTCGGATACTGTACTCGTTTTTGTCGTACACTTTATTACTTTTCTACAGTTACTCTGTTTGCAGTTCAATCATTTAGTACACTAGCGATAGATGAATACAGTTTGTTTCACTTAGATATGTTTATTTAGGGTGGGTATGGAATAAGTTTAAGGTTGGGCGCCCCTAAACCAGTTTAACCCTTTGTCACTGACAGTTCCAAACCGGTACTTCCATCTTCCCCTATTGTTAGCTATGTCTCTGTGCGTTTCTTGTGTCTTTTATACACATGGAGATATGCTGTATTTCGACGTGGTGCTGTTCGGGCTGTTGTGTGATATGTATGCCGTGTTTCCTATATGACTCATACATGTCCTTTCCCAAACTAACAAATCTAACAGATGTTATGTCAGACTATGCTGTTAGTGCCTTAATAGAAAAGGATATTCTCGGTTTAAACAATTATTGGAGGACATGACACCTTAGCGCAAAACTATTGTAACTACATTTTGGAAAATGTACAGAGGAAAACTTAAAAAACAAAACTAAAACTCGTTTTATTCAATTTCTTTTCCAAACAGAGACACTTCAGCGCATACTGCATATAAATACAATGTACATTTTGTGGTTAATTGGTAAACTATGACATAATTTAAGCTATTTTGACTTATATATCTAAATTAGAATGGATAATTAAGCTGCGTACACCTTTTCCTTTAGAATTGAATGATAATATTTACCAGACTGGAAATATTTCAAAAGATCCTGACATAGATATTTTTCTATTTTTATGCCCCCCCCCCCCCGATCAGATCTGGGGGCATATTGTTTTTGCCCTGTCTGTTTGTTTGTTTGTTTGTTTGTCTGCAACTTTAACATTGGTCATAACTTTTGAGCCAGTACAGATAAAGACTTGATATTTGGCATGCATATGTATTTTATAAAGCCGCACATTTTGAGGGGTGACATGTCAAAGTAAAGGTCACACTTCAAGGTCAGATGTAAAATATATGGGTCAAATCACGGACTTTAACATTGGCCATAACTGTTGGACCAGTAGAGACTTGATATTTGACATGCGTGTGTATCTCATGAAGCTGTACATTTTGAGGGGTTAAATGTCAAAGTCAAGGTCTTCCTTCAGGGTCAAAGGTCAAACTGTCTGTTTCTTTGTCTGTAACTTTAACAATGGTCATAACTTTTGAGCCAGTACAGCTAGTGACTTGATATTTGGCATCATGGCATGCATATGTATATCATAAAGCCGCACATTTTCAGGGGTGACATGTCAAAGTCAATATCATCTTTAAAGGTCAGAGGTCAAACACATGGGTCAAATCACCGACTTTAACATTAGTCATAACCTTTGAACAAGTACAGATAGAGACTTGATATTTGGCATGCATGTGTATCTCATAAAGCCGCACATTTTGAGGGGTGACATGTCAAGGTCATGGTCATCCGTAAAGGTCAGATGTCAAACATATGGGTCAAATCACTGACTTTAACATTGGCCATAACTTTTGAACCAGTACATATAGGGATTTTATATGTGGCATGCTTGTGTATCTCATGAAGCTGCACAGTTTAAGGGGGTGAAATGTCAAGGTCATCCTTCAGGGTCAAAGGTCACTTTTAAACCAGTACAGATAAGGACTTGATATTTGGTATGCATGTGTATCTCATAAAGCTGCACATTTTGAGGGGCAACATGTCAAGGAAAAGGTCATCTTTTAGGGTCAAAGGTCACCGACTTTAACATTGGCCATAACTTTTGAACCTGTAGATGCAGACTTGACATTTGGTATGCATGTGTATCTCATGAATCTGCACAGTTTGGGGTGACATTTCAAGGTCAAGCTCATCTTTCAGGGTCAAAGGTCACCGACTTGAGCATTGGCCATAAATTTTGAACCAGTAGATATACAGACTTGATATGTGGTATGCATGTGCACCCCATGAAGCTGCACAGTTTGAGGGGTGACATGTCAAGATCAAGGTCATCCTTTAGGGTCAAATATCGACATGTCGGGCATTATTTTTCTACCTATTCACGCAATCCTACCTTTTTCACGGCGAAACGAACTCCGTTTTGCTCGGGAAAGCCATCGGTGGTGTCGTAAAACCGATCAAATCTGTGTAAATTGGACTTAAATTAATGTATCTTTTTATATATGTCTCGCATATACACACACCGTTTCGCCATGTACATTCCTCGCGAATTGACCCCCGAGTGTCTGGATCTTCTACGCACGCTCGATAAACCGGAAATGATTCCTAATACGGATGTAAAAGAAAACTTACACCTCAGCAACAATATAATCAAGGTCTGGTGCAAAATAAGTCATCTACTTACCAGCTCTAGTCCGAAATACTTCACATAAAATACATGAAGTTTTCTGTCATGTCCAAATTGCATCCAGTCCCGGAAATACTATCCGCGTAACTCTGTGCGGAAGAGTTGACAAGATTGAAAGAGTTATCTCTCTTCAGAAATCGTCTGCTAACAACTTTAAATGAGTCTGGTACATAAGAATTACTATGCTAGTAGTTTGGAAGTTCAGCTGTATTTTGGTGAGTTAGAAAAGTTGTTAAATGCGAGCCTTGGCGAGAAATGTTTAGCATAGTAATTCTTTAATCATGCAACACCAAGAAAAATGGAAAAAATGAAGAAATAGAAAGATTGCTAAAGCGGTTTCGTCCCCTGAATGAAAATACATGCAAGTACGAATTATGTGACGTCATGTTGGCATGCAGTGACGTCATCGACTTTTACAACATAAACAAACTTAATTTAATCCTTTTATATGGACAGATAGTTGAGACAAAGGTGAGAAAATGTGTTAATTTGATGTTTATGTTTAATTATGCCTTTTGCGTCCTTCTGTTTTCCTCCCATTGGCTGAACCAAACTTGCATTCCAGTCGGGTCAGTACATATGCACTATACCTCACAAAATACAGCGTCGACGTGGAAAATATTATGCTAGTAGGAAGTGACTGTATTTCGTGACGTTGCATGATAAAAGTCATTTCTCCACCAAACCCTATACTGTCACCACTCTTTAGAAATGTTTCTTAGAGACGATTTTAAAGAGCGGTCACAGTATAGAAATTAAAGGTTGGTGGAGAATTAAGGAGCTAGAAATCTAGATCTAGATCTATTCTTAAAAAAAATGTTTAATAATTAAGCATCTGGACATCAGCAGATATGAAAACAGTTTTGATAACTTGTCACTAAAATCCAAACCCATTGACACTGTAACAAAGAGAAATGACGAAAAACGTGTCAGAACTGCAGATCTAACAGGCGACATTTTTTAAGACAGCGATCAGGTCAGACATCAAATTCATTTGAATAGGCCTAGTGTAGGCTATAGGCTACACCAGAAATAGATAAACTACAGAATGGCTCATACCAGACCAGCATTACCATCGACTCACTATTTAACCGCAATCAGACAAAAAAGGCAGATTAGACAAAAAAATATCTGGGTTCTCATCTAAAAAACATTGTGGACAGATCGGCTATAAATAACAGCAAGTGCTTTCAAGTCCAACATATGGCTTAGGCACCCGTCGTGTAAAAGCCTTTATAGGATTCTACGACGTATAGATACAGATACAGATACAGATACAGATACAGATATAGATACAGATACAGATACAGATACCAAGTACAAAAAGCTTCTTTCTTTTTAGATCAAGTATAAAATGGAATCAACTTGAGGAAAGTACGGTATGTGCATCCAGTGTGGAGAGCTGAGACAGCTCTTCAACAATGCTACTAAAGCACCCATCTCTCTCTCTCTGTGTGCATCCAGTGTGGAGAGCTAAAACAGCTCTTCAACAATGCTTCTAAAGCACCCATCTCTCTCTCTCTCTGCATCCAGTGTGGAGAGTTAAGACAGCTCTTCAACAATGCTACTAAAGCACCCATCTCTCTCTCTCTCTGTATGTGCATCCAGTGTGGAGAGCTAAGACAGCTCTTCAACAATGCTACTAAAGCACCCATCTCTCTCTCTCTCTGTGCATCCAGTGTGGAGAGTTAAGACAGCTCTTCAACAATGCTACTAAAGCACCCATCTCTCTCTCTCTCTGTATGTGCATCCAGTGTGGAGAGCTAAGACAGCTCTTCAACAATGCTACTAAAGCACCCATCTCTCTCTCTCTCTGTGCATCCAGTGTGGAGAGCTAAGACAGCTCTTCAACAATGCTACTAAAGCACCCATCTCTCTCTCTCTCTCTCTCTCTCTCTCTCTCTCTCTCTCTCTCGCTCTCTCTCTCTCTCTCTCTATCTCTCTCTCTCTCTTTCTCTCTCTGACCATTTTATTTGGTTGTCCAAAACGATGGCCCACTACGAATTATAAATTTATATTAAGGGTATAACCGACTTAAATCTAAATCCAGTAATAATTGCCTTATGTTTGCCTCACATTAATTTTATACCATCTAAAAGCATAGTGTACTTAGTGTTACCAACATTAATTAATAATTTATCCTGTTGCTATGAAAGAAAACATTTGGCGACAAAATTTTCATGTCTGAATTCTGCTTCAGATATCTATGGCTGTGAGGGCAGGTGGGGCAGAGTGACAAACCATTTTGTTCATTGTTAAGGTTCCCCCTTGTTTATTCTTGATCTATGTTATGATAATATTAGAGCGTGGTCGGATATTTCCGACTAGATCTAGATTTAGATCTACCCAGGGACATATTCATAGGCCTATTGCATTTTTAGAAAATAAGCGTAACTTACTAGATATTTAATTCTTCCGTTAAACATGCAAATTTTGGGGTTTCCATTACATCTCTATGAGGTGAAGACAACTTAACACTTCACCTGGTGTCCGGGACACCATGACATTTGCAAACAGTTTGGATCTAGATCAGACAATAAGTTATCTGTGTCTGACCCGAATCCGCACTGTTTGACGCTCGATGAATCAATGCATTATCAAAAGCTTAGTGATTTGGACACTTTTAAAAGTGTAAAAAAGTTTTATACATGAAGCAATACAAGAATTTAAGGAGATGACAATACTTGCAGTAGGGAAGAGTTTTTAGCTATTCTGTAATGAGCATACACGTCCCTAAATATCACCACAAACAACAAACCATGGCATGAAAAGTTATTATTCAAACTTTCACTTTTCTCAACAGACACTAGCAACTAAATAAATAACTTAGATTTCTATGTAAGTTAGCTAAACAATGTCTCACTAACAGTGTAGATCGAGTACTCATATTTAAAAACAAACAAACTTGTAAATCTACTTTGACAGGGGTTGTATTTTGTAATTCTGATGCAAATAAAGCCAGAAAAATGTTGGGTTTTTTAAAATAAAATGTTTGAGTTTCAATGATCTTATTGCGTTATTTAAAGACAATTACAGTAAATTAATATTACGTTTCCAACAGATTAACTGAAACATATGTTTTTTATTTCATTCTCAATCTATTTCTTTCGATACCAGAAAATGTCTGTATGCATATGCTCTATTCAAATTAATTACCACATGAAGACATCCCACCCACTGATTTAATCTACAGAAAAGCAGCATTGACTAGAGAATGCTCCTATGGAGCAAATGCTCTATTTATCACAATGGTTTCTAAATGTGACTTTTACAGAGGCGCCAAAATGCGTCACTAGGAGGCAACGTGTAAAGCCAAAACCATTGATTGCATTAGGTAATGCAATCAATGTTTAATTGATATTTTAGACAAACTAATCCATATGTAGAATCAGTTCATTTGTCAGACAGGTTATGTTAACCCATTTGCCCCCAGCGGTTTCTTCCATGCTTATATATTGGATTAGTCTATCTTTTATCTAAGGGATGTCTGGTCTAAATTTTCATTTTGTTTTATATTGAATTTCCTGTCAGCAAACAGTGTAGACTCTGATAAGAGTCTACACTGTTTGTCTACGTCCCATATATGGGATCGTGGGAGCATATGGGTTAATGGTTTTTAACGAAACAGAAACCTTGGAATTACGCGAAAATTGAACATAAAATGGAGAAGTTGACGACATGCAATAAGGTATGAATAGCAGAATAAGAAACAGATGGGAACATAAACATTTTAGTAGTTCGCATTTTAGCATTTGAGAAATAAAAGAAATCATGATTTCGTCGTTTAAGCATCCAACCTGTACATGGAGCAGTTTTGGTCGGTAATAAACGCACATGAGCTCTTTACTGTGTCTATTTCCGACTACCCTGACATTCAAGTAACACACGTGAACATGTCAGTGTCAGGCATTTGACTCGAAAGTTATGAACACGTGATTATGTTCAATTCACCTAGAATCGAAAACCATACTGTTGTGAAGGATGTCACAACCTTAGCCATGTACATGGTCCAGATATTAAAATATATATTATTTGATTACCTTGGGAGTGTCTTATTTGTAAATTTGGTTTCAACTCTTGCCCCGCAATATGTGGGTTGTCTCTCAGAAATGAAACCGCGACAAAAAGGTTGATGCCGTCTTAATATGGTGTCACTGTATGGTTGGCAGCGTGATTCTATGAGATTTAAATTTTACAGGATTGAAAAAATGTCCGGAAATAGTCGCATATTCGGAATTGTCCGACATCGTTCTATATGTACATCAAAAAAGAAAGATTAAGAACTGTTGTTTTAATATAAGCAACTGACTGAGACCATTTGGGTGTCGGAAACCCCTTCCAGAAAATCAGCAGGATGGGCATTACCGACATCCCCTATAGGATATAGTTTCTAAACCATTTACTCCATAAATACGCCTTTCTAAACCTTTGAAAACAGAGTAGACTCAGATCAGACTGCTCCTATAGGAGCCACTTTATACTTTGTTTATAGACTTATGTGAAAACGATAGAGTTTTTCGATGTTGGGAAGAATAAAACAGACAATAAAATGTGTTTGGTTTTAGTAAAGTGTTTTGGCCAATATTTCAGGCATTTTATCTTTGTGTGAGCTTAATTAATGTATCCTTGATAAATATACAAGAAACTTTATTTTACGTTGGGTATAAATAACATATAACATTAGCTCATGAGCTAGTTTCCGACAAACGTATGTAAAAATCCAAATTATATAAAAAGATTCATTGTAAACAAATATGAGCATATTTTAGCTCCAGAATCTTTAAGAATTCGGAACTGTATGGAAATGTCATTAAATGTATTTGATATTGAAATCGGGGTCTTATGACCACGAAAATGATTAGAGATAACTTTGTTTGAAGAAAAACTTGCATTTGAAGCATTTTTAGATAATTTCACACCATTAGATGTGGAAATTTGCATCAAACTACATGTATGTGCCAAATGTAGATCACGAACTAACACAAAATGATGCTTTAGCAAAGAATATTTTTGATTTTTACATCACTCTAACTTGTTTCGACAATTTTCGACACAAAATAACGTGATTCAATAAGAATTTATTGTCTTTACCATGATTCTGTTCATATTTTTGTTATTTTATTATGAAATTGGATGTATCTACCATTAATTTAATAATTGAAATATTTTAGACCATTTTATATAGGGGCTGTTATAACCACAGTTGGAGTTTATCGTCTAAGCACAGTCATTATTCGGCCTATGATCGGCCATCAATGGTGTGTATTTCAAAGACTGGACATTTCTGCGTGTAATGAACATAATTGATTGAAAATCGAACGGAAATTTATGTCGTAATAAGACGTGGAATTGTTCTGCCATTAATTTTGGACCGTTTAGTTATACATATTTTAGATAGGTAGGTAGGAACTCTTCTTCTTCTTTGTGGATACTACACTCCCTCATTACATTGAGGATTGTGTGTAGGCGCTGGTTTAAAATATTAAAATGTATTAAAAGTACTAAAAGTTTTAAAAGCGACATGTTTAAGAACTTGTGCTAGATAAAAAAAAACTTTGTACATGATAAGGACAACACCAAGAATGATAAAAGATAAGACTTTGACATGATAAAAGGTAAAACTTTATACGTGACTTAGAGTATGTTTATCTAAAAGTTGAAGGTGGAGACGATAATGGGCACGGTAACAATGGCTTTAAAAGAGTCGACTGTGGGTGCTTGTTGTGCAGTCACTGGCAGCATATTCCACTGACAGATTGTTCTTGGATAGAAAGAGTATTTATAAAGGCCTTTAGATGTTCGTATTTGTCTATATCCATAAGTGTTACCATGCATGTCTAGTTCTAGAATCAGTTGGAACGAGGAGATAATTTTCAGGGTAGATGGCGACAATCTGGTGTATTATTTTGTAAAACATTATCAGACGGGTTTTTGTTCTTCGTACTTCTAAGGAAGGCCAATTTAGGTTATTTAACATATCTGAAACTGAGCTGGTGTTGTGATATCTATTTGTTACGAATCGTGCTGCCCTTCTTTGTTCTCTTTCTCTCTGGTTAATTTGGTTTTTCGTATGTGGGTCTCAGACTGATGAGGCATATTCAAGCTATGGTCTCACAATGGCCTTATAAGCATGTTCCTTCACTTTATTCGAGCTGATCTTTAAGTTTCTGCGGAGAAATCCCAGGGACTGGTTTGCTCTGTTTGTGATTGAATTAATATGTTTATTCCACTTAAGATTACTTTGAAGAGTTGTTCCTAAATATATAGATGAATCGACTTTTTCAAATATGTGGTTGTGCAATTTGTAACAGTATTTGATCGGATATTTCTTTTGTATAATGCTTAAGACGTTGCACTTATCAGGGTGGAAGTGCATCAGCCAATCCCTCTCCCATGCACCTGCTGCCGCTAGATCAGACTGGAGAAGTTCTGCATCATTTGAGGTTTTTTTTATTTCTTTGTATATAATGCTACCATCACAACAGGTAGAACAGGTAGGTAGGTAGGTAGGTAGGTAACTAGGTAAGTAGGTAGGTAGGTAGGTAGGTGGGTAGGTATTATTTGTAACACATTGCTGATTAGGAGAGTTAATTTAACTACATACGAGTTCGACAACAGGTAGAAGTAAATAATAGATAGAAACAGTAATACATGCACTGTTATCAATGAACGTTTAATATTACAGCGCATACGGTGACGTAGTAGGGACTGCCCTGCCGTCGCGAATATATTTTTTCTTTTTTTTCTGTATAGGATCTGTAACTAACACATGGTGATGTTGTAGGGACTGCCCTACCGTCAACACAGGGAAAACTTGTTTCTCGACATAAAAATATATGACAGCAAATGAAACGTGTTAGTTTATGCACCTATTTCATAGATCATTTAACATTATAGACCAAGTGGTGATGCAGTGGGGACTGCCTTACCGTCACTAAAATATCCTTACAGCAGAAGTGTAACTAATACATGGTAACGCTGCTGGGACTACCTTACCGTCATTACAGGTGAAACAGTAAAACTGGCACCAATAATACAGACAAATAAAACATAGTAATAAATAATAAAATATAATACAAATGGCTTCCAACGTCCATACTAGTACACCTAGACGTCCAATTTTAAGTCAAATTGGGGGGCTTGAAAAGGTAAGAAAGAGGACAGTTTTAGAGAGAAGTCCAATAGATACTGATAAAATTTGCTCCAGATGCTCGAACGAAATTGCTTCCGAAAAATTAACAATTTGTAATGGATGCAAACTGAATTTTTGCCAAAGATGCACTGGATTATCAAAGAAAGCTTTCGACTTCCTACTAATGAGTGGTGAAGTAACAGACTATAACTGGTCCTGCAAGAGCTGTAAAACTGTTATACCTACATTGGAACAGATAGGCTCAACCCTTAAAGAACTTAATGAAAGGCAAGAAAAAAGGCTTACTGAACTTGAAGTGAAAATGGACAGCCTGGAAATTAGAACAGGAGAAACTATTAAAACAGAAATGAATTTGATGGAGGAAAAGCTCACTGCTAAGTTACAAGACAAATTTGGGAAGCTAATAGATCAAAAAACTAAAAAAATTGAGGATAGAAGGAGAAGAGAACTTAATATAATAGTATACAATCTGCCTGAAGGCAACCATAGGGAAGGAAAGCGTAATCAGGAAGAGGATGATGATACATTTAGACAAATAGCAGACAAACTAGGAATTGAAAATGTAGAAATTGAAACTCTCTTCAGACTTGGCAAGAAAAATGAAGATACTAATAAGCCAAGAGTACTGAAAGTTGTCCTTAAAGATAAAAAAAAACAAAGAAAAGCACTCCTTGATAACTCCAAAGAAATAAAAAACAAACTTCATGGTATTCTACAAAACGTCGTTCTGTTTAGGGATTTGACAATAGAACAGAGAAAAGAAAGGAAAGAAAAGCGAACAAAGAAAAAAGACACAAAGGAACAGGAAGACCAAATGGAGAGTAAAGATTTACAAGAAGGACAACCAGGCAATGTCACTAGGAGAACGCACAGTTGGGAGCTGGATCCTGTATTCGGTACAGACGAGACGATAATAGGTGGTCTCCTGATAAACCCTGAGCCAGCATTGAATATGGAAAACTGTCCTCAACTTGATGTCTCCTTATCTTCGAAAAAGCCGTGTGAATAATAAGTGTTTTAACCTTCACAATGAAGGAAACTATTTTAACCCAACTGAAAATATATATAATAAAGTAACTAGTATATCCTCAGATACTTCAAGCAATATCGTACAAGAACACCAATTAAAAGTAATATATACAAATGCTGATGTACTTACCAAAGTAAAACTTATAGAGCTAAAGCACTTGATTTCTACTTCCAGTCCTCACATAGTATCAGTAACAGAGATCTTTCCGAAGAACACGCTGAACGAACCAATTTCCGAGGTTTACAATATTGAAAATTATGATTTATTCCTGGCGGACGAAGTAAAGGGTAGAGGAACAGCTCTATACATCCGAAAAGATTTGAGAGCTCTAGAGTGCCACATGAACTCCGACTTTGAAGAATCTATTTGGTGCAATATAAAACTACATAATAATGATACCTTACTAGTAGGCAACATATATAGAAGTCCTAACAGCAATGAACAAAATGTACAAAGACTATTGGAACTTTTGAATAGTACTTGCATAGGAAATTATTCCCATATACTGATAACGGGTGATTTTAACTTTCCAGAGATTGATTGGAACTTGGAAACTTCTACCATGAACGATAGACATATAAGTACCCTCTTTGTAGAAGGAATCAAGGACCTCTTCCTATACCAACATGTTAAAGTACCAACTAGGCAAAGAAATAACCAAAACCCTTCGTTACTGGATCTCATATTAACCAATGAGGAGAACATGGTTGAGAACTTACAGACATTACCAAGCCTGGATAAAAGCGACCACATTATACTAACATTCAATTTTAATTGTTATATTCAGACCAAATTAAACCATACCAAGAAATATATATTCTCAAAAGGGAATTACTCTGAAATGAACACAGATATATCCAAAGTACCTTGGGAAAATATTCTCCAAGGAGGAATCCAAAGTGACTGGAAGTCTTTTGCTGAAAACATATACCAAATTCAAGAGAACCACATTCCAAAGAATAAAGTAAACTCTTCCAGTCTCAGGAATCCATTTGTTGACAGACAGGCAGTTCAAGCTATCAGAGAAAAGAAGAAGAAATGGATCAAATACCAGCATTGCAAAAACCTTCAAACTTATGAAAACTATAAAAAATCAAGAAATTTAGTCAATTACGAGTTAAGAAGATCCAGGTACCAATATGAGAAAAGGATTGCTCTTGATGCCAAATCGAATATAAAGGGATTTTGGAAATTTATAAGAAATAACACTAAGACAACTGTAACAATAAGTCATGTTGAAAAGCCAAATGGTCAGCTAACAGCAACAGATAAAGAAATCGCTGATACTTTAAATGCACACTTTGTCAGCGTCTTCACAATTGAAGATACTGAATCAATCCCCACAGCGGAACCCCTCACTATCCACTCCACACTGAGCTACTGTGAAATAACAGAAGATATAGTAAAACAAGTCCTATCAGAAATTAAACCATCCAAATCACAGGGACCGGATAATATTCATCCCAGAATTTTAAGAGAATGCTCTTCTACACTAACTAAACCACTATCTACAATATTCAGGAAATCTTTAAATAGTGGTAAACTCCCTAAAACATGGAAAGAAGCCAATGTAACCGCGATATATAAAGCAGGTATCAGGACTAAAGCTGAGAATTACAGACCAATTAGCATTACGCCTATCTGCTGCAGAATAATGGAAAGAATATTAAGAGCGCAAATAGTTGATTATCTGGAAAAAAATAATATATCAAAATATCAATATGGATTCAGGAAAGGCTTCTCCTGCACTACTCAACTCATTGAGTGTATTGAAGACTGGTCAATGGCTATAGATGAAGGTAAAGAAGTAGATGTAATATACCTAGACTTTAAAGCTGCTTTCGATAAAGTACCTCACATGAGATTGTTACAGAAGATTTGGGACATTGGCATTAGGGGTAAAATCTACTGCTGGCTGGAAGACTTCCTACAAGGAAGGAAACAACGCGTAGCAGTAAACGGAGAATATTCCGAATGGTCCTGGGTAGTCAGCGGAGTCCCACAGGGAAGTGTACTAGGACCAGTATTATTCCTTATTTATATTAATGATCTCCCTGAGGCAATCTCGTGTGTCGTACGTTTGTTTGCTGACGATACTAAGATATATAAAACAATTGATAACGTTGAAGATTCAGTCAAGCTACAAAATGACATCAACGAGGCAAGCAGATGGTCAAAAAAGTGGCAACTTCTATTTAATATTAAAAAATGTAAAAATTTACACATTGGAAACCGGGGTGTTATCAATAAATACTACATAACAGATCAAGATAACGAGCAGCAAGAGATAAAATATGTAACCCAAGAAAAAGACCTCGGAGTGACCTTTGACCCTGCCCTGACGTTCCACCTGCACACTAATGAAAAAGTGAAAAAAGCTAACCGTATGTTAGGTCTGATTGTAAAATCCTTCAATTATATGTCTAAAGAAATGTTTCTAACATGATATAAAGCTTTAATCAGACCGCACTTAGAATATGCATCAACTATCTGGTCGCTTAGATTTAAAAAAGACCAGAAAGCCATCGAAAATGTACAGCGTAGAGCTACCAGGATAGTTAAGGGCATGTCCAGTCTCAATTACAATCAACGAATGAGAGAACTAGGGATTCCAAGCCTGGAATACAGGAGAATAAGAGCTGACCTTATACAGACATATAAAATATTACATGGAATAGATAATGTTGACAAGGAGAGACTCTTCCCAACTCCCCCTAATTATTCGCAGAACACGCGTGGTAACTCTTTGAGGGTATTTACAAAGCGCTCACGCACTGAACTAAGAAGGACCACCTTCAGTCAGAGGGTCATAAAATTATGGAACAAACTTCCCAATGATATAGTACTGGCACCCTCGATCAACTCCTTTAAAGAACGATTAAATTCGAAATGGGTAGGGGGTCCAGACAAGTTCAGTCCTGAATGCTTAAACTGACAGAGGCACTCAAATATCAGTTTTAAATTAGTTTGGGTTGTGTAAGCCTACCCTAAACTGCTAATGCTGACAGAAGGCTCTAGAGATATTAGTTTAATATTAACTAATTGTACTTAGTTTAATCGTCACTGATCTCGCTTCTAACAGTATTGTGAGAAATGCATTTATTGAGGATCACTGGCCTTAAACATGTATATAAACTATAGTTAACAGCTGTCAGTATTGAATGATATTTTAACCTAATGTACATATAAAGATTTTTTACCATTATAAAATGTATACCAAAAACCTTTTCAAACTATTACTATATATATATAAAACCATTAAGTGCATGGCACTACCTTTCCAATTAGGGAAAACTTAACTAATATTGCCTAAAAAACGTATTGTTTATATGGACATGTCCATATCTGGCAATCATCTATATGTGAAATATGTGAAAGTATAAACATATTTTGTAAATGGCTGAAATGTACCGGGCCGTGATGACAATGGTGCGAAACGCCTGTAATAATCGCCAATCGGAATACCTCAACCATTTCCCTAACCTTGGCGAATTATAGGGACCAGACGACATATCTAGGCTACTGAAACGCCTCTCGCCAACGGGCGTAATCCTGTTTTCCAAACGAATAAGCGGAATCACACCAGCGCGTCTGATGCACGTCTTCGTTCACGTATAAGGTGAGATCTTATATCCATATTGACTAACAAATGAAGATGGACTGTTTCACAGTGAACGGACACCGCGTTTGGTCGTCTTGCCACAGTAAAACAATGGTTACCAGTCGTTTCGCCCACCTAGATGTTTCGCACCTGGTCGTTTCGCACCTGGTCGTTTCGCTCTCAATTGGGGTCCTGGTCGTTTCGCCCCCATACCCTGGTCGTTTCGCCCCCATTAATATCAATGGTTGAACATGACTGTTTAAAATTGTAATCAATTATAGTAGTTTATTCATTTCTTCCAAATTTGGAGATCAGTAACATAATATACAGAATCGAGATAATAGTGTAAAAAGAATAAATATGAGTATAATATGAACCTTGCATATTCGACAAACAGCATTTAACAGGCACAGAATTACCTATAATTATCGACATGGTATATACCGGTAAGTGTCTTTCTCTGTCTGTCTGTCTGTCTGTCTGACCCTCTCCTTCTCTCTCGTTATAGTTGTAGGGAACTGGAAATATGGATATGTGGAATTTAATATGCAAACAGAGCATACACTGATTCCTCGTGTAACCATAACTCATAAAAGTAAAAGCAGTCATGCGTCATATGGATTTAAAGACACGCGTCAGATCGACTTATCACCTGAATATCACACGTGTGTTGATCTATTATTGATTGAATTAAAGGGATGAATGCGTTTGTTATTTCCCGCTAAAACGGAGCGGCGAGTAATATTACTTAACATTCATTCTATGCTAAATGCACTGGATGCAGATACCCATATGGTAAAAATGACTATACTTTATCGTCCAAGTTTCTATCATAAATTAATCGAATAGGCTGGCGGACCTTCAATGATGTTTCAGTATTGGGGGGACACAAAGCGGTCTTTGATTTTCTGAATTTTTAGATCTTTTGAGGTCACTAAGTTTCAACCCTCAGATACGTTAAGTAAGTATCTGTATTTTAAGTAGTGTGACACATATATAAATAAATATAAATTCGTGTCAATCTTTACATTTGAAAACTATACATTTTTTTTCTAAAACAATGATTGATCTGAAACTACTGGTTGCAATTATGCAAAAATTCCAATGTGATACAAATGTACTAGCATTTCAACTTGTGGTAAGATGGGAAATATTTAACTTTCAATCAAATTAGTGTTTAGTGTACATGTAAATGAATAGGTTAAACACAGTTTTAGAAATGTATACCACTTTGTGAAGTTTTCATTATCTTGCTATTTAGATTCACAACTGATCCAGTATATTGGACGGCATTTAACTTTCCTTAACGTATTTGATGATTCAGATTTAAAAAAATTGTAAAACACTCAAGTAAGACATAAACACGTTTATTATTAATTGAATTACAAACTTGAAATATATATAAAGCAAATCCAAGATATTTTCAAAGTTAATTGCTATATCTGCCAATATAGGCCTATATCAAATCTGCCATTTTTCTCCAAAGTGCATGGGGCTTTTGCATGAGGGGCTCTTGTCACGAGGGGCTTTTGAGTGTACCCCCTCCCACTAGTATATTACCTTTAATTATTTAACCCATTACTGTTAAGTGTTAGTTTATGTATTGCACCTTTTGCTAGCTGTGTACACCCCAGCAGTAAAAAACTACTGTACTAATGTACACGTTGAAAAGAATGAAGTATATCTGTCTGTCTGTCTGTTTCTCTGAGGGCGTATACATGAGCAAACTTTGAAGCAAACAGAGCAGACACTGATCAGTCGGTTCAAACAAGAGCCGTCTTATTAGGGTCTATCATGTATGCAACTTAAAGCTTTCGACCCTTGCTAACACTTTAAAAGTTTATATTAACTGTAGCGTATCCTTTTATTTTTCAATGTGGACCTCTATTATGTATATGAAGCTAAAATTACAGGTTTGTAGGTTCGTTTATGTATGTAATGCCGAAAAACTTTCAGAAAGGTTTACATATATATAATTTATTTAGTTTGTACAAAGCCGAGCAAATCGGTCAGACCCTGATCAAAGACCTATGATAATACATTATCATAGGTCTTTGCCCTGATCAATTGGCTTCTACAGGAGCAACACGCGTTTGAAGCGTGCGGATAGATGACCGAGACTGTGATAAAAAGGTGTGAAAATCCAATCATGCTATAATCGCTGATTGGATTAAACATCTACTTAGAACGTTATGTACTTTAACGGGTGCGAAAATCCTATCTTACCGACCAGGGTCTGCTCTGTATGCTTTCGACTTGACATTTTCTGCTCTGACAACACCTTACGTGATGAATGAAATCTAATGAATGGTGACATTGTTAATTCTTAGGCATAACATATTAGATCCATATCATATGGTTCCTGTAGGAGCCGACTAATCAGGGTCTGCTCTGTTTGCTTCCGAGTTTTTAAATTACCAACAATTCACGTGCAAATGAAAACTTATTAATGGTGACGTCATTTATTTCAATAACATAGTAGAATCAGATCAGTCAACTTTTCAGAGTCCACTCTGTTTGCTTCTGAGTTTGTGAAATATACTTGAACGAATCTGAATATTACTCTTATTAATGGTAACGTCATTATTTATGACATTAACATAGTTGACCCAGGTTAGACGGCTCATGTAGGGACCGACTGATCAGGGTCTACTCTGTTTGCTTTTGAGATTGTGAAATATACTGGAAATTTTCTCGAAATGACTCTTATTAAGGGTGACGTCATTATTTATTATACTAACATAATAGACCCAGATGAGACGGTTCATGTAGGAACTGACTGATCAGGGTATGTCCTGTTTGATTCAAAAACCAATAGCTTCTATTTAACTTGTATATAACCATTATATACTGTTTATAGTGGGCGAAACGACCAGGGGGGCAAAACGACCAGGGGAGCGAAACGACCAGGTACAAAACGTCCTGGGAGCGAAACGTCCAGGGCGCGAACTGGTTAGTGGGCGAAACGTCTGGTCACCAAAACAATTGACCGCCATATTGCGAGGTGAAAACAACTGCGCAGTTTAGTCAGTCTAATTATATTTTATTGCTTGTTAATTATAAAACATATAACATAGTTATACATACATTCACACATATATGCACAGCCACACACACTCACTAGCTAGACTGAAATGAAAAAGAAAATCTAGATTCTACTTTCGATTTGAATAGCGTGGTCTCTGACCGTCTTTCGAACCACTTAATTTTTTACCAGGAACAGAAAACGTTTACTGTGAATATTGAAGAAAATAATAAATCAGTAGTTCAAAATAATCTTTTATACATACCTTGAAGTAATTAAGTAATTATATCCTGATCTAATAATCCCCAAACAATCCAGTGTTCACCACCACCCGCATAAAAACAAAAATGGCTGCCAGAAAAAGATCACCTGCTTTTCGAACCTTTATTTTAAAATTTGTTTAGTGTTTACTGTAGGGGTGTAACAATACATCGAACTATCGATGTATTGCGATAGTTCTTTATCCCAGTTACTCTATCGATAGTTATTTCCAATTAACAATAGAGCTCATTATACAGGTTGCTGTCAGTAAAAGCAACAACACATCAGGACAATGGAGCTGGTAGACAATGTACCACTAACTACTTGGCCGCCTTCATCCATTCAAAGAAAAGGCCTCTGTCAAACTGGACTTAACTCATGACTTAGATAAAATTTTACTGCAAGTATCTATCTATGGTTACTCAAAAGTGCCCGACGCATGCTTGGACTCACCATGGACCCCCCTCTCTCCCAAAATTAAAAAAATGTGATCGAAGTATGTTCAACTAGCTTCAACCGATTTCAATCATTTTGGTCTTGATCCGTTCCAAATTCCATATGCTAAGCGGCACAGTTAGTGCTTTCCTTAAATATTTGCTCCGTCTTGTCGCTGCAAGACCGCATATTTGAAAATACGCTATAGCGAAACGATGTGACTCCCGCCAGGATGCATAGAAGTATATAGGGGGGGTCTGTATTCATTAAACTTTTCAACAAAAGCGCGAATTGTGCTGAAACACATTCGAAAAACATTCAACTCACCGCAGTTAAAACGGTGCTGGCTATTTCCAGTCTGTTACGATACGCCAGTTTTCTTTCTTCTACTTTCGTTTTGAATGAAGTTGGCCATTCGCTGTGGCCCGGAAGTGGTAGTCAATTTGCATATCGAATAGGTTATGAGCTGGGTCACAGCAAAATGGTCGCATCCGTTCAAAAGGAAAGTTGGAGAAAGAAAACTGGCGCCTCGTAGCAGACTGGAAATAGTAAGCACCGTTTTAATTGCGGTGAGTTTAATGTTTTTCGATAGTGTTTCACCATAATTCCCGTTTTTGTTGAAAAGATTAACGAATACAGATCCCCCTCAGCTATTTTTTTCCTGGGATTGTGAATGGGTCCGGTACCCCTTGAATTGTGAAAAATTAGCGTCGTTTTGGCAAAAATTGTGAAAAAAGCTGATACTATTTGTGAAAATTTGGATAGGTGGTTAAATTTAGCTGTTTAAGGGGAATACATTTTAAACAAATAAGCAAATATTCTCATCTTGGAACTATAATTGTGGAACCAGCTGATTGAACTAAATGTTTATAATTGGATTTCTCTCTTTTTCATTTGTTTAAAGTTTTCAATAATGCACTCCTTTTGCCTTTTAGTCAGCACGTTTGACCCCTCTCTACATAAGAGCATGAGGGTGTCAAGACTTGTCAAGCTTTTAAACGTAGTATTTGCCGTTTTGCCACATCTTGCAGCCGGTGTTAATGTCAACAATCAAACGGTGTCGAAGTAATGGTTTTAGGCCTGTTTAAAACACGTGCGGTTTCAAATGAATTTTAAAAACTGATTCCACATACCAGGTAGTAACAGTAACTTTCGCGAACTCTTTTTAATATCAAACCATACAAAAGTAATTTGAAGGCATATATCGCCTGCACATTTTTACCGGGTTTTCCAAGGAAAACTCCGGTTATTGAAATGGTGATGTACGGCGGGCGGGCGGCTGCCAGTTTTGTCCGGACGATAACTCCTATGGCTCATGCCATTTGATTGAAACTTCATACATAGAAAGATCATGATAAGAGGAAGTGTCATGCACAAGGTCCATAACTCTGGCTTCACTAATATTAGAATTATGCCCCTTTGAACTTAAAAATGTGTCAGTCCTTATGTTCGTCCGTCCGGTCTTATCCGGGCTGTAACTTAGAACTCCATGGATGGATTGTGGCATAAATATACCTCTAGACTGTATGGTGTGTCGCATGAAAAAACCATGTCAATAGCTGAAAGATCAAGGTCATACTTAGATATGGTGTGTGAGTACATATTGGGATGGCGGAGTGTCGCATGCTATTTATAAGTTTATGTGACCATGACCATGGTCTTCATTTACAAGAAAAACTTGTCCGGAGCATAACTCCTATACAGAATCAGCTAGGATCACCAAATATGGTGTGTAAGTTCATCTTGGGATGGCAGAGTATCGCATACTATTTTTAGGTCAATGTAACCTTGACCTTGAACTTTGACTTCATAATACAAAAAACCTTGTCCGGAGCATATCTCCTTCACTACTTCAGCTAGGATCACCAAATATGGTGTGTGAGTACATCTTGGGATGGCAGTGTCGCATACTATTAATAGGTCAATGTGACCTTGACATTGACCTTGTGCTTCATTTACAAGAAAAACTTGTCCGGAGCATACCTCCTATACTGAATCAGATAGGATCACCGAATATGGTGTGTGAGTTCATCTTGGGTTGGCGGAGTATCACATACTTTTTTTTAGGTCAATGTGACCTTGACCTTGAACTTTGACCTCATTTGCAAAAAAACCTTGTCCAAAGCACATCTCCTACACTGCTTCAACTAGGATCACCAAGTTTGGTGTGTGATTACATTTTGGGATAGCGGAGTGTCGTATACTATTTATAGGTCAATGTGACTTTGACCTTGGGCTTTATTTACAAAAACACTTGTCCGGTGCATACCTCCTATACGGAATCAGCTAGGATCACCAAATATGGTGTGTGAGTTCATCTTAAGTTTGCAGAGTGTCAAATACTATTTTTAGCTCACCAGAGCACTTTTGTGCTCAGGGTGAGCTTTTGTGATCACTTGATGTCCGTCCGTCGTCGGGCGTCAACAATTTGAACCTTTAAAAATCTTCTCCTCTGAATCTACAGGGTTCTCAGCTTTCATCTTTGGTACGTAGCATCATCTTTGGGTCCTCTACAAAAGTTATATAAATTTTGCCCCTGGGGTCAAAATTGGCCCCGCCCCAGGGGTGCCTTGTTTTCTATTGAAATATATAGTAAAACTTTGAAAATCTTCTCCTCTGAATCTACAGGGTTCTCAGCTTTCATATTTGGCACATAGCATCATGTTCAGGTCCTCTACAAAAGTTATATAAATTATGCCCCTGGGGTTAAAATTGGCCCCGCCCCAGGGGTGGGCAGTTTTCAATAGAATCATATAGTGAAATCTTTGAAAATCTTCTCGTCTGAAACTGGAAGGTTCTCAGCTTTCATATTTGGCACATAGCATCATGTTCAGGTCCTCTACAAAAGTTGTATAAATTATGCCCCTGGGGTCAAAATTGGCCCCGCCCAAGGGGTGGGAAGTTTTCAAAAGAAACAAATAGTGAAATCTTTGAAAATCTTCTTCTCTGATACTGGAAGGTTCTCAGCTTTCATATTTGGTACATAGCATCATGTTCAGGTCCTCTACAAAAGTTATATAATGTAAGGCCCCGGGGTCAAAATTGGCCGCACCCCACGGGTGGGCAGTAATTTCAATAGAAACAAATACATGTAGTGAAATCTTTGAAAATCTTCTCTGAAACTGGAAGGTTCTCAGGTTTCATATTTGGCACATAACATCGTGTTTAGGTCCTCTGCATAGTTTATATTATTTATGGCCCCAGGGTCAAAATTGGCCCCGCCCCAGGGGTGGGCAGTTTTCAATAGAAACAAATAGTGAAATCTTTGAAAATCTTTTTCTCTGAAACTGGAAGGTTCTCAGCTTTCATATTTGACACATAGCAACATGTTCAGGTCCTCTACAAAAGTTATATAAATTATGGCCCCAGGGTCAAAATTGGCCCTGCCCCAGGGGTGGGCAGTTTTCAATTGAAACAAATTGTGAAATCTTTGAAAATCTTCTCCTCTGAAACTGGAAGGTTCTCAGCTTTCATATTTGGCACATAGCATCATCTTCAGGTCCTCTACAAAAGTTATGTAAATTATGGCCCTGGGGTCAAAATTAGCCCCGTCCCAGGGGTGGGCAGTCTTCAATAGAAACAGATAGTTAAATCTTTGAAAATCTTCTTCTCTGATACTGGAAGGTTCTCAGCTTTCATATTTGGTACATAGCATCATGTTCAGGTCCTCTACAAAAGTTATATAATGTAAGGCCCCGGGATCAAAATTGGCCGCACCCCACGGGTGGGCAGTAATTTCAATAGAAACAAATACATGTAGTGAAATCTTTGAAAATCTTCTTCTCTGAAACTGGAAGGCTCTCAGCTTTCATATTTGGCACATAGCATCATGTTCAGGTCATCTACAAAAGTTGTAATAATTATGTTCTCGGGTCAAAATTGTCCCCACCCCAGGGATGGACAGTTTTCAATAGAAACAAATAGTGAAATCTTTGCAAATCTTCTCCTCTGAAACTGGAAGGCTCTCAGCTTTCATATTTGGCAGAGCATCATGTTCAGGTCCTCTTTAAAAGTTATATAAATTATGGCCCTAGGGTCAAAATTGGCCCTGCCACAGGGGTGGGCAGTTTTCAAAAGAAACATATTGAGAAAACTTTGAAAATCTTCTTCTCTGAAACTGGAAGCTTAGTCTCAGCTTTCATATTTGGCACATAGCATCATGTTTAGGTCCCCTACAAGTTTTTCCCAGGGCCGGCTAGTTTTCTATAGAAACATATAGTGAAAACTTTGAAAATCTTCTCCTCTGGTTGTCTGGTGAGCGCTTCAGGGCCATTCTGGCCCTCTTGTTTTATATCTAAATATGTAGATCTACCTTAACCCTTTCGTTCTCAGCATTATTTTGGAAATTTGCATACTATTATTTATTAAAGGGTACTGATGTATGTAATCACTAATACTGTGTTTGTTATTTGTCTAAGACCCATAAAACTATATACCATTGGAAAGGTTATGATTTTTTCTTTTGAACTGGCATATGCAAATTACAAAAAATCTGCATATAATTAATATTCATAATATGCAAATGAGCTCCAGCGACTGAAAAAATGACATTTTGCTGTTTTTCCTCTTATAAAACTGTTTCAAACAGGTTTTTTACTTTTCAAATTTCAGTCTGAATAAGCTTTACTATGTTGTTTAGGTTTATTTTATGACAAATGTCAAAGTTATTTGTAGCTTGGGGGCTTTGTTTTGAAAATGAAAACGGATATATAGACCCTAATGGAACTGTTTTTTTCATGGTTGCCACCAAGGACGGGGTTGTTTACAACTGTCCAGTGATCTAAATCACCACATTGATAGTCAGGATTTTGGGTCTGAGGGGGTCTGAAATGCATTTGCTTGGTTCTGGATCGGATTTGATAATTTCTGCCGAGTAATCGTCTTCTACGGCGATCTCATACTGTTCTACTACAACCAGGACCACGCCCACTCGCAACCCCTACCCCTGAGGCAGAAGAGAGGGGGTTGAAAATACAGTGTGATCTGTTTCAGAGTTGTTCGAATCACTAAAGGACGGTACCGAAACAAACCCGTCTTCTAAGTCACCTTTTACGCCGAAAAAATCAGTATAATCGCTATCAGAACCATTGGGCATTGATGAAATGGTTTGCCGAGATTCCTCGGCAGAAAATCGCACCCTTTGGGTCATTATTTGCCTTCAAAAAACCCTCAAAAATGCGATTTTTTGTTTCGTTTTTGATACGTTTGTTTACACAGACATTCACTTCCGCTTACACGGTGTCGTAGTACCGATTTTCTCGTTAAAATTGTCCGCGATAGTAATAGATCCAACGAACATATAGAAGCGCGCTTGAAAGCGCGCTTGAGAACGAAAGGGTTAGATACCGATTTCAGCCTCTTATTTTTTGTGACATCACTCATCAGCTTAATTGTTTTTTAATAAATTAACCCCCCCCCTTTTCCCCTTTCCTTAACATGCCCCCACACACCAAAAAAATAAAGCAGATACCTTCAAGCAGCATATTTAAGTTGATAACGTTTACATAGACTTTTTATCATATTTATGATCTACATATTTATTGAAAATTCGGCAAAATCTACCAAATTAATATCCAGTATGACTGCCCGTCTTCTATGTTGAATTACTTAACAGGAAGGTCATATTGTTCATGTGTTGCTCACCCAGTTAATCAATCTACTTATGCAACAGACACGCATGATTTAATCCTTCATGCAAACACCTTTTCACACGTTTGCAGAGAGTTCTTACAGCAGCAGCTACAGGCCCGTACCCAGGTGGGGGGATCCCCCCCACCCAGCTGGTATACATAAATTTGTTATTGATATAACCAGGTGAGCGAATAAGGGCCATCATGACCCTCTTGGTAAACTGTAACATTCGATGTTTGTAGTTTTGATCAGAGTTGTTTTCATATTCAGAATAAATACATAAGCGGATGCTAGTTCTGAGATGAATAATGCAGAGTCTGTCCATGGCAAAAAAAACATAATCAAATGTCTGTCTGCCTGCCAATGGCAAAAAACTTTAATCATGTTCATATGTGTGTCTGTCAATGGCAAAAAAAAACCTTTAGCCTTGATCACAACTTTTGGTGTTAATATAATTATACAAAGCCCCTGCATTGAAACATAAATGCTTTAAGTCTATACACTGAAATCCAGGTAAAAAGGAGCCGATTTCCTATAATATAACATAACATCTTGATAGAGTGATTCAGATAGCAGGAAATTGCACCATTCAATGCGTCATACCCCCAAAAAATCGACTTAAGTAAAAGTTATTGTCCCGACAAGAAAATATGAAAAAGAGGAGTAACTCCAGAAATATTGATGCTAGAGTTATTGCCCTAGTGCATGACACTACACCTCATCATGCTTGTTCCATATGAGAAGTTTCAAATCAATTGAACCAATACATAAAGAGTTATTAACTGGACAAGAAAATATGAAAAGGGGAATAACTCCAAAAATATCGATGCTAGGGTTATGGCCCTTGTGCATGACACTAACCTTCATCATGCTTCTTCAATGTGTGAAGTTATAATGAATTTGGCATAACTTTGTAGGAGATATGGCCCGGACACGAAGCGTGGCAGACTGACGGACGGACGGACGGACAGACAGACGGACGGAATCGAGCAAACCTATAGTCCCCCAACCGGTAACCGGTGGGGGACTAATAATACTCATACATATCAACTTTATCTTAACCCTTTCCCTGTTGCATATGACATCATGAATATTCATTAGCTGAACTTTTATAATGACATATGAACATAGGATTTTTGGCCATGGCAGAAATTGTCAAGTAGATATATTATAATTTCATAAAGAAACAGAGCAGACCCTGATCGGACAGCTCCT
The DNA here is from genome assembly GCA_963576725.1 of Azorinus chamasolen. Classification (NCBI taxonomy): domain Eukaryota; kingdom Metazoa; phylum Mollusca; class Bivalvia; order Cardiida; family Solecurtidae; genus Azorinus; species Azorinus chamasolen. The sequence goes on along the minus strand of OY755250.1, from coordinate 45,330,642 downwards.
ACAAGAGCCATCTGATCTGGGTCTGCTCTGTTTACAAAGGTGTGAAAAGGCATTTATATGAGGGAAAGGGTTAATGCCTATACACAAGGTAAAGGCTTAAAGGACAGCGATGCTTATATATAAAGTGGCCATTCTAGAGAGGTTCTACTATAATGAACTTTCTGTATAAACCTTTAAAATCTGATGTTTGTAAAACAAAACAATTCTAGATATACCAGTCTTTATTACTACACTGGATGAGAATACATGTCAGATATTTCAATCATTTGTGTATTATTACATGATGATTGACAGCCCAGGCATCAACTGTTCACCTGAAATGAAAATGAAAAAAAAATCAGGATGAGGTTCTCTATTCCTTTTTAAAAAAAAAAAACAAAAAAAACCGGTCCTTCTGAGATTCTCTTATCAAATGTGAAAGTTAAGTATTTTTTTCTTTACTGACTTAGGTTTTGATACAATATGATTTAAAGTTAACTGCAATGAAAAGTCTTTCAGATGAACAAAACTGCAATAATTTGATTTTGTGAAACTGAGTAGATCTACATCTATCATTAGTATGATTATTTGAATAATATATTTCTGTAATTGCAGAATACCTCAATTAGAGTAAAGGTTTAGTAATATTATAGTCATGTCAGCAATAACAGAAAAATTGACATGTTAAAACTAAAAGTAAACATCACCTAGATATATGTACCATATATGTATCAATACTTATTTCAATTGAAAACAAGAAAAAGCATACCTTTTTAAAATCATATGATTTATCATAAATTAAATGCTCAAATAGTAATTTATATTTCAATTAATCATAATTCAATATTTGTAGCATGTGCCATATACATTTTGACCTTTCAAAACAGGCATAATTTATATTAGGAAAATATATATCATTAGCATACCAGTAGATTAATGTTTCAAGGAATGGTCAGCTCTAGTTTGTCCTTTGGTTTTACAATGGGTTTTGATCAGCTGAAATAGAAAAAGAAAGCTTAGTGCAGAGACTTTTCACAAATACTCTGAAATTAATTCTCTCATTTCTGTAGCCAGTTGATGCAAATCATATGTCACACTTTCAATCAGAATGATTTCTTTTATTTTATTATCTAGATCATTATTATTATGGAAGAGTAAAATACTATCCTTGAAATACCCCCAAACGCAACTCAGTTGTCACTTGTGGAATCAAGAATTACTAATCACCCTTATCTATAGAATCCATTCAGTATTTAATTATTTATATATAAGAGGATTACAATTAAATGAGAAGCAGTATATACTCTGATCAGAAGTCTGCTGTAGGAGCTCTCTGACCAGGGTCTACACTGGTTGCTAATACCAGTACACTTGTTTCCAACATTCTACACCGTATAAAAGACACAATGTAATATTCCAAATAGGCAAAAAGTTAAAATGCCCTGATAAGACTGTATGTCGTGCATAAAAATGCCCTTCTCAACAGAAATTACTGTGCCCTCATTGGACTCTGGAGGAAACACTATACGGTATAGATAATTCTAGTAACAGTGAACTTTTGGATGAATAAAGGACTTGGCAGACCATGTTTGGTGATGACAGAATTAACTGTTTAAAAATTTAATGATAACCATGAGTTAAAGTTCAATATTTCAAGAAGATCAACTGTGGAATGACATTACAATATTACTCAGTATCAAATGTGACCAACATATATTTCCAAGATGCCTTTGGTAAAACAGACTGTTTAACCCTTTCTCTCATTTTATAAATGCCTTGACACTCCTTTGCAAACAGAGTAGACCCTGATCAGAAAGCTCCTGTATAGGGCATCTGATTGAGGTATATTCTGTTTGCTTATAAAATTATAATTCATCTGACTACAGTTTATACTGATACCAAGCAATCCTGAGTACATGTGCTATTTTAAAAATTCAGCTAGTAAATACTCATGATGTCATTATTTCTCACATGAATACGGAGCAGGTAAAGGGTTAACCCTTTCCTATAAATAAACACTTTTTCATGCCTTTGCAAATAGAGTATACCCGATCAGATGGTTCCTGCAGGAGCTGTCTGATTAGGGTCTGCTCTGTTTGCTTAAGGAATTATAGATTGAATCTATGCTTTCTGCCACACTCTAAATTCCTTTGTTAATACTGCTTTAAAGTGTTTGGATCTGTAATGTTCATGATGTCATTATACATGTACATGTATATTCAACAGGAAAAGGGTTAAAGATGTGATGAAATACATAAACCTCTCTACAACAGCCACTTAAAGAAGTATGTTTTGGGTCTTTAACCCTTTACTCCATCAATACGCCTTTCTTTTTCTAAAAGCGAACAGAGTAGACCATGATCAGATGGCTCCTATAACCCATTCCCTCATATTGACGCCTCCACAAAAGTCACCTGCTGAAACAATTGTGATAAATAGAGCACTTGCTCTATAGGAGCAAATGTTCTATTTACCACAATGGTTCTAAACTACAAAATTCTGAAATTTTCCTTTTCTCTAGTTAATGCTCCCTTTCCGAAGATTTATTCAAATATGTTGGATCTGAAAATAGCCTATGAGGGAATGGGATAGGAGCCAACTGATCAGGGTCTGTTCTGTTTGCTGATGACATGATACATGTATAAATGATTTTCTACAAAATCTGTGTATTAGAATAATGCATCTCTAGAATAATTAGTATGCATGTTTTCATTATTTCTTGCATAAATATTCATGGAGGAAAGGGTTATTACTTAAGACATATCTGACATGACCATTAGTCCATTACTGATCTAGATCTACACTGATTGCATAGCATTAGTATGTGACTTTGACATTTGATGATTTCAGGACTGATTGAATGGTAAATTTTTGCTAACCGTTTTGCCTTGTCAACATGTTCTAAGGTATTGCCATGTAAACTATGTCTATGTGTTCTTGCTTATAGCAAAGCCATGTAGATCTATGTACGGACTGTACGGCATACATATATGGTCCTGCTTATAGATAAAACATGGCATCAGGAAGCCTCATCAATGAGCTGTAAGACAGCCTGCTAATTTTGTGATGGTTGCCGTCTGCCGGGATATCGTAAAACCGAAAATAGCTCGATATCACCATTTAGAGACACACATGTGAACTTTGGGGGGGGGGGGGGTATGCAAAGTATTTGAAAATTGGAAACGATTGATAAGTGTCTTGAGCAAACTTACCTGTGATTTAGAATGTTCTTTCCTCATTAAAGTGGTTCTTTAATTGCAGATTTTAGTTGCAAATATTGGTTCGACATCACGAATACTCAGCATTGTCTAGGTTGCAGTAAACATCCATTGCGGCATTGTCTAAAACTTGCACCTTAACACGACTGTGTACTTCGGGGCTTGTCGGACCGCACTAAATTTCTAAATTTACAAGAGAATGGAGTTCTGTCCGTCATTATATCATTTAATCACACTAAAACAAAGACGGCCGCCATGACACTTACGAATTTTTTGGAGTTTACGAATGCCCCTACCCTATCTTAAAGTTACGAAAGAATTTGAAGAATTCAAATATGTTGGATCTGAAAATAGCCTATGAGGGAATGGGATAGGAGCCAACTGATCAGGGTCTGTTCTGTTTGCTGATGACATGATACATGTATAAATGGTTTTCTACAAAATATGTGTATTAGAATAATGCATCTCTAGAATAATTAGTATGCATGTTTTCATTATTTCTTGCATAAATATTCATGGAGGAAAGGGTTAAGACATATCTGACCATTAGTCCATTACTGATCTAGATCTACACTGATTGCATAGCATTAGTATGTGACTTTGACATTTGATGATTTCAGGACTGATTGAATGGTAAATTTTTGCTAACTGTTTTGCCTTGTCAACATGTTCTAAGGTATTGCCATGTAAACTATGTCTATGTGTTCTTGCTTATAGCAAAGCCATGTAGATCTATGTACGGACTGTACGGTATAAAAAGGTAAAGGTGAGGTTTATAGTCTGGAACTACATACAATGTACATATTCTCCCGACTTCACAATTTACCCCCTGATCACTGGGTTATAAGTCGGCCATTAACACTCGGCGCCTAAGGCAGCCATGGCACAATGACTTATTTCCCTCACAGGTACCCATTTATACACCTGGGTAGAGAGGAGCAAACGTGGGATGCATTTTTTGCTCAGAAAAATTCTGATAGTCCGATGGCAGGATTCGAACCGGGGACCCTTCGATCCCAAGTCCAACGTCCTACCACTGGACCACCACTACCAATGTATACATATATGGTCCTGCTTATAGATAAAACATGGCATCAGGAAGCCTCATCAATGAGCTGTAAGACAGCCTGCTAATTTTGTGATGGTTGCCGTCTGCCGGGATATCGTAAAACCGAAAATAGCTCGATATCACCATTTAGAGACACACATGTGAACTTTTTGGGGGGGGGGGGGGGTATGCAAGCCAAAGTATTCGAAAATTGGAAACGATTGATAAGTGTCTTGAGCAAACTTACCTGTGATTTAGAATGTTCTTTCCTCATTAAAGTGGTTCTGTAATTGCAGATTTTAGTTGCAAATATTGGTTCGACATCACGAATACTCAGAATCGTCTTGGTTGCAGTAAACATCCATTGCGGCATTGTCTAAAACTTGCACCATAACACGACTGTGTACTTCGGGGCTTGTCGGACCGCACTAAATTTCTAAATTTACAAGAGAATAGAGTTCTGTCCGTCATTATATGGTCGAATCACACTAAAACAAAGACGGCCGCCATGACACTTACGAATTTTTTGGAGTTTACGAATGCCCCTACCCTATCGTAATGATACGAAAGAATTTGAAGAATTCGTACGAAAATTCGTACGAAGTCGAGTTTAGTGAAACGCAATTTAAGGTCTGCGAACTTCGTACGAATTTCTTACGATAAATTTGATCGTACGAAGTTTAGTGAAACGGTCCCCTGGGGTAGCCAGTTTTGAATAGAAACATATAGTGACAACTTTGAAAATCTGTTCTTCTGAATCTACAGGGTTCTCAGCTTTCATATTTGGCACATAGCATCATGTTCAGGTCCTCTACAAAAGTTATATAAATTATGCCCCTGGGGTCAAAATTGGCCCCACCCCAGGGGTGGTCAGTTTTCAATAGAAACATATAAACATATAGTGAAACTTTGAAAATCTTCTCCTCTGAAACTGGAAGGTTCTCAGCTTTCATATTTGGCACATAGCATTATGTTCAGGTCCTCTACAAGAGCTATATACATTATGCCCCTGAGGTCGAAATTGACCCCGCCCCAGGGGTGGGCAGTTTTCAATAGAAACGTATAGTGAAAACTTTGAAATCTTCTCCTCAAAATCTATAGGGTTCTTAGCTTTCATATTTGGCACATAGGATCATATTCAGGTCCTCTACAAAAGTTATATAAATTATGCCCCAGGGGTCAAAATTGGCCCCGCCACAAGGGTAGCCATGTCTCAATAGAAACATATAGTGACAACTTTGAAAATCTTCTCCTCAGAAACTGGAAGGTTCTCAGCTTTCATATTTGACACATAACATCATGTTCAGGTCCTCTACAAGAGTTATATAAATTATGCCCCCGGGGTCAAAATTGGCCCCGCCCCAAGGGTAGCCAGTTCGCAATAGAAACATATAGTGTCAAATTTGAAAATATTTTCCTCAGAAACTGGAAGGTTCTCAGCTTTCATATTTGGCACATAGCATCATGTTCAGGTCCTCTACAAAAGTTGTATAAATTATGGATAAAAATTGGCCCGCCCCAGTGGTGGCTAGTTTTCTCTAGAAACATATAGTGAAAACTTTGAACATCTTATCCTCTGATTGCCTGGTGAGCGATGTCAGGGCCATTCTGTCCCTCTTGTTAAAAAAAGGCTTGTCCGGAGCATATCTTCTACGCTACTTCAGCTAGAATCACCAAATATGGTTTGTGAGTAGATCCTGGGATAGCAGTGTCGCATTATTTATTACTACTATTTATTACTATTTATTGACCAGCGTGACCATGACCTTGACCTTTGAATTCATTTACAAAAAAGCTTGTCATCCCTACACCGAATCAGCTATGATCACTAAATATGGTGTATGAGTTCATCTTTGGATGAGGGAATGTTGCGTACTTTTTGTAGTTCATGTGGCCATGACCTTGAACCTTGACCTCAAATATGAAAAAAACATTGTCATTTAGGGTAACTTTAGTTCAAATTGTGGTCTTACCATGCAATCTTTATTTTCATTTTGCAGTTGCATATTGCAGGTCTGCTTACAAAACGCATATCTTCAGTGCTTTGCTTTGGGGCATTTGTCACGTACTGTGACACATTTCTTGTTCTGGGAGTTATGCCCCTTTGAACTTAGAAATCACCAGTTAATAGTGAAGGAAAACCCGGTTTGATGTCGTGTCGACATTTCTTGTTACAAATTGAATCACCGTTTGAAAGAATTTTCGGCCGAATATAAATTTGCGGACCGAGACGCATATGTTTTATTCATATTCTTGTAAAAGCGTCCGAGACATGCAAAGAAAAGCGATACGAAATTCGAATACCTCTGACTTTATCCCGAGAAACCGTTTGAGATACAAAACTTTGCAAAGGGGAATATAGCGATGTAAATATTGGTAAAAAAATAGGTGCAAGTACAAAGTAAAAGGCCGATTGTGAAATAATTCAACAGCTTTGTGAATGGGTCCAACAGACCCTGCTTGTAAATTGTGAAGGTCCGTTTCAAATTGTGACAGGGTCCGTTTTACGATACCAGTTATATAGGGGAAAAAATCGCTGCCCCTATATACGTCTATGCATCCTGGCGGGAGTCACATCGTTTCGCTCTAGCGTATGTTCAAATTCGACAAGACAGAGCAATATTTAAGGAAAGCACTAATTGTGCCGCTTAGCATATGGAATTTGGAACGGATCAAGACCAAAATGATTGAAATCGGTGTTGAATTGGCTTTGCTGTAAGACTTTGAAAAACATTACTGTTGTATTTTCCGCCGCTGATCTGACGTAGTTAGGTACCTTTCCATACATATATAGACCCGATAGGAATTTTTTTTCCGGGTCGTGTTTTTAGCTCACCAGAGCACAATGTGCTCAGGGTGAGCTTTTGTAATCGCCTGATGTCCGTCGTCCGTCGGTGTGCGTCGTCTGTCGTCCGTCGTTCGTCATCAACAATTTGAATCTTTAAAAATCTTCTCCTCTGAATCTACAGGGTTCTCAGCTTTCATCTTTGGCACACAGCATCATCCTTAGGTCCTCTACAAAAGTTATATAAATTATGCCCCTGGGGTCAAAATTGGCCCCGCCCCAGGGGTGGGAAGTTTTCAATAGAAACATATAGTAAAACTTTGAAAATCTTCTCCTCTGAAACTGGAAGGCTCTCAGCTTTCATATTTGGCACAGAGCATCATGTTCAGGTCCTCTACAAAAGTTATATAAATTATGACCATGGGGTCAAAATTGGCCCCGCAACAGGGGTGGGCAGTTTTCAATAGAAACAAGTAGTGAAAACTTTGAAAATCTTCTTCTCTGAAACTGGAAGGTTCGCAGCTTTAATATTTGGCATATAGCATCTTGTTCAGGTCCTCTACAAAAGTGATATAAATTATGACCCTGGGGTTAAAATTGGCCCCGCCCCAGGGGTGGGCAGTTTTCGATAGAAACAAATAGTGAAATCTCTGAACATCTTCTCCTCTGAAACTGGAAGGCTTTCAGCTTTGATATTTGGCACAGAGCATCATGTTCAGGTCCTCTACAAATGTTATATAAATTATGGCCCTGGGGTCAAAATTGGCCCGCCCTAGAGATGGGAAGTTTTCAATAAAAACCAATAGTGAAATCTTTGAAAATCTTCTTCTCTGAAACTGGAAGGCTTTCAGATTTCATATTTGGTACAGAGCATTTTGTTCAGGTCCTCTACAAAAGTTATATAAATTATGGCCCTGGGGTCAAAATTGGCCCCGCCCCAGGGTTGGGCAGTTTTCAATAGAAACATATAGTGAAACTTTGAAAATCTTCTCCTCTGAAACTGGAAGGCTCTCAGCTTTCATATTTGGCACAGAGCATCATGTTCAGTTCCTCTACAAAAGTTATATAAATAATGGCCCTGGGGTCAAAATTGACCCCACCACAGGTCCTCTACAAAAGTTTTCTAAATTATGCCCCTGGGGTCAAAATTGGCCCGCCCCAGGACCGGCTAGTTTTCTATGAAAAAATATAGTGAAAACTTTGAAAATCTCCTACTCTGATTGTCTGGTGAGCGCTTCAGGGCCAATCTGGCCCTCTTGTTTAGCTCACCAGAGCACAAAGTGCTCAGGGTGAGCTTTTGTAATCGCCTGATGTCCGTCCTCCGTCGTCGTCCGTCTTCCCGCGTCAACAATTTGAACCTTTAAAAATCTTCTCCTCTGAATCTACAGGGTTCTCAGCTTTCATCTTTGGTACATAGCATCACGTATAGGTCCTCTACAAAAGTTATATTTAATAATGCCCCTGGGGACATAATTGGCTCCGCCCCAGGGGTTGGAAATTTTCAATAGAAACAAATAGTGAAATCTTTGAAGATCTTCTCCTCTGAAACTGAAAGGCTCTCATCTTTCATATTTGGCACAGAGCATCATGTTCAGGTCCTCTATAAAAGTTATATAAATTATGGCCCTGGGGTCAAAATTGGCCCCGCCCCCAGGGGTGGGAAGTTTTCAATAGAAACAAATAGTGAAATCTTTGAAGATTTTCTCCTCTGAAACTGAAAGGCTCTCATCTTTCATATTTGGCACAGAGCATCATGTTCAGGTCCTCTACAAAAGTTATATAAATTATGGCCCTTGGATCAAAATTGGCCCCGCCCCAGAGTTGGGCAGTTTTCAATAGAAACAAACAGTGAAATCTTTGAAAATCTTCTCCTCTGAAACTGGAAGGCTCTCAACTTTCATATTTGGCACATAGCATCATGTTCAGGTCCTCTACAAAAGTTATATTAATTATGACCCTGGGGTCAAAATTGGCCCCACCCCAGGGGTGGGAAGTTTCCAAAAGAAACATATAGTGAAAACTTTGAAAATCTTCTCCTGAAACTGGAAGGTTCTCAGCTTTCATATTTGGCACAGAGTATCATGTTTAGGTCCTCTACAAAAGTCATATAAATTATGGCCCTGGGGTTAAAATTGGCCCCGCCCCAGGGGTGGGCAGTTTTCAATAGAAACAAATAGTGAAATCTTTGAAAATCTCCTCTGAAACTGGAAGGCGCTCAGCTTTCATATTTGGCACAGAGCATCATGTTCAGGTCCTCTACAAAAGTTATATTAGTTTTGGCCCTTGGGTCAAAATTGGCCCTGCCCCAGGGGTGGGTAGTTTTCAGAATAGAAACAAATAGTGAACTCTTTGAAAATCTTCTCCTCTGAAACTGAAAGGCTCTCATCTTTCATATTTGGCACAGAGCATCATGTTCAGGTCCTCTACAAAAGTTATATAAATTATGGTCCTGGGGTCAAAATTGGCCCCGCCCCAGGGGTGGGCTGTTTTCAATGGAAACAAATAGTGAAATCTTTGAAAATTTTCTCCTGAAACTGGAAGGCTCTCAGCTTGCATATTTGGCACAGAGCATGATGCTCAGGTCCTCTACAAAAGTTATATAAATTATGCCCCTGGGGTCAAAATTGGCCTGCCCCAGGGTTGGGAAGTTTTTCAATAGAAACATATAGTGAAAACTTTGAAAATTTTCTCCTGAAACTGGAAGGTTCTCAGCTTTCATATTTGGCACATAGCATCATGTTTAGGTCCTCTACAAAAGTTATATAAATTATGACCCTGTTGTTAAAATTGGCCCCGCCCCAGGGGTGGGCAGTTTTCAATAGAAACAAATAGTGAAATCTTTGAAAATCTTCTCCTCTGAAACTGGAAGGCGCTCAGCTTTCATATTTGGCACAGAGCATCATGTTCAGGTCCTCCACAAAATTTATACTAATTATGGCCCTGGGGTCAAAATTGGCCCTGCCCCAGGGGTGGGTAGTTTTCAGTAGAAACATATAGAAAAAACTTTGAAAATCTTCTCCTTTGAAACTGGAAGGTTCTCAGCTTTCATATTTGGCTCATAGCATCATGTTCAAGTCCTCTGCAAAATTATATAAATTATGTCTCTGGGGTCAAAATTGCCCCGCCGCAGGGCCGGCTAGTTCAAATAGATAGTTTTAGGCTAGTTTTACATACTTCAATCACATTTCTTTTTTTTTTGGGGGGGGGGGTCCGTGGGTGAGTCAAGCATGAGTCGGACACCATTGTGGTTAGTGACTACCCCTCTTTCGAGTGTTACATTCAGAGAAGTACATGTCGGAGTATTAGTAAGGAAAGGTGAGAGTTTAAGAAACCTGGAGAGTTTTTAAAAGAAACCTTGAGCCACCATTTTCGCCACTTTAAAAAAGTTGGAGTCATTTTCAAAAAAGTGGAATCACTTTGGAGCCATTTTTTCCATTATGTGTAAAACTTTGCCATAGAAAAAATATTGATTTTTTTTAATTAAGCTTTATATATATTTTTAGCTCACCAGAGCACTTTTGTGCTGATCTTTTGTGATCGCCCTGATTGTCTGGTGAGCGCTTCAGAGCCATTCTGGCCCTCTTGTTAAATCTCTTCACGTTTCTGTATGTAGAATATTAACATTGGCCAGTTAGAGGTGTCAAAACTGTTGTTTTGAGAGCTGACCTGACAGTAATTTGCAGTGGGTTAGGTGGCCAGTATTGTTTCTCTTATCTGTTACTCAGTTTTCTACAACTGACTGCCAGTCTTTTGATTTTCATGAAATTTGGTTCATTCAAAATTCAGCTTAATTTAGAAAACTGACTCAGAGAGAGAGAGAGAGAGAGAGAGAGAGAGAGAGAGAGAGAGCCCTGTAATCAAGGGCAGATAACTCTAGACACAGTGATCAGATTCAACCCAAAAACTATAGGTGTCTTCCTCTGATGATACTAAGCATATGCCTTAATATGAAACCAATATGTGAGTTACTGTTTGAGTTATCATGTCACATCAAAAGTGTTGACAGATGGACAGAAATTAGATTCCTATTGGGCTCCTGCATTTCCAAGCAGGGCCCTTATTACACCTTTTATTAGCTCACCTGAGCCAAAGGCTCAGGATGAGCTATTGTGACCGCTATTTGTCCGGTGTCCGGCGTCCGTCCACATTTTCAAACGACATCTCCTCTGAAACTGCTGACCCGATTTTAACCAAATTTTGTCAGAAATGGCCCCGCCCAAGGGCTTATCAGTTTTTCATAGGAAAATCTTTAACATTCTTCTTCTCTGAAACTGTAAGGCCTAGATCTTTGATATTTGGCATGTAGCATGATCTAATGGTCCTCTACAAAGATTGTTCAAATTATGACCCACAGGCCAAAAATGGCCCCGCACAAGGGCTTATCAGTTTTTGATAGGAAAATCTTTAAAAATCTTCTTCTCTGAAACTGTAAGGCCTAGACCTTTGATATTTGGCATGCAGCATGATCTTATGGTCCTCTACAAAGATTGTTCAAATTATGACCCCCGTGCCAAAAATGGCCCCGCCCAAGGGCTTATCAGTTTTTGATAGGAAAATCTTAAACATTCTTCTTCTCTGAAACTGTAAGGCCTAGACCTTTGATATTTGGCATGTAGCATGATCTAATGGTCCTCTACAAAAGTGGTTCAAATTATGACCCCCGGGTCAAAAATGGCCCCGCCCAAGGGCTTATCAGTATTTCATAGGAAAATCTTTAACATTCTTCTTCTCTGAAACTGTAAGGCCTAGATCTTTGATATTTGGCATGTAGCATGATCTAATGGTCCTCTACAAAGATTGTTCAAATTATGACCCACGGGCCAAAAATGGCCCCGCCCAAGGGCTTATCAGTTTTTGATAGGAAAATCTTTAAAAATCTTCTTCTCTGAAACTGTAAGGCCTAGATCTTTGATATTTGGCATCTAACATGATCTTATGGTCCTCTACAAAGATTGTTCAATTATGACCCCCGGGCCAAAAATGGCCCCGCCCAAGGGCTTATCAGTTTTTCATAGGAAAATCTTTAACATTCTTCTTCTCTGAAACTGTAAGGCCTAGACCTTTGATATTTGGCATGTAGCATGATCTAATGGTCCTCTACAAAGATTGTTCAAATTATGACCCACGGGCCAAAAATGGCCCCGCACAAGGGCTTATCAGTTTTTGATAGGAAAATCTTTAAAAATCTTCTTCTCTGAAACTGTAAGGCCTAGACCTTTGATATTTGGCATGCAGCATGATCTTATGGTCCTCTACAAAGATTGTTCAAATTATGACCCCCGTGCCAAAAATGGCCCCGCCCAAGGGCTTATCAGTTTTTGATAGGAAAATCTTTAACATTCTTCTTCTCTGAAACTGTAAGGCCTAGACCTTTGATATTTGGCATGTAGCATGATCTAATGGTCCTCTACAAAGATTGTTCAAATTATGACCCACGGGCCAAAAATGGCCCCGCCCAAGGGCTTATCAGTTTTTGATAGGAAAATCTTTAAAAATCTTTTTCTCTGAAACTGTAAGGCCTAGACCTTTGATATTTGGCACGTAGCATGATCTAATGGTCCTCTACAAAGATTGTTCAACTTACGACCATGATCTCTGGGCGAAACTTGGCCCTGGCTTATCATTTTTTCATGGGAAAAATATATTATTTTTCTCTGAAGCCATAAGGCTTAGACCTTAATTAATGGCATACTGCTTTGCCTTGTGGTTCTCTACCAAGGTTGTACAAATGATGGCCCCGCCCCTGGGGTATCTCAGGTGAGCGCTTCAGGGCCTCATGTCTCTCTTGTTTTATTTTTAGCTCACCAGAGCACAAAGTGCCCAGGGTGAGCTTTTGTGATTGCCTGATGTCTGTCGTCCGTCGGCGTGCCGCGGCGCGTCGTCCGTCGTCAGTCGTCAACAATTTGAACCTTTAAAAATCTTCTCCTCTGAATCTACAGGGTTCTCAGCTTTCATCTTTGGCACATAGCATCATCTGTTGGTCCTCTACAAAAGTTATATAAATTATACCCCTTGGGTCAAAATTGGCCCTGCCCCAGGGGTTTTCAGTTTTCAATAGAAACATATAGTGAAAACTTTGAAAATCATCTCCTCTATAACTTGAAAGGTCCTCAACTTTCATATTTGGCACATATCTTCAACTTCAGGGCTTCGACAAAAGTTATATATTATGCCCCTAGAGTAAAAATTGGTCCCACCCCAGGGATTGCCAGTTTTTTCAAGCTGACTACTTAAACAGCCCATAGGATCACTAGTTATGCATAGGAAAAACTTTAAATCGTTGGCTCAGCGCAATAGGGTTGTAACTCAATTTTTTTCATAAATATGTTTTTTTTCATAAATGTCTTTTAATTGATCTTTTACAATCACATTTACAAATTTTTTTATTGATTTCTCAAAATTTAGTCTTTTAAAGCAGATTTGTACAAAGGTTGTATCTCAATTACTCAACATACTCAATAACTCAACATACAACCCTATTGCACACCAGTTAAAACACATCTCCTATAATCTGAGTTGTGCAATATGGTTGTATCTCACTATGGTAGGGTAACAATAAGGCTCAGAAAAAGGGGTAAGCCAAATTAGAAAGCCCGCAAAGGTTTGAACTTTAACCCTTTCCTCCATTGTCTATTTTTAGATCCAACCTATTTGAATGAATCTACCCAAAAGGAGCATTTACTAGAGACAAGTAAAATTTTAGAATTTAGTAGTTTGAAACCATTGTGATAAATAGAGCAATTGCTCCTATAGGAGCAAATGCTCTATTTATCACAATGGTTTCATAAAAGGACTTTTACAGAGGTGTAGAAAAGTGTATTTATGGAGGAAAGGGTTAAGGGACCATCAGCATGAATTGGCATAAATCGTGGCGAGCTGAGAAATCCAAGATGGCGTCCAAGAAAGCTGCAATATTTAATGCCTACACCTCTGTTTAAAAGAGTGACAGACATAGTGTAATGCTTGATATTGTAGTTAATAATCAAGGCTTTCATAAAAGAAGGGATTTTAACAATATTCTAACCCCCCCCCACCCCCCCCCCCACCCCCCCAAAAAAAAATAAGCAAAAAAAATATATGACTGATTGCTGCATGTAAAGCCAAAAAAGATGAGTTATTGGAAATTATTCTAGCATTTGAAGATAAGATCTGGAATGGTGAAATCAAAACTGTACCATAAAAAATTCTCACCAATTTTATAGCTGTAAACCTTTACATTACAGGCTATATGGGTAGATTCAAGGGAGTTTGAACTGTCTATCCTTAAGAGGGTATGCATTTTATGATGTCTGTTTTTGAAGGGATAGAATATGTGTATGTGGATGCAGGTCTGAAGCAGATGCTAGTAAAGTCTGATGTTTTTGCATGACTTGCTGCCAACTACATTCTTTCAGGCAAGGTCTTTGACAAGGCCTTATGGGGTCTTATCATGGTTGATGACATTTTGAAGCAAATATATTTTATATCAGTTCATAAGATGACTGGTGATAAATCACACTTCCTGTGAAATTGCTTGAAACTTTGAAGTAGGTAGGTGATGACTTTGTCAAGAATGAAGCTGAAGTTTCGTATTATGCATGAGTCAGATATTATCCCACTCTTACAGTCATTTAAGTCAGAAGGTATGGAATCTTTGCTACTGTTCAGATTGTGGGATGAATACCTAACTGAAGTATAAGTGCCCATGAAATTGTATTCAAAATCTTCCAGGCATGGCCTCTGGAAAGCACACCAGTTTGCATAAGAACGGTTTCTTCAGAACAAGAGGCTCCCAGATCAGATAATTGAGAAATTTGAACAGGGGGGGGGGGGCAAATTTATAGCTAGACTCACCGACTTCTATTTGGTTTGACTACATTCTAGAAGCTACAGAGAATAAAACTCTGAAATCATTGGGAGTAACAATTGGCATTGCACAAAATGACTGCACTGACTCGCTGGTTTCTTGCAAGACCAGTGACTGCAAAGTATGTCAAAATTCCAGGTCGTATAGGCACCATACTGACACACTATTCTGCTGCTAGCGTGCCATCATAAAGGCTAGCAGTCACTCAAGTGAGTGAGAGGTTTGGGGTACAACAGGGTGAACAGGCCACAAAGTCAGTTCTTTGTGACTCTGACGAGATATAATACCCCAATTCCACTAGGCTGCGATCTATGGAGCTCTGTGAGAGTTCCACAGATGATCAAATAGAGCGCCATGATCGCCAAAAGCGCCACCTGATCTCTAGTGGATCTCTAGCAGATCTCCATGATCGTCAAGGTCGGTTTACTCCCCTGCACAAAGATCCATGGTGGTCCATCCTGGAAGCCGTCAAATCACTACTTGATCCCCAAAACCCCCATCGGAGCACTTCTTGATCGCCATCCGAGCGCTACTTGATCGCCAAGATCGTAACTTAAGCGCTATCGGATCGTCTTCGAGCGCCATCTTTCTCAAAAAAAGTTTGTCATATATTAACATATATTATATTAATATACAAGATGTGTAATATATATTGTGTATATGATGATGTACTATGTACAAATCAATAAAATATATGTTCAGTTTTGTTCTCTCAAGCCTTCACGCTCCTCAGCAGCCAAGCGTAAAACTGTTGAGCGTGGTAGAACGCCACGGGTTTTCATAGCATATCATCCTTTTCGGAACGCCTGAAGCGCTATTTGAGCGATAATTAATCTCCATAGGTCGCTGAGATCGCTATCGGATTTAGCTTGAGCGCCATAGATCTCAGGAATTGCCCTTGAAGCGCAAATAGAGCTCATTGGATCACCTCTTACTCGCCTTGAATCGCCAACTGAGCGAAAACTGATCATAGAGGGTCACAACATTTTTGGGGTATTGGGTGGCGACCAAATGCTATCAAGTCGCTATCGGATCTTACAGATCGCTACTGAATCGCAACTGGAGCGTTATCTGATAGTAATCGGAACGTAAGTACCCCTATATCGCCCCATCCGGAAGAGATCTATGGCGCTCCTTCAGATCGCCGTAGAGCGCTGCCTAGTGGAATGGGGGCATACAATTCTCATAAAAGAGCCATCATCCAATTTATGCATAAACCTGGCAATCTTCCTCTTGATGGCGAAGAAATCTACCCGAGACTTCCGAAACTTCTTGCAACGCAATGAAGAAAGATCCATTAGAGCATGTTCTCTCCTTTAAAAATGCACATGTACCATTGAGTCTGTTCACTGACAATGGTTCTTTCATGGCAATAAAAAAGGCAGATTTCCTCGAAAAACATAGAAAGCTTGCTGAACACCAACAGTTACAATCTGGATGCTTCCAGTTTCTGTGACTGTATGGGATTAACACCATGCCTTTTACCTCCTCCTTCTACACATGAAACCCAAAGTGTAAACAAATGAATTTTTTAGTAATACACAAGAGCCGCATGTTGTGCCAATGCTCATCTGATTTGGTGCTTGCCAGCTAAATAAAAACTTTTTTAAAAAAAATTAAAGGACAATAACTCAAATATTTTGAAATCAAGAGTTATAATTCTTATATTCTCCTCAATGAGATCTACTAACCTATGAAGTTACTTGTTGATACCTATTATACTTTTCGAGTTATGAGCTACATTAAAGTTTATGCACACCGATGACGACAACACCTACAACCCAGTGATCACAATAGCTTGACCTTCAAAACAGATGAGCTAAAAATGACTAGACTCTCAATAGAAGTTACATAATCCTATTAGTACTAATTCTCTAGAATCAACATTGTTTGATAAGTGTAAATGATCTAGACCTAGATCAGAGGAATCTTGTTGGATAGGTCTGTTCTAAGTATAAAATGCAATTATTTTCTTTCATGCACATGCAGAATTTATTAATTAAATCTTTTGAGTGGTATGAAAGGAATAAACATTTGATTATTATAGCATTTTTTGAAAGAATAATTATCTTTTGTTGTGACATTTACTTGAAAATTGGTAAGTATTCTTGTGGAAACTTTACTTGACTTTCACAAATTTTTTCAGTGCTAATATTTAGTCGGTCTGTTACTTATATTACCATGCAGATGGGTTTTTTCTGATCCAAATTATTGCCTTTGAAACAACAATTGCATTATTTATTTCAAAAGTAGTTTACTACAGTGATACAACAGAATCTCGGTATCTCCATCTTCAATGAGCCAAAATACATCGAGATAACCAGAGTTTGAGTTCTTTGATTTCTAAACTGAACAATATAGTCTTAAATGAAAAAGCTTAATGAAGGTTGAAAGATATGATGAAAGCTCCTATAGGAGCTTTAAGCATTTCTTCCATCCTGCATCAGCAGGGCCTCCGCTGGCGGTCGCCAAAATCGCCAATGGCGAAAATATTCATAATCTGGCGATAAAAAATTAAATCTGGCGAATGTTGTGGCGAAAGACAATTTTGCAAATTATGCCGAGAAATACAGACCCAATTTAGCTCTCTCAGTCAATTATCACAGCTTCTGTTTGTGTGCAAAGCGTGTCGGTTGTTTACACAATAATTTTACCTGGGGATTTCCCATGCAGACACCGGAAATCATGCGTGAAAGATGTGATACTAGCTGGTTCCCAATTTGTGTCCTACTTTTTGTTGCATGTAAGCAAACAGATTATGCGGGAAACCAGTCATGTCAAAGATGGCGACGTTGTTTGCAAGTTCAGCCGTGGGCAATTTGATTTCTTCTTGTGGCACGTTTATTACTCAAACGAGGGAACTGACACCTAAGGATTTGCACCAAAGGGATTAAAGAACGACAAACAAGGCAATTAAGTGGATTTGGCTTGCGATTATCTCGGGCAATTCGGGTCCGATCGGACTTTGTTGGTCCACGGTAAGAAACAATTACACCACTAAAAGGCACTATTCAGGCTACTGTGTTAGTTCTCAGTTTGATAATTGGGATTAAATAATTTTGATGTGTATCGTGTGTCCTATTATTAAAGATATATATTTTATGCTTTCAGTCTGTTTAAAACACAGTTTAAACAATTCACATTACAACTTTCCTACTCTAGTGCACTCGTAGTGTTCTGAAACTACTGTCCATTTCAATTTACTTTGTCACTGAATTTGAATCGAGAATTTTTTTCATTTCTTACCGGATCGAGATCAAATTTAAGCCACTTGTGCCATCGTTTTTCACGAACTCTGTGCCCGAGTTTCCCTTGAATCCATCTTCAAATAAATATTTCATGCATAAAAACAATGTTTTCCCATTGTAAACACGTTCATTTCAAATTGCAAATGGCGGACGATTGACGTCGAATGGAACGTTCGAATTTATCTACGGGTAATTATAGCTCTTAAAAGTTGACGTCATACACGAAATTACGTCATTTATTTCATATCAGTATGCTATTCACCCCTCTTGAAAAATGATATGCTCCACGATCCATACAAACGGCGGCCATTTGCAAAGAAACAGCTGATCGAATTATAGAAAATGCATTTTCGGCACTTTATTCCTTGTTACTGCATGAAATTGAGGGATATTTAGCATGGGAGTTCGTGAAAAACGATGCGATCAAATGAAATATATTTAAGGTCAGTCTGACTCGAAATGAAAAAAATATGACTAAAATTCAGTGACACGGTAAATTGAAATGGACAGTACTATTTTTTTTTAGGAAATGCATATAACAGAAACATTCCATATTTCTTTGCATAACTTTAACTGTAGAGAAAATGAATTGACCATTTTTTTAACCTTATTGTTTGTGTTTAAAATTTATTTTTTAATTCAAAATATATTTGTTCTGAAATTATTTATATGCAGTGAAAGTTAAAGCAGTTTTGAAATTCAATGTTATTTATCTTGTTAATCAACATAATCTGAAATGGAGACATACACATACATGTTAATACAAGACTGAATGGAAATTAGTGAACATTCCAATACTTATATGTACACATAATTTTTTCTGTGGCTTATCGTAATATTTAATAGTACCAAGAGAAGGTTTAATATTGTTTACAGATAAAAGTCGACTATTGCTTTATTTGTTTGTTTTATTTCAGATCTTCAAGTGGGGAGGAGAATCCCAGGCTTCAGATACTACTCCATCATCATAAGGAAGTGACCCTAAAATGATCATCCACAGGGAAAACATAAAATGTAATGCAGAGCGCCAGCAAAGCAGACCATATGGCTATATGTTGATCAACTTCCAAGACTGCCACCAGCATGATCAGACCCATAGGGATCAACATAGTCTTATTTTGACATAAATTGTTACTATTATCAAAAATAATAAAGGAAATGTAAACATACTCAAGTTGGCTCTTCTGTGTTTAAAGTGTAACACATTTCATGACGTAGAATCTGAAGGAAAACTTTGGCTCTAACTTTGGCTCCAACAGATCCAAATTGGCGAAACAAAATTCTTATTTGGCACAAGTTTTTCTAATTTGGCGAAAGTGATGGCGCAAAGAAAAAAAAGCCTGGGGAGGCCCTGATCAGGCTATCAACACTTACTGTCTTTTATAGACTAATTGGTGAGGTGTTGGAATAGTATGCAATACAAAATGGACCGAAAATTACTTTGAGATATCCAGTAGTTTGATATAATCACTGAGATAATAAGAGTCAACTGTATATTTACTGCTGAATGACAGAATCACATAAATCTATACCATTTAAATATAATAGATGGTAACCCTTTTATAGGAATAATGTGTTATAAGACTTTATTACTGTATTAACCGTAACTGTGCAGACCTTAAAAAATTAGAAGTCACATTATCTTTATCACCAAATCACTGATATTATTATAATTAGCATTCAAACTGATGATTTTGTTGATTTTAGCAATACTGCTCACAAATGCAATGAAAAACAATTGGAATAAAAACCCAAGAGTTGCTTTTCTTTCAATTACAACCCTATTGCACAACGTTTTTAGTGACCTTCCACTGAATTTTGAGCGCAACAAGGTTGTAACTCAAAAATGTTCAAAACACTTATTTAGCTTTTTCAGATCTTGAGACTGTTATGCCATATATTCTTGCTAGCTCATATAGAAGCTTGCAGCAAAATTTTAATAGCAGTAATGATTGAGTTTAGAAATTAATCAGTTTTTTGCTTCTTCTGTAAAAAAATGTGAAATTGAGTTACAACCCTATTGCGCTGAGCCCACGAAATGTATTCTTGTCAGAAACTACATGTCCCAGAGCTTAGATATTTGGTGTATAGATTTACTTAGCATAAGTTTATGGGTTTTATAAGTATCATAGTTCTTGGGTTAAAATTGGCCCTGCCCTGTGTGTACAGTCTTCTTCATGTCAGAAACGACAGCCTAAAGGTTTCTCCTTAATATATCAGCCTGCAGAGCTCAGACCAGTCAGTTTGAGTTCTTATATAATCACCCTTAGCCTGATCATTAGAGTAGAAGTTGTGTTTAGACAAATAACACACTCTCATTTAAGATTGAGAAAACTGGATAGTTCTTAATATGCAGAACACTCTTAAAGCTTTTTTTCATACCTATGCCCTCCATTAAGCTACCAGATATCAATATAGAGCATATCTGTTGTGAATTTCAGCTTAACTCTTTGCATGCTGGGTAATTTTGTCATCTGCTAAATGGTTGTCTGCAGCATATTCATAAGTTATCCCTACTACACAATTTCTTTCTAAGTTTTTCAGAAGTTCAGTCTCATTGACAAACAGTTTGGATATCAGATCAGGCCCCACATTATATTGGCCCTGATCTGGATCCAAACTGTTTGCAGAGGTCATTAGTGGCGGGAGAATCCCACTACACACTTTCTTTCTAAGTTTTTCAGAAGTTCAGTCTCATTTACAAACAATTTGGATATCAGATCAGGCCCCACATTATGTGGGCTCTGATCTGGATCCAAACTGTTTGCATAGGTCATTAGTGGTGGGAGAATCTGCCTCTAGCATCCAAAGAATTAATACAAGTTCCAGTGGTCTAATGCTCTATCCATTCTTTCACTATATTCTTTTAGCATCATGTTCAGGTCCTCTACAAAAGTTATATAAATTGTGTCCCTGGGGTCAAAATTGGCACCGCCCCTGGGGTGTTAAGTTTTCAATAGAAACATATGTGAAAACTTTGAAAATCTTCTCCTCTGATTGTCTGGTGAGTGATGTCAGGGCCATTCTGGCCCTCTTGTTTGGGTTCTTTACACTGCAAATACATAAGGCAAAACTTGTATAATATGATTAGAGAACTAATAAAGCACATTAGGATGGTTTAAATATGTGCTAAGCCCCTGGACAATTCAAAATACATTTTTTGTACCAGTAAGTTTTACCAGTATTTACCGCTGGCAAGGTAAATACTCATAAATTTCGGCATTTTGCCAACCCTGGTATGTACATATGTTCAGATTGATGGTAGGTGTTCTGACAAGCAGACAGGTGGGGGGTTTCGTTAGCCTTTGGCTTGCAGTTCTAGTTACACCAGAGATGCAAGGTCCTGCATTTATGAAAACTCTGTTTCTAGGTTAGTCATAATCAGTACATGTGAAACCATTAATACTGTTTTCTCTTTTTACCTAGGATGGCCAGATTGCAAAATGAAGATTACCTCAATTGGCTTCGTGGGAGCCTGTCGCTACTTTTTGTTAAAGAAGGTATTGAAGCATTTACCGACAGGAGAGTGGCCGATTTCCACAAGCGTTTGAAAGAAGACGTGTCTCAACAACCTGTTCAGCCGTATGCATCATTGTGCAATACTTGCACACATCAAGATATAGAAAGACACAACCACACCTGGAGGGTCAGGTGTACATCGAAACTATGCAACACATGGCTTAAACAGATTCTACGATACCATGCACTTGGCAAAAATCCAACCATAGCATGCACTAACTTGAAGCCGCACCTGTGGCCAACTGAGCCATGGGAAGTGGCCAAATTTTTCCTTCCTCATCGGAGTGAAAATATTACAGAAGCAAAGGATGCTGACGTAGCTGCCATTTTGAAATTCATGACATCATGCATGTTCATGTATACGTTCACTGACCGCAGCTTGGTGCAAGAGGTGAGGTTATATTCTGCACATATCGGTCTGTCGGCAGGTCGGTCGGTAGATGGAACAATTTCGATCAATAACTGATAAACGGCTTGGCGTAGAATCTTAAACTTACTTTGGTGATTGGTTATGACCACTAGATTACCCTTATTGTTTCTGAAGTCATTCGGACAAAGGTTAAGGCCACTGGTGAAATGGTTGCCCATCAATATCTGCTCAAGGGTTTTGCTTAGGATCTTCAAATTTGCTATGGTGGTTGCTCATGACCACTAGTTGACCCTATTGTTTTTTAGGTCAAAGGTCTAGGTCACCATGACCTTAACTAGTGAAATGGTTTCTTTGGCGCTTGGCAGTCTGTCTGTACATCCATATGTTAGCCATATCTTTGTCCGCTCAACTTGCCAACTGTTTGATGTGCTGTCTTTATACTTAGTACGACGGTTGGTCATGGCTGGTAGATGACCCCTATTGATTTTGAGGTCAGTTAGTCAAAGGTCAAGGTCACTGACCTTCAACTCAAAAATTGTGTCCGCTATATAAGTTGGTAAGTATTTGGTGAGCTGTCTTCATACTTAGTAGGAAGGTTGGTCATGGATAGTAGATATATGACCCCTATTGATTTTGAGGCGAGTCAGTAAAATGTCAAGGTCAACGTGACCTTCAACTCAAAAATATTGTCAGCTCAATAACTTGATTAGTATTAGGTGTGCTGCCTTCATACTTAGTAGGAAAGTTGGTCATGACTAGTAGATGACCTTTACTGATATTGAGGTCAGTCGGTTAAAGGTCAAGCTCATAGAGACCTTCAACTGAAAAATCTTGTCGGCACAATAACTTGATAAATATTAGGTGAGCTGTCTTCTGTTCATACTTAGTAGGAAGGTTGGTCATGGCTAGTAGATGACCCCTTTTGATTTTTAGGTCAAAGGTCAAGGTCACTGTGACCCTCAACTTGTATCCAGCCATCCATCTGTCTGTCTATTAGCTGTATATTGTTCAGTTAACGCCTCCTTTATTGTACTGTGGAATTTTGTTCTGGATGTGTAGCTCATTGATATTGATGTCTAGTTATGCATGAAGGTAAAATATCTTGGATTTTTATCCCCCTTTGTTGATTTTATATAATTGTACAGTTAACTCTTCCTTTTATTATTCGATAGAATTTCTTCATATATGCATGGAATATTAATATGGATGTCTAGTGTGTATGAATGTCAGATAAATTTGATTGCATTGAACATACCATTGTATGTGCTTTTCACTGTAATAACTTTGATACAACTCCTAGATAAGTTGCAAAGCATAACAGTCAGTGATGTGGCTACTTTTCCCTGTATGGTTATTATGAAAATTACAGGAACTGTTATGAAACCACTAGATGCATTTCAGTATATAATCTTACTGGGATAATCTTTAGGTGAAAACTACTAGATGCATTTCAGTATATAATCCTGCTGGGATAATCTTTAGGTGGCATCCTACCTAAATGGTTCAAACAACTTTGAACTTAAAGATGAAATGTACATGTAATGTGTAATTGAAATACAGTATTGATATTTGTTTGAAGCATTTCATGCATTTTAATTGATAGAATTTAAAATGACATTAATTTACCCAACAGGTGTTAGATGTACGTCATAGGCTAATGCATTCGAATAACATGGCCACCAGTGACAACGAGTTGAAGCGTGATACAGACAATATGATCAAACTACTAAACAGTCTTGTGGGCCTAACACAAGGAGAAACTGAAAAGGTGCAAGGAACAATTAACAACATCTGCAAGGTATTACTGAATACGATAGTTTCAAGCCACATTTCTTTTCATGACGTTTGACCCATGTCCTTCATAAAGAAAACTAATTTGCTTAAAGGGGATGTCCCTACATTTGAAGCGTTTCAAAAACACTTAAAATATACGAAACTCATTTGTTTGTATGCTGGAAAGTAGTATATCACAAGAAAACCCATCCAATTACCGTTTATAATGACAACATCCATGTGTTTGATATCGCCGTTCCCGGTTTTACTCCCCGATGTTATTGTTGTATTAGAGTTGGGTTTTTGCCCTGTTCGCGATGCTCTGACCACTTCAGAGAAAGCTATTACGTAAACAATGGGGGGATCGGGTGATCATCGGCCAACCGCGGAAAAATTTAACAGAAAAGGCCGATAATATTATGTTGTAGAACAAAAATTATCAGTATTGATGGAATCGGTTTATTTGAATCACAGGGGGCATTTTTATGCCCCCAGATCTGCTGGGGGCATATTGTTTTTGCCCTGTCTGTCTGTCTGTCTGTTTGTCAGCAACTTTAACATGTCATAACTTTCGAGCCAGTTAAGATAAAGACTTGATATTTGGCATGCATATGTATCTCATAAAACCACACATTTTGAGGGGTGACATATCACGGTCAAGGTCATCCTTCAAGGTCAGAGGTCAAATATATGGGTCAAATCACCGACTTTAACATTGGCCATAATTTTTGGACCAGTAGAGATAGATACTTGATATTTGACATGCTTGTGTATCTCATGAAGCTGCACATTTTGAGGGGTGACATGTCAAGGTCAAGGTCATCCTTCAGGGTCAAAGGTCAAATTATCTGTTTTTAGCTCACCAGAGAACAAAGTGCTCAGGTTGAGCTTTTGTGATTGCCTGATGTCTGTCGTCCGTCGGCATGCGTTGTCCGTCATGCATCGGCCGTCATCAGTCGTCAACAATTTCAACCTTTATAATTCTTCTCCTCTGAATCTACAGGGTGCTCAGCTTTCATCTTTGGCACATAGTATCATCTTTAAGTCCTCTACAAAAGTTATATAAATTATGCCGCTGGGTCAAAATTGGCCCCACCCCAGGGGTGCATTGTTTTCAATAGAAACATAGTAAAACTTTGAAAAAATCTTCTCCTCTGAAACCAGAAGGTTCTCAGCTTTCATATTTGGCACATAGCATCATGTTCAGGTCTTCTACAAAAGTTATATAAACTATGGCCCTGGGGTCAAAATTGCCCCCCCCCCCCCAAGGGGTTGGCAGTTTCTTTGAAAATCTTCTCCTCTGAAACTGGAAGGCTCTCAGCTTTCATATTTGGCACAGAGCATCATGTTCAGGTCCTCTACAAAAGTAATATAAATTATGGCCCCGGGTCAAAATTGCCCAGCCCCAAGGGTGGGCAGTTTTAAATAGAAACAAATAGTGAAACTCTTCTTCTCTGAAACTGGAAGGCTCTCAGCTTTCATATTTGGCACAGAGCATCATGTTCAGGTCCTCTACAAAAGTTATATAAATTATGGCCCTGGGGTCAAAATTGGCCCTGCCCCAGGGGTGGGCAGTTTTCTATAGAAACAAATAGTGAAAACTTTGAAAACCTTCACCTCTAAAAACTTGAAGGTTCTCAGCTTTCATATTTGGCACATAGCATCATGTTCAGGTCCTCTACAAAAGTTATATAAACTATGGCCCTGGGTTCAAAATTGCCCCCCCACCCCACCCGAAGGGGTTGGCAGTTTCTTTGAAAATCTTCTCCTCTGAAACTGGAAGGCTCTCAGCTTTCATATTTGGCACAGAGCATCATGTTCAGGTCCTCTACAAAAGTAATATAAATTATGGCCCCGCGGTCAAAATTGCCCAGCCCCAAGGGTGGGCAGTTTTCAATAGAAACAAATAGTGAAACTCTTCTTCTCTGAAACTGGAAGGCTCTCAGCTTTCATATTTAGCACAGAACATCATGTTCAGGTCCTCTACAAAAGTTATATAAATTATGCCCCTGGGGTCAAAATTGGCCCTGCCCCAGGGGTGGGCAGTTTTCTATAGAAACAAATAGTGAAAACTTTGAAAACCTTCACCTCTAAAAACTAGAAGGTTCTCAGCTTTCATATTTGGCACATAGCATCGTGTTCAGGTACTCTACAAAAGTTACATAAATTATGGCCCCGGAGTCAACATTGGCCCTGCCCCAGGGTTGGGCAGTTTCCAATGGAAACAAATAGTGAAATCTTTGAATATCTTCTTCTCTGAAACTGGAAGGTTCTCAGCTTTCATATTTTGCACATAGCATAATGTTCAGGTATTCTACAAAAGTTATATAAATTATGCCTCTTGGGTCAAAATTAGTCCAACCCCAGGACAGACTAGTTTTCTATAGAAACAGATAGTGAAAACTTTGAAAATCTTCTCTGATTGTCTGGTGAGCGCTTCAGGGCCATTCTGGCCCTCTTGTTTGTCTGTAACTTTAACGGAACTTTAACATTGGTCATAACTTTTGAGCCAGTACAGATAGACTTGATATTTTGATATTTGGAATGCTTATGTATCTCATAAAGCCGCACATTTTGAGGGATGAAATGTCAAGGTCATCCTTCAAGGTCAGAGGTCAATTATATGGGTCAAACTTTAACATTGGCCATAACTTTTGGCCCATTAGAGACAGAGGCTTAATATGTGGCATGCTGGTGTATCTCGTGAAGCTGCACATTTTGAGCGGTGACATGTCAAGGTGAAGGTCATCCTTCAGGGTCAAAGGTCAAATTGTCTGTTTGTCTGTAACTTTAACATTGGTCATAACTTTTGAGCCAGTACAGCTAGTGACTTGATACTTTGCATGCATATGTATCTCATAAAGCCACACATTTTGAGGGGTGACATGTCAAGGTCATCCTTAAAGGTCAGAGGTCAAACATGGGTCAAATTACCAACTTTAACATTGGCCATAACTTTTGAACCAGTACAGATAGAGACTTGATATGTGGCATGCTTGTGTATCTCATGAAGCTGTACAGTTTGAGAGGTGACATGTCAAGGTCATCTTTCAGGGTCAAAGGTCACCAACTTCAAATTGGCCATACCTTTTGAAACAATAGAGATAGAGTCTTGATATTTGGTATGTATGTGTATCTCATGAAGCTGCATACATGTCAAGGTAAAGGTCATCCTTCAGGGTCAAAGGTCACCAACGTTTAACATTGGCCATAACTTTTGAACCAGTAGAGATAAAGACTTGACATTTGGTATACATGTGTATCTCATGAAGGTCATAGGTCACCAACATTAACATTGACCATAACTTTTGAACCTGTAGATATAGACTTGACATTTGGTATGCATGTGTATCTCATGAAGCTGCACAGTTTGAGGTGACATTTCAAGGTCAAGGTCATCCTTCAGGGTCAAAGGTCACCAACTTTTAACACTGGCCATAACGTTTGAACCAGTAGATATACAGCCTTGATACTGGTATGCATGTGTATCTCATGAAGTCGCACAGTTTGAGGGGTGACATGTCATGGTCAAAGGTCACCAATTTTAACATTGGCCATAACTTTTGAACCAGTAGAGATACAGACTTGATATTTCGTATGCATTTGTACCCCATGAAGCTACACAGTTTGAGGGGTGACATGTCAAGATCAAGGTCAACCTTCAGGGTCAAATATCATATGGAGGGGGCATAGTGTTTCACAACCACATCTTGTTTGATATAAGTTCAAATTGGGAACCTTCATAATAATGATAGAGCATAACAAATACCAAGTTTTATGATATTATTGAAAAATTGCGTTCATTGTAAGGACTTACTCTTTAAATATCAAGTGATATCAATTTTGTGTTCTGTTTCCTTTGAGTATGTAAGCTAAAAATTGTTTCCTTGATAAAGGACATGAATTAAAAATATATAGAGTAAGTGTGTGGTTTAGAATAGTTATATGTATTTATATTAATAAACATCCATAAGGTGGACTTACTATCGTATTATTTAATGATCTCTCTATTTGATAATCACTGCATTGATAAAAAAAAAAACATAGCTAAATTTTCAACTGCAGGGCTCAACATTTAACTTTGAATTTTACAAGCCCGGTCAGTAGTTTTGATCACTACAAGCCCTTACCAAATTTGTGTGTGCCCTGTAAGAGTTCATTTTGAATTTTACTTGCCCGGCCAGGTTAGCAGTTGTGAAGACTGAAAGCACTTACCAATGCGTTGTGTCCTGTTATGGTTAGATTTGAGTTTTACTAGCCCGGCCAGGTCAGTAGATTAGAACACTGCAAGCCATTTCTAATTTTGCATGTGGCCTTTTAACCCTTTCCCTCATAAAATAAATTTTGCAAATAGAGTAGATCTAGATAGAAACCATGTGGTAAGGATCTGCTCTGTTTGATTTTTGGTATGATCTGATTCCAGTGTTTGTCAATGCAAAATTTTGTTTAGGAAATTATGTCTCCCCTATGTATAATGGGGAGACATATTATTTTTGATCGAGTTGTCCGTCTATCCTTCTGTCTGTCCGTCCATCCGTCTGTCTGTCTGTCTGTCTGTCACACTCGTTTCGGCTCCATATATCTCACAAATATGGAAGGATTGGAAGGATTTCTGAATGCTTTAACGAAAATATATTTAAGTGAAACTAGTGTACTCAATGATTGAGCAGCAAACAGAGTACAAACTGAGATAAACAAACTGGATTGACCTAGCGTACTCAATGATTGAGCTGCAGAGTACAAACTGTAGACAAACAAACAGGATTAATCTAGTGTTCTCAATGATTGAGCTGCAGAGTACTAACTGTAGATATACAAACTGGATTAATCTAGTGTTCTCAATGATTGAGCTGCAGAGTACTAACTGTAGATAAACAAACTGGATTATTCTAGTGTTCTCAATGATTGAGCTGCAAACAGAGTACAAACTAGATAAAATGGATTCACCTATTGATAGTGTACTCAATGATTGAAAAGCAAACAGAGTACAAACTGAGATAAACAAACTGGCATCACCAAGACTCAGTGTTCTCATTGATTTAGCTGCAGAGTACTAACTGTAGATAAACAAACTGGATTAATCTAGTGTTCTCAATGATTGAGGTGCAAACAGAGTACAAACTAGATAAAATGGATTCACCTATCGATAGTGTACTCATTGATTGAACAGCAAACAGAGTACAAACTGAGATAAACAAACTGGCATCACCAAGACTTAGTGTTCTCATTGATTGAGCTGTTCTCATTGATTGAGCCGCAAAAAGAGTACAAACTGAGATAAACAAAGTGGATTCACTAAGTGTTCTCATTGATTGAGCTGCAGAGTACTAACTGTAGATAAACAAACTTGATTAATCTAGTGTTCTCAATGATTGAGCTGCAAACTGAGTACAAACTGTAGATCAACAAACTGGATTCACGTATCGATAGTGTACTCAATGATTGAGGAGCAAACAGAGTACAAACTGAGATAAACAAACTGGATTCACCATGTGTTCTCATTGATCGAGCTGGGTACTAACTGTAGATAAACAAACTTGATTAATCTAGTGCACTCAATGATTGAGCTGCAAACAGAGCACAAACTAGATAAACTGGATTCACCTATCGATAGTGTTTTCATTGATTGAGCTGCAAACAGAGTACAAACTAGATAAAATGGATTCACCTATCGATAACATTATCCGTTTTTTCATTACACACCTAGCACATGCTGCCCACAAGCCGAAGGTCAAGGTCAAATGACTTAGGAATTTTAGGCAAGCAACACCATGGGGGCATCGCTTTGTCTTACAGACACAAATTTCTAGTTTGGATATCCTCTGCTCTTTTCGTTTGTTTTTTTGTTTCTTTTAAAATCGCATTGGATGAGATAAACATACCATGACAATTATGAGTCCCTGCAGGCTATATAATCCAAAATGGAGCACAAACGAACTGTACAAAGACTCTGAATCTATTTAAGGCATACAATAGGAAAGCCTTGTATAATGTGTGACTTGCTCAAAGGCTCCTGAATCTATTTGAGGCAGGCAATATGAAAGCCTTGTATAATGTGTGACTTGCTCAAAAACTCCTGAATCTATTTGAGGCAGGCAATATGAAAACGTATAATGTGTGACTTGCTCAAAGACTCCTGAATCTATTTGAGGCAGGCAATATGAAAACCTTGTATAATGTGTGACTTGCTCAAAAACTCCTGAATCTATTTGAGGCAGGCAATATGAAAGCCTTGTATAATGTGTGACTTGCTCAAAAACTCCTGAATCTATTTGAGGTAGGCAATATGAAAAGGTATAATGTTTGACTTGCTCAAAGACTTGAATCTATTTGAGGCAGGCAATATGAAAACGTATAATGTGTGACTTGCTCAAAGACTCTTGAATCTACAATGTATTTGAGGCAGGCAATATGAAAACGTTGTATAATGTGTGACTTGCTCAAAGACTCTTGAATTTATTCGAGGCAGGCAATATGAAAACCTTGTATAATGTGTGACCTGCTCAAAGACTGTCTGAATCCATTTAAGGTATACAATATGAAAGTCTTGTGTATTTTTTTACAAACTACATGTAATTGATTTATCCAATATGTGGAAGTGTGCCTTAAAATCAAACATGAAAAGCAGTAAGCGCATTAGATAATGGGCAGACTTGAACCATTAAGTGCTAGTATCACATTGACAACAGTTTCTGAACCGATTGAGAACGGTAACTCGAACATAACTGTCACACCACCCCATTAATCAGGTGACTTAACTGGGAGATCACTGTCCCCACCCCATCAAGCACAGTGTCCGAAATCTACCACACATGACATAAAAACTATTCAAACATATTTTGCTAATTATGATGTCATGAAAACAGTAATATTGCGGACATTAATTAATCAAATTAATAAGTTCCCATTGATCCTACAAGTTCTCCAGTCGAACTCGAACAACTTCTTTCAAAAGATGTTTCATGATAGGTAGCTCAAAAGCTTTAATGAATTTTATCAAGACCCACATAAACACAAATATCCAGTTTTGTGTCACCTGCCGAGAGGCAGTGTATCACTTAGTGATCATTTTTCCGTCGTCTGTCTGTCCGTCACACTTTCCTTTTTTGGCTGTCATTTCTAAACTAATCATTATAGAGCTTTCAAATTTCACACATGGAACAAGCATGATGAGAGGAAGTGTCGTGCACAATGGCCACAACTCTTAACAACAATATTTTTTAGCTATACCCCTTTTTAGTTCACCAGAGCACTTTTGTGCTCAGGGTGAGCTTTTGTGATCGCCTGATGTCCGTAGACCGTCGTTGGGAGTCTACAATTTCAACCTTTAAAAATCTTCTCCTCTGAATCTACAGGGTTCTCAGCTTTCATATTTGGTACATAGCATCATCTGTAGGTCCTCTACAAGTTATATAAATTATGCGCCTGGGGTCAAAATTGGCCCTGCCCCAGGGGTTTTCAGTTTTCAATAGAAACATAGAGTGAAAAATTTGAAATTCTTCTCCTCTCAAACTAGAAGGTTCTCAGCTTTCATATATGACACATAGCTTCAACTTCAGGTCTTCTACAAAAGTTATATAAATTATGCCACTAGTGTCAAAATTGGCCCCACCCCAGGGATTGACATTTATTTGTAGCTGACTGCTTTTAAAAACAGCCCATGGGATCACTATATATGCATAGGAAAAACTTTGAAACTCTTCTTGTCAAAGCTACATGTCCCAGAGCTAAGATAGTTGTTGTATAGATTAACTTAGCATACCTTTATGAGTTTTGTTAATATCATAGTTCTGAGGTTGAAATTGGCCCTGCCCTGTGTATATATAGCCTTTTTCACATCAGAAACTACAGTCTAAAGGTTCTACTGGTTAAAGTTTCCCCCGTATTCAGAGATAAGCGAGTGCTCTGATAGGGCTAGCTGGCCTGTGGGAGTGTATTGGTAATCACCCTTAGCCTGATCAGTAGAGTAGAAATTGTGTTTAGACAAATTGTGTGTACACACACTCATTTTAGATTGAGAAAACTATGTGGATAATACTCAAAATGCAGAAAGCTCTTAAAGCTTTTTTTCCATATCTATGCCCTGCATTAAGCTGCCAGCTATCAATATATATCCTATAACTGTATCTGCTGTGAAGTTCAGCTTAATACAAATTCAAGTGTTCTATTGCATCTTGGAGAGCAGTGTCTATTTTTAGCTGGCTATTTTAAGCATACATCTCCCTTTCACAATTTTTGATTACAACTGGATTGCCTCCCTTCTGGATAATGGCAGTTGCAAACTAGATCTGACCTGTAAATAGAACAATTAACCCTTTACTCTATAAATGTGCATTTATACACCTTTGCAAACAAAGTAGACCCAGATCAGATTGCTCATGTAGTAGCCATCTGATCAATCTGCTGCATTTGGTTATGATATAGTATAGTGCAAATTGCATTAAATTATTTTTATTTTGTGTACAATATACATGCACTTATAATATGTTTACTTAAGCCTTTCCTCATATAAATGACTTTTCATGCATTTGCAAACAGAAGAGACCCAAATCAGACGGCTCCTATAGCAGCTGTCTGATCAGGGTCTGATCTGTTTGTCAATGGAATTTGAAATATATTTTTTTACTTTCTAAAATGGCTATACTGTTCCACTTTCCATATTTCATTATACCCCCACAAACAGAGTTTGAGGGGGGTATACTTGAATCAGCCTGTCGGTCGGTCGGTCAGTCGGTCGGTCCGTCCGTCGGTCTGTCCGTCTGCAAAATCTTGTACGGCGAACTCCTCCTTCACTTTCAACCCAATTCACTTGATACTTGGCATAAATGTTACTCAGGAGTAGTAGATGTGCAAGACACAAATTTCAGGTCTCTGTGACCTTGACCTTGACCTTGACCTTTGGCCTTGAAATTGGTCTTGAAATTGGCAGGCAAAATCTTGTACTTTGAACTCCTCCTTCACTTTCAACCTGATTCACTTGATACTTGGCATAAATGTTACCCAGGAGTAGTAGATGTGCAAGACACAAAATTCAGGTCTCTGTGACCTTGACCTTGACCTTTGGCCTTGAAATTGGTCTTGAAATTGGCAGGCAAAATCTGGTACTTTGAACTCCTCCTTCACTTTCAACCTGATTCACTTGATACTTGGCATAAATGTTACTCAGGAGTAGTAGATGTGCAAGACACAAAATTCAGGTCTCTGTGACCTTGACCTTGACCTTTGGCCTTGAAATTGGCAGGCAAAATCTTGTACTTTGAACTCCTCCTTCACTTTCAACCTGATCCACTTGATACTTGGCATAAATGTTACCCAGGAGTAGTAGATGTGCAAGACACAAAATTCAGGTCTCTGTGACCTTGACCATAACATTTGGCCTTGAAATTGGTCTTGAAATTGGCAGGCAAAATCTTGTACTTTGAACTCCTCCTTCACTTTCAACCTGATTCACTTGATACTTGGCATAAATGTTACTCAGGAGTAGTATATGTGCAAGACACAAAATTCAGGTCTCTGTGACCTTGACCTTGACCTTTGGCCTTGAAATTGGTCTTGAAATTGGCAGGCAAAATCTTGTACTTTGAACTCCTCCTTCAATTTCAACCTGATTCACTTGATACTTGGCATAAATTACAGAATTTTCTCTATTTGAACTTTGGGTATTTTTGTTATTTGGTCCTGTTACATGTTCAAAACTTGAATTTGCAATCAAGGCTGCCGTGTGGGGGTATTCATCACCTTTAGTGATAGTTCTAGTATTATGTCATACACAAACAGAGCAGACCCTAATCAGACGACCCCTGTTAGAGTCATCTTATCTGGGTCTACACCGTGTGCAAAGGCATAAAAAAGCATTTATATGAGAGATAGGGATAATGGATATTTAATATTGTTTTTAATATGCCCTTGTGTAAAGCTGTTGATGGAGATAATATGTAGAGACATATGTGTTGCTAGCAGAATTGTGCAGAAATGAACCTTTTGAATGTGGGAAGACGAGTATACTGGCATTTGTAAACAGTGTAGACCCAGATAAGAGGACTACAAGTGGAACCACACTGTTGTCATAGAGAATCTTGTTGCAGTTTTCAGCCTTTTATATTGATCAACACTGATTGGTCATTCCACCTTAAAGATCGAGTGTTCAAAGGGTTATTTCTATGTGTGTTCCTTTCTGATATAAACCCAACATTATAGAAGGTTGTTGATATATAATGCTTTAAATGTTTACAATTATTATACCCCCACAAACAGAGTTTGAGGGGGGTATACTGGAATCAGCCTGTCGGTCAGTCGTCGGGCGGTCGGGGGGTCGGTCGGTCGGTCGGTCTGTCTGTCTGCAAAATCTTGTAAGGCGAACTCCTCCTTCAGTTTCAACCCGATTCACTTGACACTTGGCATAATTGTTAATCAGGAGTAGTAGATGTGCAAGACACAAATTTCAGGTCTCTGTGACCTTGACCTTTGGCCTTGAAATTGGTCTTGAAATTGGCAGGCAAAATCTTGTACTTTGAACTCCTCCTTCAATTTCAACCTGATTCACTTGATACTTGGCATAAATGTTACTCAGGAGTAGTAGATGTGCAAGACACAAATTTCAGGTCCCTGTGACCTTGACCTTGACCTTTGGCCTTGAAATTGGTCTTGAAATTGGCAGGCAAAATCTTGTATTTTGAACTCCTCCTTCAATTTCAACCTGATTCACTTGATACTTGGCATAAATGTTACTCAGGAGTAGTAGATGTGCAAGACACAAATTTCAGGTCTCTGTGACCTTGACCTTTGGTCTTGAAATTGGCAGGCAAAATCTTATACTTTGAACTCCTCCTTCAATTTCAACCTTATAAACTTGATACTTGGCATAAATGTTACTCAGGAGTAGTAGATGTGCAAGACACAAATTTAAAATATCTGTGACCTTGACCTTTGGCCTTGAAATTAGTCATAAAATTGGCAGGCAAAATCTTGTACGGCAAACTCCTCCTTCACTTTCAACCTGATTCATTTGATACTTGGCATAAATGTTACTCAGGAGTATTAGATGTGCAAGACACAAATTTCAGGTCTCTGTGACCTTGACCTTGACCTTTGGCCTTGAAATTGGTCTTAAAATTGGCAGGCAAAATCTTGTACTTTGAACTCCTCCTTCACTTTCAACCTGATTCACTTGATACTTGGCGTAAATGTTACTCAGGAGTAGTAGATATGCAAGACACAAATTTAAAATCTCTGTGACCTTGACCTTTGGCCTTGAAATTGGTCTTAAAATTGGCAGGCAAAATCTTGTACTTTGAACTCCTCCTTCACTTTCAACCTGATTTACATGATACTTGGCATAAATGTTACTCAGGAGTAATAGATGTGCAAGACATAAATTTCAGGTCTCTGTGACCTTGACCTTGACCTTTGGCCTTGAAATTGGCAGGCAAAATCTTGTACTTTGAAATCCTCCTTCAATTTCAACCTGATTCACTTGATACTCGGCATAAATTACAGAATTTTCTCTATTTGAACTTTGGGTATTTTTGTTATTTGGTCCTGTTACATGTTAAAAACTTGGATTTGCAATCAAGGCTGCCGTGTGGGGGTATTCATCACCTTTAGTGATAGTTCTAGTTTTAACTATTTTGTCCATGAACATACACTTGGTATTGAAATTTTGAATAAACATAGAACAGGGGAAGGGTTAAAAGTACATCAATCTAAGATAAGATATGAATAATAATATGAACTCATGAAGATGTAATGAAAATATCTGAAATTTTGAACACAAGTATACATTAATTTATTCTTTCTGAATTAAAATTTGCCCCACCCCAGGGCCGGCTAGTTTTCAATAGAAACATATAGTGTTTCGCATGTATTTGGCTGTCATTTGTGTTTGCAAGTCGGCTTGACAAAAAGTTAATTTCATAAATGTAAAAATATATTTATTTATGTTGTTTTGTTGTTTTAATTGCGGATGTTATTTTAATTCTCTAGGT
The DNA here is from genome assembly GCA_963576725.1 of Azorinus chamasolen. NCBI lineage: Eukaryota > Metazoa > Mollusca > Bivalvia > Cardiida > Solecurtidae > Azorinus > Azorinus chamasolen. The sequence goes on along the minus strand of OY755250.1, from coordinate 45,294,872 downwards.
GGGGGTATATTATGAATTTTTATTCTCTTGGTGGTAACAACCCCCCCCCCTCCCCAAAGTCACCAAACTTCACAGGAATGGTCACCAGCATGAGTTGTTGTGAACCTTGGTTTTTTTAGCTCACCAGAGCACAAAGTGCTCAGGGTGAGCTTTTGTGATTGCCTGATGTCCGTCGTCCTTCGGCGTGCGTCGTGCGTCGTCAGTCGTCAACAATTTGAACCTTTAAAAATCTTCTCCTCTTAATCTACAGGGTTCTCATCTTTCATCTTTGGCATATAGCATCATCTGTTGGTCCTCTACAAAAGTTATATAAATTATACCCCTGGGGTCAAAATTGGCCCTACCCCAGGGGTTTTCAGTTTTCAATAGAAACATATAGTGAAAACTTTGAACATCATCTCCTCTAAAACTAGAAGGTCCTCAGCTTTCATATTTGGCACATAGCTTCAACATCAGGGCTTCTACAAAAGTTATATAAATTATGCCCCTAGGGTAAAAATTGGTCTCACCCCATGGATTGCCAGTTTTTTTAAGCTGACTACTTAAACAGTCCATAGGATCACTAGTTATGCATAGGAAAAACTTTAAAAGTATTCTTGTCAGAAACTACATGTCCCAGAGCTTAGATATTTGGTGTATAGATTTACTTAGCATAAGTTTATGGGTTTTATAAGTATCATAGTTCTTGGGTTAAAATTGGCCCTGCCCTGTGTGTACAGTCTTCTTCACTTCAGAAACGACAGCCTAAAGGTTTCTCCTTAATATATCAGCCTGCAGAGCTCAGACCTTCTTATATAACCACCCTTAGCCTGATCAGTTGAGTAGAAATTGTGTTTAGACAAATAACACACTCTCATTTAAGATTGAGAAAATTGTGGATAGTTCTTAATATGCAGAACACTCTTAAAGCTTTTTTTCATACCTATGCCCTTCATTAAGCTACCAGATATCAATAAAGAGCATATCTGTTGTGAATTTCAGCTTAACTCTTTGCATGCTGGGTAATTTTGTCATCTGCTAAATGGTTGTCTGTAGCATATTCATAAGTTATCCGTACTACACAATTTCTTTCTAAGTTTTTCAGAATTCAGACTCATTGACAAACAGTTTGGATACCAGATCAGGCCCCACATTATATTGGCCCTGATCTGGATCCAAACTGTTTGCAAAGGTCATTAGTGGTGGGAGAATCCCACTACACACTTTCTTTCTAAGTTTTTCAGAAGTTCAGTCTCATTTACAAACAATTTGGATATCAGATCAGGCCCCACATTATGTGGGCCCTGATCTGGATCCAAACTGTTTGCATAGGTCATTAGTGGTGGGATAATCTGCCTCTAGCATCCAAAGAATTAATACAAGTTCCAGTGGTCTATGCTCTATCCATTCTTTCACTACATTCTTTCAGCATCATGTTCAGGTCCTCTACAAAAGTTATATATAAATTGTGTCCCCGGGGTCAAAATTGGCACCGCCCCTGGGGTGTTAAGTTTTCAATAGAAACATATGTGAAAACTTTGAAAATCTTCTCCTCTGATTGTCTGGTGAGCGATGTCAGGGCCATTCTGGCCCTCTTGTTAATTGTCTCCCCCTGATAACTTTGGAGTTATTCCCCTGATGACTTAAAATTAATAAAAACTTTGTGTGGCGCTGATCTCTGAAACCGCTAGTACTAGAGTCACCAAACTTCACAGGAATGTTGACCAGTATGAGTTGTTGTGCACCTGGGATTTTTAAATTGTCTCCCCTGGATAACTTTGGAGTTATTGCCCCTGATATTACTTAAAATTAGAGAAACTTTGAATCATGCAGATCTTTAAAACCACTAGGGCTAGAGTCCCCCTGATAATTCTTGAGTTATTGCCCCTGATATAAACACTTAAATTCATACAAACTTTGTGTTTCGCATATCTCTGAAACCAATATGGCTAGAATCATCAAACTTCACAGGATTGTTCACTAGCATGAATTGTTTTGCTCTTGGGTTTTTTAATTGTCTCCCCCTGTTAACTTTGGAGCTACTGCCCCGAGTCACCAATCTAGAGTCACCAATCTTCACAGGAATGTTCACCAGCATGAGTGTTGTGCATCTGAGATTTTTAATGATCTTCCCCTGATAACTTTAGAGTTACTGCCTCTTATGACTTAAAATAAGAGAGACTTTACTTTGTGTCGTGTGTATCTCTGAAACCACTAGTACTAGAGTCACCAAACTTCACTGGAATGTTGACCAGCATGTGTTGTTGTGTACCCAGGGTTTTTGAATTGTCTCCCCCTGATAATGTTGGAGTTATTGCCCCTGATGACTAAACATTACACCCTGATAAGTTTGGAGTTACAGACATTACACTTGTGAATTGGAAAGAGGATGGGAGGGGGAGACATCTGCAGAGATGCTGTCAGGGCGCGGGATGTGCGGGATCCCGCTTATCTCAAAGTTCTTTTCTCAAAATGGTGAGGGCATTATCCCGCAGTCAAAATGATTGTCCCGCAAAAAATATTATCCAGAGTGCGTGCAAAATAAATCCAAACAGAAAGGTCTGTATCCGCATCGCACTGAAGTTGGAATACCCCAAATCCTATTTTTAGCGGTCTCGCATTCGATCAATAACTCCCTAGAGGGATACCTGTAATTGACAATTGTCACTGGTTCCCGGATTTTGAAAAATCTATATTTAAATAAGGAATGATGTGGGGAAACGCCTATGTACACCATTTCCGGTTTACTTTCCCGATATTTTGTGCATGCTGCAGACGACAGAAAAAAAGTCTAGCAACAAAAGAGAAATAAGTGAGTTATTTCGCCCCGTGGTGAGTTAATCTATGGAAACCTTGGAGATGCAAACAGAAAATTAAAAAGCCTCCAGCTATTTCGGATTCGAAAAACAAACACAATGATGATCCTAAGCAAACGTCCAATCCGAAAAAAATGGAAGGACCACAAAATAGCTGTCTTGCCTCAAATCATCGGCGAACAAAGTTTTGAAATAGATCTATACTTTTACTTTGTGTGTTGAAAGAAAGAAAACCCAACACAGTCACTTGTGCAAATGGATGCGGTAACAACGGCACATCAACTCAATTAAGACAGACTGAGTATGCCGATCACATAACATTGTCTTTGAAAGTAAGTTGTTAAAAGTTTCATATCTGGAGTCAGAATTAGATGAAAGGACCGAGGCATTGATAAGTGCTATGAGAACAGCTTCCTATATTGCAATTGAAACTATTCCCACAGCAAAAGAATCTAGCTCTAGATCTATTCAAATCTTTTAGATAGATTTCTATTTGAAATTTCAATGGCTTGGATCAAAGTTGGAGAAAATGCCAATTATAAATGTATAAGGGATATTTGAGAATTAATAGACATGTGTCTGTGTGTTGAAAGTAAGAAAACGAGATCTAATTTGTTTACTTACAAATGTAAAGGGATACATTAACTATTAATAACTACTGCCCGTTAACTTCAACTTGCATTTTCAGTATTACTATGCATTATTTATAATCCTTTTCTTAAAAGTTGCACTGGCAAAAAATTGCAAGTACCAAATTTTGGTACTTGCAATTTTGAAATTTTACTTGCATTTTGCCAGTATGCCAGTTTAAATTCGGACCCTGTGTACTTCACTGGCGACGAGGATAACTCAGTTTGTATGCGGGATGCATACATGTATAGGCTTATTATCATTTGGGAATTTCTGGTTTGCAGTGCATAGGTATATGCCTGGCTCCTAAATGTTAAGAGGGAGGGTTGTAATGATCGGCATATGCAACAGCCTTTCTGTTGGGTTAACCCTTTAGCAACAGGTCTGGGGTTCAAATCCTTGTAGAAGCCAGTAACTTAATTTCCTCCTTAGAATTACTTCAGGTATGGCTATCTATCTGTCTATCAATCTATCTGCCTCTATATATATATGTATATCTGTCTGTCGATCAGTCTGTCTATCTATCTCTCTCCCTGCATGCATGCCAGTCTGTCTATCGGATCCTTCCGTATATTTATTTTCTTTCTATGTTCGTCATTGTGGCCTATTCCCCTACTTAATGCATTTTCTAGTTCTTTCTAATCTCATTTAGATTCTCATTAAAGAAAATTGCTTTGTCTAGCAAGAAGTTGTATCGTATGGCAAATTACCTGTACGCGTACACGTTATCTGATTTCGAAACATGATTTTGAAAATTCAGGAACGTGCACGTGCAGACACACGTATACGTACAAGTAAGAAATCAAAACCTCTCTATTGGAAAATGCAATTTTGTCATGAAAAGGTAATGGAAATATTGTTTTTTGTGTCAAAAGTTGTATGGATCCTATGAGTTATTACCTATAACAAAAAAGATAGTCTATAGTTATAGCAGCAACAATTGCTTCTGAACGCTTTCAGTGCCAGCATTGTCGGCTGTTGGATATTTTGATATGTTTCAAGTTGTTTGCTCAAATTCGTTATGAAAAGATAACAGTGTATCAAACAGTTTGGACCCTGGTGAGATACTGAGTCACATGGTGTCTCATCTGGATATATAGACTGGACCCTTGTGAGACACCGAGTCACGTGACATCTCATCCAGATACGGACTGTTTCGATCCTGTCGGGACACCGAGACACTTGGTATCTCATCTGGTCTGAGTAACTTGGCATCTCATCTGGATACAGTTTGCATACGGTATCAAAGACCTGTCTTTATGGCGTTGAATTGGTTAATTAATCGATATTAAAACAGTTCATTTCATCCACTCATTATATAATGATTATGTTCAAAGTGCAGGAAGAGTGTCGAAACATTTTAAATCTGATGAAGTACCAACATACAAAAACTAGATCTAGACAGTTTTGAAAGTTCAGTACAGGTTTTACAGAGAGAAAGAAGTTACATTAGTTTTGCACTAGTCCTATGATTAACTCACATATTGTGTGTATTATTGTAGTTGAGGGACAAAACAATAGATGTCACCCTCAACAGGGAAGTGGTCGTCTTGACTACAAAGATGCAGGCTGTAGAGGCAGAGCTGACCAGTCTTGAGGGTAAATGTAAAGGCTACGAAAACGATCTGACTACACTTTCAGGAGATTTACACTCTTTGGATAAAGAATACAGACCGACAAAGGATGAGATTGATCAGGTATTATAAGCATCAAAAGGGTACATGTTCACATTTGATTAGATTTGATATGGAAAAGCAAATCCAATAGGCACCGTTTCTTACAGGGTTCCCTCGGTCAGGGAAAAGTCAAGAAAAAATGAAACAAATTCAGGGTTAGGGGAAATTCAGGGATTTTTAGCTCACCTAGCACAAAGTGCCAAGGTGAGTTATTGGGATGATTCTATGACTGTCGTGTGTGTGTGTGCGTCTTGCGGGCGTCAACAATTTTCTTCATCATCTTCTCTGGAAACACAAAGCCTAGAGATTTGATATTTTGTATGTAGCATGATCTAATCGTCCTCTACAAAAATTGTTTAAATCATGACACCCCTGACCAAAACTTGCCCGCCCTGGGGGATTGACAGTTTTTCATAGGAAAATCTTCTCTGAAACTGTTAAGCATAGACCTTTGATATTTGGTATGTAGCATCATCTAATGGTCTTCTAAAAATATTGTTCATATAATGACCCTTATCAACAAGAAAATCATTGATGCAAAGCATCAAAAGGCGCGTATTACTGAATAATAATCAAACCTATTTTACATGTACATATAATATTTAAGTATTGTTAACAACAAAAAATATGGCCTTAGTAACGCAACAAAATTCTTCAGTTTCATCACAAAAGCCCTTGAAACGACAGCCGTGTTAGTCGGGTGGCCCTAGTTATACAATAACCCTTTCAGTCTCACACTAGACCCCTTATCCCCTTTCAGGTTGAATATTCATGTAAGAAATAATGATATCATGACTATTTATCAGTCCACTTTTTATAATGGCATAAGCACACATATATCCAATTTCTAATCTGAACAATTTCTTAAGTTCAAAGCTTATTGCAGGCCTAGTGTAATGCTGAAAACTCCTGTAGGTATTTTAGACATGATATTGTTTTTTCATAACAACTCCATACTGTATATTATCCAATTCGAGATATCAACTGTATGTCTAAATAAAATGCCAAAGAGAATCATCGGTAACTGGCCACCTCAACAAGATCCAAATTGCCTGACGTACAGTAACAGTGATTGTTCATGTAAGTGACATTATGACGATTAATTAGTGGCATTTTAAACAGAGCAGATTCAGCAGGAGCCATCAATTTTGAGTTTACTCTAGGTTTACCCTGTTTGCAAAGGTGCATCTATGAAGTAAAAGGTTATGCCTGGATCTTAAATCATGCTCTAGCATAAAATAGGTGTATATATTAATTAAAAACACTAATGATAAACCGCAGTTCTGCATTCATTTACATTATTTAAGAGCTCCTTTCGCGGGATTTAGTACTGTGGCGAAAGCAGCACGTAACCCGTCTTCCCGGTAAATCATATAAATGTCATCAATATATTAATGATGTGTTCATGCTAATATCAGTATATTAATGCCAAATATATTTAAAATATATGTTCATATCATTTATAATCGTAACTAATCAGTAGCCGTTATTAATCTTTAACCCTCCTTTCGCCTGCTTTCGCCTCATTTCGCCAAATATCCTCCTTCCGTGTTTTAGCCATACTCGGTTTCGCAACATCTTAGACATTTCTTCGGTGGTTATCGTTCATGATCTTGCCATTGCGGTATTGCATTTTGTATTAGCCCCGACCATGGGAGAAATAATTTTCTAATATTTTCATTTCCAAAATACAAACAATCGTACAGTGGAAACAGATCAATCGACCTGTTTCCAACTATATTGAATGTATTATTCCAAACATACTGTTTTTACACTCATAACCCACGAATTACAGTTCCACTGTATTCTCACAAGTCTTGATAAATCAGCCCTCCTACCAGTGAAATTCCACCGAAAGTATTACATATAGACGCGGGGACTTTATGTCCCTGCGCCGATAACTACAGCAAGCTTGGCAGTGGGTGTTATGCCATTGACCCATCAGTACAGTACAAATTGTGTCTAGAGAAACATTCATTTTAGATTGAGAAAATTTGATGGTTAATTTTTTTTTGAAAGTTGTTTTAGTTTTCTGTAACAGTTACGTATGCTTTTGATCAGAATCCAAACTGTGTGTTAATTTCAGTCAAGTCATGCTCAGCAGTGATAGGGTAAACACTGATTTCTGTCATCTGTTAGAAATGCTGTCTGCTGAAAAATTTGTCAGTATATCACTATAACTCTATAATATGAGCTATATTAGTGGGCCAATGCCCCCTTTTTATGCCCCCCAGATCAAAATCTGGGGGGCATATTGTTTTTGCCCTGTCTGTTTGTTTGTTTGTTTGTTTGTTTGTCTGTTTGTCTGTTTGTTTGTCAGCAACTTTAACATTGGTCATAACTTTTGAGCCAGTACAGATAGAGACTTGATATTTGGTATGCATATGTATCTCATAAAGCCGCACATTTTCAGGGGTGACATGTCAAGGTCAAGGTCATCCTTCAAGGTCAGAGGTCAAATATATGGGTCAAATTACCGACTGTAACATTGGCCATAACTTTTGGACCAGTAGAGATAGAGACTTGATATTTGGCATGCTTGTGTATCTCATGAAGCTGCACATTTTGAGGGGTGACATGTCAAGGTCAAGGTCATCCTTCAGGGTCAAAGGTCAAATTATGTTTTTTTGGCTGTAACTTTAACGCAACTTTAACATTGGTCATAACTTTTGAGCCAGTACAGATAGAGACTTGATATTTGGTATGCATATGTATCTCATAAAGCCGCACATTTTGAGGGGTGAAATGTCAAGGTCAAGGTCATCCTTCAAGGTCAGGGGTCAAATATATGGGTCAAATCACCGGCAATAACTTTTGGACCAGTAAAGATAGAGACTTGATATTTGGCATGCTTGTGTATCTCATGAAGCTGTACGTTTTGAGGGGTGACATGTCAATGTCAAGGTCATCCTTCAGGGTCAAAGGTCAAATTGTCTGTTTCTTTGTCTGTAACTTTAACATTGGTCATAACTTTTGAGCCAGTACAGATAGAAACTTGATATTTGGCATGCATATGTATCTCATAAAGCCGCACATTTTGAGGTCTGACATGTAAAGGTCAAGGTCACCCTTAAAGGTCAGAGGTCAAACATATGGGTCAAATCACCGACTTTAACATTGGCCATAACTTTTGAACCAGTACAGATAGAAATTTGATATGTGGCATACTTGTGTATCTCATGAAGCTGCACAGTTTGAGGGGTGACATGTCAAGGTCATCCTTAAGGGTCAAAGGTCACCAACTTCAAATTGGCCATAACTGTTGAACCAATAGAGATAGAGTCTTGATATTTGGTATGCATGTGTATCTCATGAAGCTGCACATTTTGTGGGGTGACATGTCAAGGTCAAGGTCATCTTTCAGGGTCAAAGGTCACAGACTTTAACATTGGCCATAACTTTTGAACCAGTAGAGATACAGACTTGATAGTTTGTATATATGTGTTTCTCATTTGGCTGCACAGTTTGAGGGGTGACATGTCAAGGTCAAGGTCATCTGTGAAGGTCAAAGGTCATTAACATTGGCCATAACGTTTGAACCAGTAGATATACAGCCTTGATACTGGTATGCATGTGTATCTCATGAAGCCGCACAGTTTGAGGGGTGACATGTCAAGGTCAAGGTCACCCTTCATGGTCAAAGGTCACCAAGTTTTAACATTGGCCATAACTTTTGAACCATTAGAGATACAGACTTGATATTTGGTATGCATGTGTACCCCATGAAGCTGCACAGTTTGAGGAGTGACATGTCAAGATCAAGGTCATCCTTCAGGGTCAAATATCATATTGAGGGGGCATAGTGTTTCACAAACACATCTTGTTGATTGGAAATATTTTAAAAATCTTTTCCGAAACTGGAAGACTTGGACCTTTGATGTTTGGTATGTAGCATCCCTTAATGGTTCTTTTCCAATAGTACTGTTCAAATTATGACACCTTGGCAAAAAAAGCCTGGCCCCAGATTACATGAATTCATTGTAAATAAAGAGACATCATGACCCTCTTGTTTCCGTGTTTTGGACAGGAAAATTTGCAAATAGGTCGGAAAAGTCGGGGAAAGTTAATTTCTATAATTTTACTTAGCTTCCTATGCCCCGATTTGAAGACTGAAATTATCAGTATTGCTGTTGCCCTTTAACAGAAAATCTGAAGTTGCGCTGTATTTAGTTAATGACAATTTTAGCTCTTTTTGATTGCCTTTCGACCGGCCGGCTATCTATCCATCCGTCAGCAAATGTTTTAAGCGACATCTCCTTTGAGGCAGAATGTAACCAAACTTTATGGAGATGATCTTTGTATCATGCTCTATAAAAGGTGTTAAAAGAATCCGGATCCATGTAGAGCTATGCATGACTGCCATGGCAACCAAACGGAAATTCTTTTAATAGATAGAAATAGTATTTCTGTGACCATTTACCCCCTGGTAGCCAACTAGCCATGTTTTTATACGCTCATTTGAAACAAACAGGACATATTATGGAATGGCGCTGTCTGTCCGTCGGACTATCGGTCTGTCTGTCCGTCTGTCTGTAACATATCTAAATCAAGTTCTGCTTGGTGTATCCTTCTCAAATTTAACCACAATGTTTATCTGGACATGCTACAGTAACCTGTCCAGTCCCGGTATGTATATCCAAGGTCAAGGTCACACGAATTCAATTGGACATGGAATTTGGTTTAGTATTTGCATTTGGGCAAATATGTTAAATGTCTATAACTCAAGTTCTGCAAGTCCACTTATTTACATATAACCCTTTGAAATAAAGCCTTGAAACTTTGAACATCGTACATTTGGTCTTAGAATTAGCATTTAGCAAATTAAGATGTTAACCTCAGTTTATGTTGAACAGAGCCTCGACGGGCGTATATTGTACCCCCTTGCATTTTTTATATAAAACAAAACATTTAACATTTCTTGTTAAAATATCTTTTTATATAAAAACATGGCCACCAGGAGTTATGGCTAGATTTCCTAATATATATAACTATATAGAAAACCTTTAAAAATATTCTCCGAAACGAATTGTCCAATTTAGATGGCATTTGATAGGAATAGTTGCCTGGTGTGGATCCTTTACTAAACTTGTAAAAATCATGTTCATGTCTCAAAAAACATGGTTGCCAGTCGGGATTATATTTCCTTATATAACTATATAGAACAGCTTTAAACATCTTCTCCAAAGCTGATGGTTAAATTTGAATGGTCTTTGGTAGGAATAGTCACCCGATGACCCTTTATCAATATTGTTAAAATGTTTACAGAAACCTTATTTTTTTCTCCAAATGCATTCATCAGTCTGTGGTATATAATATTACTTAAATGCATTCCTATCGAGGAATAGAACATAATCTCCCAATGTTGTACCATGTTCGTTAGCGGAATGGTATAACTTTAATATGACTGCAAAGTAAAAAACAAAGCTATCTAGAGGTTTGTTTTTGTCACAGAAACAGATGTCTCCCCATCCCATCCTCTTCCCAATACACAAGTGTAATGTCTGTAACTCCAAACTTATCAGGGTTTAATTTTTAAGTCATCGGGGGCAATAACTCCAACGTAGTCAGGGGGAGACAATTCAAAAACCACAGGTACACAACAATACATGCTGGTCAACATTCCTGTGAAGTTTGGTGACTCTAGTACTAGTGATTTCAGAGATACATGTGACACAAAGTAAAGTTTCTCTTATTTTAAGTCATAAGGGGCAGTAACTCCAAAGTTATCAGGGGAGACAATTAAAAAAACTATGCTGGTGAACATTCCTGTGAAGTTTGATGACTCTAGCCCTACTGGTTTCAGAGATATGTACAGCACAAAGTTTCTCTAATTTTAAGTTATCATATCAGGGGCAATAACTCAACAATTATCAGGGGGAGACAATTCAAAACACCCAGGCGCACAACTCATGCTGGTCAAAATTCCTGTGAAGTTTGGTGACTGTAGCCCTAGTGGTTTTAAAAATATGAATGACACAAATTTTCATTATTTTTAAGTAATCATAACAGGAGCAATAACTCCAAAGCCATCAGGGGAGACAATTCAAAAATCCCCGGTGCACAACAACTCATGCTGGTGAACATTCCTGTGAAGTTCGGTGACTCTAGCCTTAGTGGTTTCAGAGATATGCAAGACACTAAGTAAAGTTTGTCTAATTTTAAGTCATCAGGGGCAGTAACTCCAAAGTTAACAGGGGGAGACAATTCAATAACCCCAACTGCAAAACAACTCATGCTAGTGAACAATCCTGTGAAGTTGGTGACTCTAGCGCTACTGATTTCAGAGATATGCGAAACACAAAGTTCATATGAATTTAAGTGTACATATCAGGGGCAATAACTCAAGAATTATCAGGGGGAGACAATTAAAAAAACCTAGGTTCACAATAACTCATGCAGGTGAACATTCCTGTGAAGTTTGGTGACTAGTACTAGTGGTTTCAGAGATACGCGCAAACACAAAGATTTTCTAATTTTAAGTCGTCAGGGGCAATAACTCCAAATTTATCAGGAGACAATTAAAAAAAAACAGGTGCACAACTCATGCTAGTCAACATTCCTGTGAAGTGTGGTGACTCTAGCCCAACTGGTTTCAGAGATATGCACGACACAAGTTTACTGACAGACAACTCTGGCAAAAACAATATGTCTCCCCATAAATGGGAGAGACATAATTATAACAGTGGGAGAGGGAAAATCGGGGTGCTGGAAATGACCATTTCAGTCAACTAAAGTCTCGACACAGTGTACAGTGATTGAGACTTCAATTTCTATCATACCACAATGATCAATCATTGAAACTATTTACTGGATGAAATTCTACCATGGCAGAAATTGTAGAAATAGGTCATATCTGATAAGCAAACAGAGCACTCTTACAGGAGCTGTTGGATCTGATTTTGATCTTCCCTGTTTGCAAAGGTACCAAAATGTGTCCTAACATAGTAAAGCTTTAAGCTAGTCTGCTTGTTAGACAGTCCTCTTAAAAACATGTTCATTAAACATGTTTTCATGTAAATAATAGAGCATGTAGAAACAAAAGGTATTCAATACATTTAATCAACATGAAATTCTTGTTGACTGAATGATAATATTTATCAGACTGGAAATATTTCAAAAGAACCAGATATAGATATTTTTTCAATTTTTTCTATACAAAAACGCAAATCTTGATCACATGGCATTCGCAAAAATGGTAATATTAAAAGAAAATCTCGTTTGAAAATGACTCTTCTTGGTCTACATACTTTACGTCTGGCAAACATGCCATGCTTTCTAGACTTTCCTCCTTATCTATATGTTCATTAAAAGAAATTGACGAGCAAGCCGATAAAATTATTTTTAGATCAGATCCTCTCATAAGAACGGCTAGTTTGATACAAAGCTTTACTCTATATGTTCTCAGACCGAACATTGACAAATTATCTGAACACCAAAGATTCTTCTTGAAAATTCCTTTTATTAATAAAGGTATTGATTTGATTGACCTCCAAAGTATTTTTAGAGACAAAAATGTAATTGACACTATTCCTAAATACTTCTGAAAATACAGAATCACCTATCATCTGCTACAAATATAATAAACCCATCAGAAATACAATTTTCAACTATAATAAAATTGTGGCCGACCTTAATTCCTGATAATTGAGATTGCGCCACCTCAAATTTTGCTGTTCTCCGGCTGGTCATGTGATTACTGGTAATTTTGAGATAATTATATAGATATATGTTTACCATCTCTTTTGAATAAAGGTCCCAAATATAGAATACCATCCATGATAGATTTTAACTCTTGTCGAGTTCAGATTGCGATGGCTTTACAAAATTTTAGTATTAAATGGTGTCGAAAAGAACATGTTGAGTCTAATGCTCTTTCTAGTCGGAAAAAACTAATTTTTGATATTATTGATAAACGCATTTCCTTTTATAGCTCTAATAAACACCTTCTTCCACCTAAACCTAGAATTTCTTTTAGACATCTTAAAAGGGGTTTACAGGATTTCCATTCAAAATACGTTTTTGTTCCTGCTGATAAGGCATCGAATAATGTGATTACTATTTGACGATTACATGATATCGATGTCTTGAAGCAGGAAGTTATTAATACCAAGTCATACATTTCAGTTACTACTGACGAAAAGACCATCGTTTCAGACCATGTCAAAAAGTGTGAACAACTTGGAACCGATATTAAAATTACACAACATAAACTTCCTACAATGTATTGGTTACCAAAACTACATAAAAAAACATATAAAGCATGTGTCATTGCAAATTCTAGGTCATGTACAACTACTAAATTGTCTATACTTTTGACTTCTTGTTTTTAACAAAGGTAAAGGAACATGTAATGTTCTACTGTGATAAGACTTATGAAAATTCTGGAATAAGTCTCTTCTGGTCTATTAAGAACTCTTCAGAAGTCTTAAACAAACTTAAGAACAAAAGGTATCTTGCATCCACTGTAAGCACGTACGATTTTTCTACTCTGTACACAACTCTTCCTCATATTTCAATTAAGGATAAGCTTACTAACTTAATCTAGAAAGTATTTGCCCGGGAAAAAACATCATTCTTGGCATGTAATGCTGAAAAAGTTTTCTTTACTGATGAGCAAATGAAATATTACACCAATTGGACTTGCTCAGAAGTTTGCGAATCACTAGCCTTTCTTTTGGATAACATATTTGTACGTTATGGGAATGCTATATACCGTCAGGTAATTGGTATTCCCATGGGTACGAATTGTGCACCACTTGTCGCAGATTTGTTTTTGTACTGCTATGAGAGATATTTCATGTTACGTTTGAATTCTCAATCACAAGAAGATGTTATAAAAGCCTTCAATGAAACTTTTCGATATTTTGATGATAGTTTTAACTTAGATAACCCTTTCATTGATGCTCTGATTCCTACAATTTATCCTAAAGAACTCAAATTGAATAAAGCTAACTCGCCCCGACAATTATGCAGCGTTTCTTGATCTCGACCTTAAAATTGATAATGGAATGATTTCTTCTAAAATATATGACAAAAGAGATGATTTTGATTTTAATATTGTTAATTTTCCTCATCTTGACGGGGATGTTCCCCGTGCTCTATCTTATGGGGTTTATATATCTCAACTTATTCTACCCCCCCACAACGAAGTTTGGGGGGGGGTATACTGGAATCAGTCTGTCCGTCCGTCTGTCCGTCCGTCCGCACTCACCAATGGGTAGTTGTGTGACTTTTTCTAACTAGTCGCACAAGTAAAATCATTAACCTGGCCATCTCTTGTGACATTAACCTGGCCATTTCTTGTGACATTAACCTGGCCAGTTGTGGGACATAGGGTTAGGGTTAGGGTTAGCTTCCAGATCATTCTTTTCCAAAGTTAGAGCCAAAAATAGTTTTTCTTGTGGGACTAGTCCCACAAGAAAAGATCAAAGGAAAAAGTCACACAACTACCCATTTGTTAGTATGTCCGTCTGTCCGTCCGTGGACACAATTTTGTCCGGCCTTCTTCTTCTACAGTTTTGCTTCAATTTTGTTGAAAGTTCATATATAGCCATATGACCATATAAACCTGTGCACCGCATATTTCCGTTATGATCGGACCACTACTTCAGGAGTTATCTCCCCTTTTTAGTCCCGTACCAATGTTTTCTGGACTTTTTATGGAAGTGACTCCAGATATCAACTCTATATTTAGTACAAAGCTAAATCTGTATAAGTTACAGCTTATGTTACAATCTCAGTCCGGTTGAATAATTATTTCCAGAGTTATTGCCCTTGTACTTTAATTTTTTCTTCAAATTTGGGATTTTCCGGGCTTTTCTTGGAAGTGGTTGCAGATATTAACTTTATATTTGGCATAAAGCTAACTCTACATGATTTACAGCTTAATTCCCAATCTCAGTCTGGTTGAATAATTTTTGCCAGAGTTATGGCCCTTGAACTTTAATTTTTTGTCAAATTTTGAGTTCTCCGGACTTTTCTTGGATGTGGTTGCAGATATTAACTTTATATTTGGCATAAAACTAACTCTACATGATTTACAGCTTAATTCCCAATCTCAGTCTGGTTGAATAATTTTTGCCAGAGTTTTGGCCCTTGAACTTTAATTTTTTGTCAAATTTTCAGTTTTCCGGTCTTTCTTTGGAAGTGGTTGCAGATATTAACTTCATATTTGACATAAAAATAAATCTAGATGAGGTACAGCTTAAAGGTCAAGTACACAGATTGGGTTTTCGTCAAATTCTGATAGTATACAGTTAGTTAAACACCAAGCTGTAAAAAATTCTTACCGTTTTCATCTTGTTTTGATTAAAATCGAGTTTTTATTGTACCACTAACCGTTCATTTTGAAAATAGATACATGATTATCTCCCTTGCGTAGTGACGTCACTGATGTACATGCCAGTCAGGGATCCCATTGACAGGGGGGGAATGTACACAGAAACTTAACATTTTCCTTAAAATTAACGCCTCTGCAAACATAGTAGATCCAGATCAGAGCATACAGGAACCGTCTAATTAGGGTTTGTTTTGTTTGCTTACAAAATTAGATAAAACCCAACTCAACAGTTTCTATAAATACCCAAAATTATTTTAACACTTTTCCAGACATTACGTCCATGGATTAACCATAGAAAGTGACACTTTATCGAGTAGGGGAAACTATTTATGGGGTGTGATGTTTATTTTAGGTGTGAAATACAATGATACTTAATATTAAACACGTGTTTTAATTTTGTTAATTTTAACCCTTCCCTTGCTGAATTTTAAAATACATTTCTCCTTCTTTTTTACCCATGCCATGTTGTAACATTACATATATCTTTACTGTGTACACGTATTTCGCTGTGCAATCACTGCTATGGAATGCACTTGTTGCACAATCAACTTGTAAATAGTGCAGACCCTGATGAGAAGCTCCTGCAGGAGCTGTCTCATCTGGGTTTTCACTATTTTCAGGTAGGTATATTGACGTGAATGGCAAGCGAAGAGTTATAACTTACTTTACCTGTCTGTGAATTTACACTATTCATAACCTATAATTTTAAAATGGGATGAGGTTAGAACCAAGACCATTAGCAAATAGTGTAGATTCAGATCAGAGGGACCATTTGGGTCCCGCCCATGAGTTGTGTCCAAACAACTTTTAGACAGAACCGGACAACTTGAGATGAATTTCGTATTTAGGCAAAGTGGGTTCAGATGAAATTGGACGTTCTCATTACTATGTATAAATGTACGTGCTTTCGAAAAAGAAATTCCACCAAAATACAGAAAAATAGGAAATAATTTATTTATTTATTTTACTTTAATATTTGCAATACCAAAATGATGCATTACTTTCACAAATTTGAGTAAAGGTTGAAATACCAAAATATGTATTTTGTTGTGAAAATGAGAAAAAAAGTGGATCTTGATAACAAATGGTTGTCAGTCTTGAAGAATTACTATTTTTTTATTCATATGTTCATGTTTCTAAAGCTTGTGAATTATGTTTAAATGACTGGACCAACTACAAATGAAAATGTCTATAAATATATGGTCAACACATTAAAACTGTTACCACAATGTTTCAATATACTCGTTTATGTGCAATTTAATTATGTTTTGTAGGCAAACAACAGCAATCATAGCCATTGGAATTTCTCTATGAATGAATGTGTTAAATGGCCTTAGGCCACATTGTAATATATTGTACTAAGCCATATTATACACGAATGCCCCATGCAGGGTCAATTGTCTCCAGATGTCAGTTATCATAGTGGCCGTAAGTTAAATACCCACCATGGGACAATGATAAGTACGTGACCATAAAACCCGCTTCCTGTATATTACGTATGTTTGCATTCTTTTATGTAGCTGTGGTAAAGTATCAAAAGAATCAATCATTGCGGACATGTTGCCTCAAAGTTAGTTTGGCATTACGTAGGTAATAATCAGTAACGCACCCAATGAACAATTCCGTAAATTACAGTAATCCAGAATGACTTTTTTTCTATGGATCTATGGTCAAAATTGTCCAAGTTCCAAAATTGCCAAAAGGATCATATTTATGATAAACTATTTCCCTGATGAAAAATTATGTGTGAGTAAATTACTTCACGAATATAAACCCTTCATTCCACGTGCCTGTTTATGCCAATGCAAACATAGTAGACCCAGATCAAACGTATTGAAACAAATTTACAAACATAGTAGATCCAGATCAGAGAGCTTCTTTTGTAGCTCCCTGATCAGGTTCTTGTCGATTTGCTTATGAACTAATATACCGGTGGGTCTGGTTGTACAATTACTGCCATAGCCTGTGCTCATATATCATTAACTCTCCATGAAATAATTATTTCTTACACAAATATTCATAAAGAAGATCTAAAGGCTTTTTCTTCACAATGTTAACTTAAACTTTTCAAATGGATCATTGGCTCTGACAGACCAATTAGGATTAGATCAACAAAATTTCATAAGCAAACAGAGCAGAACCTGATCAGACAGCTTTTACAGGAACTGTCCGATCTGGATCTACTCTATTTGAAAATGCGCGTGAAGCCGTTTGTATAAGAAGAGAATGATTGGGAAATTGATTAAAAGCAAATTAGGTGTCACCTGCCAACAGTGCTAAATTGTGTTTATTAATCAATAATCATTTTTTCTCTAAAGAATATTTATTAAAAGATTTCATGACCTCATGAATATTCATTACAGGGATTAGAGACGCTAGACAACCCTGATCGAATCTTAAGAAATAAGTCTACGGATTAAGCAATTAGAGCAGATCCTGATCAGACAGTTCCTGCGTGATTTTGGTTAATGCTGTTAACAAAACGTTTGTATAGAATAATGTTCCACGAAGAAAAAACCCATTAACCTACAGTGCTAGACCTAAGTCAGATTTATAACAGAATGTAACATATCCTTTTTTATAGTTGAAGACCCAAGTCGTCGACTGCACTATTTTCTCTAGTATAAATTTCACTGAAAACAGCCATCGAGACAAAATGTTAGCTGACCCAATATAAATCACATCACGTTTTCTTGAACTTCTCGTCTTTTGGTAATTTAAATAATCCTATTTAATCTCTGTCGGACTAGGAGCTACACCCATAGGCAGGAATACACACATATGCATCACAAGTTACCATTTTAGCACTCAAAACGAAGCAGAAGTACATTACGTGCGATTCTTTTCTATACGATATCTAGTTCGACATTATAGCGAATGTTCAGCAGTGACGTCATCACAAGGGAGATAAGCGAGCGACCAAAATCAGCCAGTGCTTACTTATCGGTGATATATGACAGCTGCTATGTGCGATATGACAGTATTTTTTTGTGTTTTCGAAACTACGTCGTACAAGGTACCCATTTGTCAAATATTTACGAAAAAGTGTCCCACCTGTGTACTTGACCTTTAAGTTCAAATATCGGTCTGGTTGAATAATTTTTGTCAGAGTTATGGTCCTTGAACTTAATGTTTTTCTGAAAAGGTACCTAGCTTTAGAACTTTGGATTTGACAAAAACCTCATGAAAAGGTCTTATTTCTAAGAATTATTCTTCATTTTTATTACATAAATTGGGTTGGAGCATGTATTGTTTTTAAATCTCTTCACGTTTCTGTATGTACATATGTTCAGATTGATGATAGGTGTTCTGACAAGCAGACAGGTGGGGGGTATTCGTTAGCCTTTGGCTTACAGTTCTAGTTCATTTTGCTAGAGCTTGTTCATCTATTGACGATTTTAACAGTCGAAATCTCATTTTAACTGAAAAAGTGCGTAAGCAAGGATATAGATACCATAAACTAAGAAAAACTTTTTCTAAATTTTACTATCGAAATCTCTCGCTTATTGGCAAGTACCAATCTAATCTCAAGGAGCTTCTGCGACACGGTGTTTCACATCCTGAATTTTATGGTGATGTGATTTACAAACTTCGTAAAATTATTGGACATCCCCATTTTCTCACTTTGTTCATCAAATATGTTAAAAAATTCATTAAAAAGGGATATGATCCTGTAGTACTACAACATACTGCATGTTTGGTTGTGAACCCTTTTACAGCTGGCAATCACGCTGGCCTCCTTGCATGTACGCCGACAAGGTTTAGTACTCTATGAAGGCGACCTCTTAAATCCAGAAATGGAAGGAGAACGTCGGATATCTGTACTATTTCATTTTTGTCGTACCCTTTATTACTTTTCTACAGTTACACTGTTTGCAGCTCATTCATAGAGTACACTAGCGATAGGTGGATACAGTTTGTTTACTTAAATGTTTTCGTTATACATGCACTTTACCACTGTATTTGCCGTCACTGTTGTTGTAGATTAGTCATAGAGGGGGTACGTTTATTTACACTGTTTGTCTTTTAGGGTGGGGATGGAATAAGTGTGAGGTTGGGCGCCCATAAACCGGTTTAACCCCCCAGTGACTTTTGTCACTGACCGTTCCAAGGCGGTGCCTCCATTTTCCCCCTATTGTGTTTTTGTTTTGTCTTTGTGCGTCTCTTGTTGTTTTTATAGTTATGTACATTTGCTGTTTCCTTGTGTTGCTGTTCGGGCGACTGTTTGTTCTGTATGTGGTGTTTCCTGCATGACTCATTTTTGTACTTTTAATGTATTAAACATGCTAAAATTGCTGTGATTTGCTATCCATTGAACACACCTATTCAGCCAGAAGATAAATCTTGTTATATAATACAGTGACTTCTCATACAAATGTACTTTGGTTCCCAAATTTTCCATCTTGCAGTTTCACTTTCATCAGATTTATGTTGTTAGTTGAAATATTGTATCGACAGTTAATTTATTTGCAGTTGAAATCAGCAAAGGACAGTTTCAAAGAATTTCTGCAGAAAAACGATCTTCTTGGTGACGTTGCCAGACTATCAAAAAGCTTAGAAGAGTATGGTGAGAAAATGAATCTTCAAGATGAAAGATTAGGCCAACAGGATGAAAGAATAGGTCAGCAGGATGAAAGACTAGGTCAGCATGGTGAACAACTAGGTCAACAGGTTGAACAACTAGGTCAGCATGATGAAAGATTAGGCCAACATGATGAAAGAATAGGTCAACAGGATGAATGGCTAGGTCAGCATGGTGAACAACTAGGTCAACAGGACGAAAGACTAGGTCAGCATGATGAAAGACTAGGTCAGCATGGTGAACAACTAGGTCAACAAGTTGAACAACTAGGTCAGCAGGCTCAAAAGATGGATCAACATGGTCAAAGAATAGACGACCAAGATCAGAGACTTTCCAAAATTGAAGAAACCATGAAGGTTAGTACATATGGACGTTAAACACAGTGAAATCTACAATTAGAAAACTACCTCGGTTGTATAAAATCTTGCTCAAGTGAAGACACAATGCTTTATGACCGCCTTTCGCTGCCACATTTTGTCATCTGCAAACTTTGTCGTCTGCTACAATTTTTGTAATGCTCAGGGTGAGCTTAAGTGATCATCTGATGCCCGTCGTTCGTTGTCAGTCGTCTGCACTTTGAACCTTTTAAAAGTCTTCTTCTCTGAATATTCAGGGTTCTCAGCTTTCGTCTTTGGCACATATCATCATCTGTAGGTCCTCTACAAAGTGTATATAAATTATTTCAATGGGTTAAAAATTGGACCTGTCCCAGGGGTGACTTGTTTTCTATAGAAACATATAGTAAAAGCTTTGAAAATCTTCTGAAACTTGAAGATCCGAGTTTTGATATTAGGCACATAGCATCGTCAGTAGATACTCAGCAAAAGTGATATAAATTATGCCACTGGGATCAAAATTGGCCCAGCTGCAGTGGTGGCCAATTTTCTATGGAAACATTTAGTGAAAACTTGGAAAGTCTTTTCCTCTGAAACTGAGAGATTCTCAGCATTTATCTTTGGCACGTAGCATCATGTTTAGGTCCTATAGATACAAAAGTCTATAGGAACATTTAGTGAAAAGTTTGAAAATCTCCTGAAACTAGAAGATTATCAGCTTCATATTTGGCATATAGCACCATGTTCATGTGCTCTACAAACTTTGTATGAATTGTGCCCCTGAGATAAAATGAAGTCCCCCACAGCGCTAGCCAGTTTTCTATAGAAACATGTAGTGAAAACTGAAAATCTGCTGAAACTGGACAGTTCTCAGCTTTCATATTTGGCACATAACGTAAACTTCAGGTCTTGTATTAAATATATACAAATTATAATCATCTTATAATTTCATTTACATTATTTATTCGTCTCTAAATGACCATCGTTTTCGATTTGACGTAAAACATCATTCATTCATTCATTAAAACTTGACTTTGACCTTGTAGCTTACCGAGTCTCAGATTGATTAGATTTTGACTACGTTAAATCTGGATTTATTGGTGGATTTAATTGTCTGATTGCAGACTCGGTTTTATTGAAACTGTTCATGAAAAGTACTTAAAAGTGCACTAGTATACTCACGCCACCTAGCACCAACTTAAGCAGTATGCAATTTGTTAATACTATTAACATTAAAACTAATGGTCCCAAAGGACCAGAAAATATAACAACACTGGGAATGAAGTACAGGGTGAATTTATACAGTATCGCACAAGCACCTTACACCTGCTTTTGTGAAGTGCATATATTCTGAAAGTGGGAGATCCTTCAACAGCAAATGTAGCAATGTGAAAAGGGAAAATTGCAGACTCGGTTTTATTGTCTGTTCATGAGTAGTAATCGAAATCACAGGGGTCTGGACCGCTTCGCTGGGGTCTATATATACTATATAATAACAAGGGTTCCAACTAGCAGAACGGATATCCGTGTACCACGGGTACAAATATGACTGTAACTCTTACAATTTAAATGATAATTTCGTAATTCTATCGGCTATTTAAAGCCAATATATTGTTCTATCAAATAAATATAATCTTTTAACGGTAACTTATGAACAAGTATCAATCCAACAATGATTTTCTGAAAATTTATTAGGTTATTAGCAAACGTTCGTTCACTCCGGTTTCACTATATCACAGCAATAACCTGGCAATTTGCAGTTCAAAAAATGGCGTGAGTCAATAAAACGAATGAATTCTAACACCCACCTCCAATTATTTAGTCCCCAGCATCAAAAGAATGATGTAAAACTAGCGAGTTTTGTCAGTTTGCTTCAAATCGTCGAGGAAGAGCCATTGTACGTGACGTCACGGATTTTCCAACTTTTCCTTCGCTCGTCCAATGAAATGGCTCCATTCAAATTTGTTGCAAAATGGTAGCATCCGAAAAGAAACATAACGACAGACGGAAAGGCCGCTGTTGCTTGTTGCTTATTTATTAAGAGGACAAAACAAATGAAGATTGGTGATATAATTGGGTTGTTTTATTGAACCACGCCATCTTTTGAACTGAAAATCGCCAGGTTATGGCTGTGATATAGTGAAATCGGGATGAACGAACGTTTGTCAATGACCCAGAAAACACGTGAAATTATGAGAAAATGGTTGTTGGAATGTTAATTGCATGTAATTACCATGAGAAGATTATATTTATTTGATAGTAAAATATATTGGCTTTCAATAGCCGAAAGAATTACAAAATTATCATTGAAATTGCAAGAGTTACATTCATATTTGTACAAGTGGTACACGGATGTCCGTTCTGCTAGTTGGAACCCTTGTTATTATATAGTACATATAGACCCCCATGAAGCGGTCCAGACCCCTGTGATCGAAATTGCAACACTTCTGAAGCCCCCTAGCACCGGCCTAATCAGTATTCAATTCGTCAGAACTAATAACCAGAAAATATAATACTGAGAATGAAGTACTACTGCATATGTAGGTCGCAGGAGCAAAAATAGTTTTTAAATAACCAATTTCTTTAATAGCCTCTTTTCGTAAGCCGCTCAATCAATTTCCAACAAATGTCACAGAAAAGTGGTCCTTTAGCAAATTTATATCAATGGATATGATTGGCTATACAGTATAAGAATGTGATTTAAAGATATTTAAATGAAAAATTCTCTCTTTAACTGAATGGAATTTGATACAATTGCATAGGAATGATCCTTAGATGGTCCTCTGTCAAATTCAGATTCACTGGCTTGAACCCTTTTGACAGTTGTACTGGAAAATATCAGACTACATGGCCTATTACCCTTCGCTTGCTATTCACATCAATATACCTACCTGTAAATAGTGATGACCCAGATGACACAGCTCCTGCAGGAGCTGTCTCATCAGAGTCTGCACTATTTACAAGTTGATTGTGCAACCATTGCACTCCACAGCAGTAATTGCACAGCGAAATACTTCTACACAGTGAAGAGATGTGTACAGAGTTGCCACGCGTCAGGGAAAAGTCAGGGAAATCTAAAAATTTTCAAGGTCAGGGAATTGTCAGGGAATTTTGAGAACTGTCAGGGAAATTTGAAAATATAGGTACAGTAAAACCCCAAACTCTCGAACCGCGGAATACTTGTTAACTACCTTTAATTTGAACTAATTCTACGGTCCCAACTCCTTCCTTCTTAAATTCTATATGTTCGACCTCGGATAATTCGACCATGCGAAACTCAAACTTTCGAACTCATCTCCCGGTCCGCTGGTTAACAAAACAGTGCAAAGTACCTTTGATAATTCGAACCGTTGTCTTACCTGTATGGATGTGCGTCGAACCGAAGATTCACACCTCACAGGTGACTATCTCAGCTCGCCAATAATTACGTGATTGGTAGACAATGGGTGAAAGTGTGATATTTTATCAAGGTGTTTGTGAAGGTTGTTTTGAGCTAACATTGACTATCATATCGTAGGGCTATAACACGATCGAAAAGTTAACTGCATCATTCACAATAGCAGAAATAACATTTGGACGAATATATTTGTTCTCCTCTGTTTTTATCTGTGAATGTAAAACAGTTGAGTAAATTATGGCCCTATATGCGAATCCACATACGAAAACACAAGGAATAGTTTGTCCCCAAGACTCGTCTGTTGCAACCGTTTACGTGACGTAATTTTACCATTTTCGTGTGTTCTCGTAGATATTTAA
Source organism: Azorinus chamasolen (assembly GCA_963576725.1). Lineage (NCBI taxonomy): Eukaryota > Metazoa > Mollusca > Bivalvia > Cardiida > Solecurtidae > Azorinus > Azorinus chamasolen. The sequence goes on along the minus strand of OY755250.1, from coordinate 45,270,759 downwards.
ATGGGCCGTAGACCGTTGTGTACATAAACTGTGACCATGATGATTGGTCGTTCAGTCTCGGTTTTTATCCAGACCAAAGTGGCGAGATATGTACATAGCATAGATACGTTCATGGTAGAATCACGAAATTTGGAATAATGGGACGATGTTTTTATAGAATTATGGGTTGCATTTGTATTTTCATTGTATTGCAAAGGCAGCAAAACTGAGTTTTGTTATAGAAGTTTGTTTAAATTCATTTTCGACATAAAAAATAGTTTATTCCCAAACTCACGTTAGAACAATTTCTGTACCATTTGCTAACAAACGAATATGAGACTCGGATCTTTCGAACCACCCTAATTCGAACTAAAATTTATGGTCCCCAAGGTGTTTGAGAGATTGGGGTTTTACTGTAATTGTCAGGGAATTTTGAAAACGTGAGAATGAAGGTTATATATTTTTAAAAACCCATAACTTATTACTATAATTATACAACAGGGCCTGGGTGAAGAAGGAGAAATGTATTTTAAAATTCAGCAAGAGAAAGGTGAACCATGGCAATACATGTCCATCATAGCCCTATTGTAACAGGAAAATGTTAGACTATATATTTTACATACGTTTTCACTTTCAGCATAAAGATGAAACCGCTACTCATAAAAGTACTTGTAGTTGGGAGGAACATTGCAAAGGTAGGTATGTTTGATATAGGTGAGTTGATTTAGGAGGTGGCTCAGCCATTTTCCAGTTGTAACATCGTGAAAAAGTTGCGACAAGACTGTGACTCGAACCCTTGTCCTCTGGCTTACCATGCCATCACTCTATCAGCTGAGCTACCAAACCACACAGTCTAATCCTATCAACTATTTCACCAAACTTGTTATCCGGCTACACACACCCACTCTACACAAGAATTTGTCCCAAATTCTTATTCAAAAGAACACTCCATGAGTTTTGTATTATTACAATTTTTATGCTCCATATTCGGACTGCGGGTTATTTACTTTGGGCTCCAAATGTAACATTGTGAAAATGTTGTGACTCGACTGGGACTCGAACCCATGGCCTTTGACTGTCCATGCTATCACTCTGAACTACCAAGCCACACAGTCTAAGCTTAAGAACTAATTGACCGCAATCTCTACCCGGGTACACAGTCAAATATAATTCATCAACTTTTGTGATTGTTCTAACATTCGAAGAAAACCACCAAAATAAACTAAGTTTTAGCTCACCAGAGCACTTAGTGCTCAAGGTGAGCTTTTGTGATCGCCCATTGTCCGGCGTCCGGCATTTGTCGTCCGTCGTCAACAATTTGAACCTTTAAAAATCTTCTCCTCTGAATCTACAGGGTTTTCATCTTTCATCTTTGGCACATAGTATCATCCTTAGGTCCTCTACAAAAGTTATATAAATTATGCCCCTGGGGTCAAAATTGGCCCCGCCCCAGGGGGGCCTTGTTTTCAATAGAAACATATAGTAAAACTTTGAAAATCTTCTTCTCTGAAACCAGAAGGTTCTCAGCTTTCATATTTGGCACATAAAATCATGTTCAGGTCCTCTACAAAAATTATATAAATTATGGCCCTGGGGTCAAAATTGGCCCCGCCCCAGGGTTGGGCAGTTTTCAATAGAAACAAATAGTGAAATCTTTGAAAATCTTCTTCCCTGACACTGGGAGGTTCTCAGCTTTCATATTTGACACATAGCATCATGTTCAGGTCCTCTACTAAATTTATATTAATTATGGCCCTGTGGTCAAAATTGGCCCCGCCCCAGGGGTGGGCAGTTTTCAATAGGACTGCAACGATACGCCCATGTAACGAATACGTGTCACGATACAGTATAGCGAATACGAATAAATATTCACGAATACGAATACAGTTACATAAACATGCTATGGCATGAGCTAATAAGAGTTACTTAAGCCAAAGCATGTCCAGACTGAGTCCATATTTAGGATGAGGAATATTTAAGCTTATAATGAAAATGCTACTGGAAATCTGCTGATAAGCAAGGGAAAAGTATGAGTTTAAATATTTAATTGGCAAAGTCACATAAACTAGAAACACTGAAAAGAAACTTGTTCAAAAGTAAACTGATCCAGTCCTATTGTAGTATTGTACTCTTTAGGCAATATGCATAAAAATAATACTAATTAAATTCAAATTCAAGAACCTTTCAAGCACCATCAAAATACAGTGCATTACACTGTATCTAATTGAATATAGCCTGCTGGTTTCGTCCATTTCTGGTGAATCGTGAACGAACTCAAATAAATTTGGTCAATAAATGTTGGGTACGTTCAGACATTGGGGCGCTCCGATAACTAACCGCTAGATCCAACAACTAGCAGTATTACTTCATTTCGTGGTGGCACACTTTACAAACAGTGATTTCATTGTTGGTTTTTCCTTCTGATCCCGTCAGAAACCCTAAATTATTCCAGACGGCGCTTTTATATTTGGTTGGAGTCTGAAAATCTCTTTCTGCCCCGACATTTTTATGAAACAACAGTTTGCGGTTGTCGTAAAAACTAAGAATTAGTCATATCAAAACAAACTTGTTTTCGGTAATTGTTTCGTGTATTTGAACCATTTGACTACTTTTCTGCAAAAAATTAAATGCAAGAGTACAGTTATTATGTCTGTTGAATCCAACAGGACCAACACACGGTGTCGTGATTTGTAAACATAAGAAGTCACCAAGAGTCATCTCCCTTGGTGTCACTGCGAAAAGACGTTTCGCACTGCGAAAAGATGTTTCGCAGCTGGAATGGTTCGCTCATATTTCAATTTCTGGCGAAAATATGTTGTTTTTCTTTTAATTTTGTTAATCTCCTATATGTCTAATTGTATTCGTCAATATTCGGTTCTTTGGGTAGCGAATATGATACACTCACCGCCAGAAACGATATTCGAATAATTCGAATACGTTAGTGTATCGTGACAGCCCTAGTTTTCAATAGAAACAAAAAGTGAAATCTTTGAAAATCTTCTTCTCTGAAACTGGAAGATTCTCAGCTTTCATATTTGGCACATAGCATCATGTTCAGGTCCTCTACAAAATTGATATAAATTATGGCCCCAGGTCAAAATTGGCCCCGCCCCAGGGGTTGGCAGTTTTAAATAGAAACAATAGTGAAATCTTTGAAAATCCTCTTCTCTGAAACTGGATGGCTCTTAGCTTTCATATTTAGCACAGAGCATCATGTTCAGGTCCTCTACAAAAGTTATATAAATTATGGCCCTGGGGTAAAACTTAACCCCGTCCCATGGGTGGGCAGTTTTCAATAGAAACAAATACGTGTAGTGACCCTTGGCCCTGGGGTGAAAATTCCCGTCCCAGGGGTAGCCAGTTTTCAATAGAAACATATAGTGAAAACTTTGAAAATCTTCTCGTCTGAAACTGGAAGGTTCTCAGTTTTCATATTTGGCACATAGCATCATGTTCAGGTCCTCTACAAAAGTTATATTAATTGTGCCTCTTGGGTCAAAATTAGCCCCATGGCAGGCTAGTTTTCTGTAGAAACATATAGTGAAAACTTTGAAAATATTCTCCTCTGATTGTCTGGTGAGCGCTTCAGGGCCATTCTGGCCCTCATGTTTCTAATTTCGATTTGAACTCGCCCAAAGAGAAAATCGGCATCATTTTCCTCTTCACTTGCCATGTTACTCATTTAGTGTTGCTACTATGACAGACAGATTTAAAGTTATCACACTGATGTTAGGGTAATTTAAGGTAGTCATTATTTTATTAATATATGAATGCAGTTCAGCTTCATTTCTCCTTCCAGTTATATTTACAGATCATGTCTCTTTAGCTTACCTGACACAAAGTCCCAGGATTAGCTATTGGATTGCACCGTGGCTGGCTGGCCTGAATTGGCCGTCGTCAATAAAGTCACTTGAGCTAAAAAAAGATTTATTAAACAATTTTGTCTTTAAACGACATTTCCTCGTAATCCAGTGTATTGATTCTCACCAAATGTCTGAGAAATGAATAAAAGGTGACTGTCTTTTTAGCTCCCCAGAGCACAAATTGCTCAGGGTGAGTTTTTGTGATCGCCCGTTGTCCGTCGGCGTGTATTGTCCGTCGGCTTTCGTCGTCCGTCGTCAACAATTTGAACCTTTAAAAACCTCTGAATCTACAGGGTTCTCAACTTTCATCTTTGGCACATAGCATCATATTCAGGTCCTCTACAAAAGTTATATAAATTATGCCCCTGGGGTCAAAATTGGCCCCGCCCCAGGGGTGCCTTGTAATTTGTTTTAATAGTAGAAATAGAAATATATAGTAAAATTTTGAAAATCTTCTCTGATGAAACTGGAAGGTTCTTAGCTTTCAATTTGGTTCATAGCATCATATTCAGGTCCTCTACAAAAGTAAATTATACCCCTGGGGTCAAAAATGGCCCCTCCCCAGGGGTGTCTAGTTTTCAATAGAAACATATAGGGAAAACTTTGAAAATCTTCTTCTCTGAAACTGGAAGGTTCAAAGCTTTCATATTTTGCACATAGCATCATGTTAAGGTCCTCTTCAAAAGTTATATAAATTATGCCCCTGGGATTAAAAAAATAGCCCGCCCCAGGGGTGGCTATTTTTCAATAGAAACTTGAGAGAAATCTTCTCTGAAACTGGAAGGTTCAAAGCTTTCATATTTAGCACATAGCATCATGTTCAGGTCCTCTACAAAAGTTGTATAAATTATGCCCTTGGGATCAAAATTGGCCCCGCCCCAGTGGAGGCCAGTTTTCAATAGAAACATATAGTGAAAACTTTAAAAATCTTCTCTGAAACTGGAAGGTTCACATAGCATCATGTTCAGGTCCTCTACAAAAGTTATATACAGTAAAACGGCGATAATCCGAGGAGCGATTTTCCGAGTATATGGCCTAATCCGAGGGAATTTGTATGGTCCGGACATGAAATCTATTATTTCAATACAACTATGTACCGTGTAATCCGAGTCTCGATAATCCGATTTTTCGAGCACGCTTCTCGGTCCCTTCAATCAATTGCTTCATTAAATTACCTGCCTAATCCGAGTAGGGCTGAAACGAGTACCCGAGTACCCGCGGGTCGGGTAGAAATTGACGAGTACCCGGGTACAAAATCACTACCCGTTACCCGGTATGGAATCTTAAGCAGAATCTAATTGTTAGTTTTCGTAACTGAGTGAAAAGAAAGAAAGCTAAAAACACGTTAAAGATAACATTTATTCAAGCATTCCTTTGTTTTTGAGCAGATAAAGCTTGAACAGGCAAGTAGACATAAAGACAGACATATGAAACAAACCTCCGTTAAAACATTGTTTGTTCGTAATTGACTGGTAAATGTGCGTTCGTAACTATTCGTTGTATTCCGTAAGGGTTCGGAATATAGAATTGCTGTGTAAGTTCCGTGTGGTAGATGTGTCGAATGTTGCTCCGCAGAGAGAATCAACCAATCAAATTTGAGGTCGCGGATTAGCCATGACATTTGTTAGTGTAACCCTTTCTTAACGGAAAATATCAATATATAGTCTACTTGTAAGGTGTATAACTGCGGACAGTACCTTGATCTTGAATCAGTTATCTATTTACACAAGATTTACGTCGGTGGGACAACAGAAGAATGATGGAATAGCCTACACTTTCGCCAGTTATGTACAATACACTTTGCTTTCACAAACAATAAATCTTTCATTTTAACTCGTTCTCAATTCCATGCATGGCCCGGCACGTCTGTAACAACCAGGTTTACGTCACGTTGCTGCTTTATTTGCGAAATTCAAGCAATGATTCATATTTCATTCGAGAAACCAATAATAACCAAGGGAGGATACTACAGTAGGTACTTACCACCATACGTCTTTATTATAGCGTTATCGGGTACCCGCGGGTAAATGCAGAACGGGTATCCGGGTAGAAAATCTGTACCCGTTTCAACCCTAAATCCGAGCATGCATCGCGGACACTTCGAAGTCAATTTATCACACCTCCATTGTTGATGTCTCGCGACTCCGTGTTTAACCCGCAATTAGAGGTGCCACTGTGTTAGTTTGCTACTATGTGTGAATAACACAGGGTCCAGCAGTATACACGTATGTTGGCAGTAATTGTGAGCGCATAATTGTGTATAATGCATCGATTCTTTACTTATATATAAGTGTAAACACCATTCACAGCCGAGACCGAAGTTTCACTGTAGTTTGCTCCGTTCAACGGACCCTTCACAATAAACCCAAATTTGGTTTCAAACTATTAGACATAGAACAGTCGTAGCTTCTAACCTCATACTTATGGATTTTAGTTTGCCTAAGTTTCCATTCGTCGACATTTCATTTTAGTTTTGGATGTTCAAAAACAATATCGTTTCGCTCCCGTACTGTTTCGTGATAAGAAAAATCAGGGCGAGTTGAATTAATTAATAATCGGAACACTCGGTGTTATTCGTCTGAAATACTCAATAAAGATTGTTTACTCTCATAATAAGCGTTTGGTTGAACGAGACTTTTCTAAAAATACGCAAACATATCAATTTATCTTTTATGCATTCTGTAGGCAAACAACACACGTATGTGCATACAATGTACGATATATTTGACACGTTGAATCCACACAGTATGAATTCATGGATAATCCGAGGGTAGCGGTAATCCGAGCATTTTCTCAGTTCCCGACAGTCCTCGGATTATCGCTATTTTACTGTACATAAATTGTGCCCATTTGATCAAAATTTGCCCTGCCCAGCCCCAGGATGGGCTAGTTTTCAATAGGAACATAAAGTGAAAACTCTGAAAATCTTCTCCTCTGATTGTCTGGTGAGCGCTTCAGACTCATTCTGGCCCTCTTGTATATATACTTAAATCCTTCCTTGCAAGGGCATTTAGATGGTCTTCTATCAAAGTTATATAACAGGTCCTGGTCTGTTGCATAAGTAGGTCACATGAGCTGAAAAAAATATATTAATTGAAATGTATTCAGAAAATATCCAGTTTTCAATAGAAACATATTGTGAAAACTTTGAAAATCTTCTTCTCTGAAACTAGAAGGTTCTCAGCTTTCATATTATCATCATCTTTAAATTAGGTCAAATTATGTCCCTGAGGATAATACTGGTCCCCGTTCTGACGTTATGTTTTCAAAAGAATTATATATACTTTAACCCTTTCCTTCATTTAAATGCCTTTTCAGTTTTCACACATATGCAACCAGAGTAGACCCAGATCAGATCACTCCTAATGCAGCTGTCAAATGAGGGCCTGCTCTGTTTTTGAATGGAATTTTGATAGATCTGTTTCTTTAGTTTTTAAAATGGCGACACCTTCCATAATTCCTTAAATTTATCAATTGATGAATATTCAATTGGTACAAAAATTTGGAATAAATATAGAATTTGGGAAAAGTTAAAAATCCTCTCTTCTGAAAGGTCATAGCCTAGAGGTCTCATATTTGGAAAGAAGTACAAGCTTGAGGACCTTTACCAAAATATTTACACATAATATCCCAGAGGTTAATATTTGCCTCATTCCAGGGACACTGTGTGCTCTATAGAAATATATAATGAAAAGTGATAATCTTCTCTGAAATCAGAAGGATTGGAGCTCTCGTTTTTAGCTCACCAGAGCACTTTTGTGCTCAGGGTGAGCTTTTGTGATCACTTGATGTCCGTCGTCGTGCGTTGTGCGTCGTCCGTCGTCCGTCGTCGGGCGTCAACAATTTGAACCTTTAAAAATCTTCTCCTCTGAATCTACAGGGTTCTCAGCTTTCATCTTTGGTACATAGCATCATCTTTGGGTCCTCTACAAAAGTTATATAAATTTTTGCCCCTGGGGTCAAAATTGGCCCCGCCCCAGGGGTGCCTTGTTTTCTATTGAAATATATAGTAAAACTTTGAAAATCTTCTCCTCTGAATCTACAGGGTTCTCAGCTTTCATATTTAGCACATAGCATCATGTTCAGGTCCTCTACAAAACTTTTATAAATTATGCCCCTGGGGTCAAAATTGGCCCCGCCCCAGGGGTAGCCAGTTTTGAATAGAAACATATAGTGACAACTTTGAAAATCTTTTCCTCTGAATCTACAGGGTTCTCAGCTTTCATATTTAGCACATAGCATCATGTTCAGGTCCTCTACAAAAGTTATATAAATTATGGCCCTGGGGTCAAAATTGGCCCCGCCCCAGGGGTAGCCAGATTTCATTAGAAACATATAGTGACAACTTTAAAAATCTTCTCCTCTGAATCTACAGGGTTCTCATCTTTCATATTTGGCACATAGCATCATGTTCAGGTCCTCTACAAAAGTTATATAAATTATGCCCCTGGGGTCAAAATTGGCCCCGCCCCAGGGGTAGCCAGATTTGAATAGAAACATATAGTGACAACTTTGAAAATCTTTTCTTCTGAATCTACAGGGTTCTCAGCTTTCATATTTGGCACATAGCATCATGTTCAGGTCCTCTACAAAAGTTATATAAATTATGGCCCTAGGGTCAAAATTGGCCCCGCCCCAGGGGTGGTCAGTTTTCAATAGAAACATATAGTGAAACTTTGAAAATCTTCTCCTCTGAAACTGGAAGGTTCTCAGCTTTCATATTTGGCACATAGCATCATGTTCAGGTCCTCTACAAAAGTTACATGCATTATGCCCCTGGGGTCAAAATTGACCCCGCCCCAGGGGTGGCCAGTTTTCAATAGAAACATATGGTGAAAACTTTGAAAATCTTCTCCTCAAAATCTACAGGGTTCTTAGCTTTCATATTTGGCACATAGCATCATATTCAGGTCCTCTACAAAAGTTATATAAGTTATGCCCCAGGGGTCAAAATTGGCCCCGCCCCAGGGGTAGCCAGATTTGAATAGAAACATATAGTGACAACTTTGAAAATCTTTTCTTCTGAATCTACAGGGTTCTCAGCTTTCATATTTGGCACATAGCATCATGTTCAGGTCCTCTACAAAAGTTATATAAATTATGGCCCTAGGGTCAAAATTGGCCCCGCCCCAGGGGTGGTCAGTTTTCAATAGAAACATATAGTGAAACTTTGAAAATCTTCTCCTCTGAAACTGGAAGGTTCTCAGCTTTCATATTTGGCACATAGCATCATGTTCAGGTCCTCTACAAAAGTTACATACATTATGCCCCTGGGGTCAAAATTGACCCCGCCCCAGGGGTGGCCAGTTTTCAATAGAAACATATGGTGAAAACTTTGAAAATCTTCTCCTCAAAATCTACAGGGTTCTTAGCTTTCATATTTGGCACATAGCATCATATTCAGGTCCTCTACAAGAGTTATATAAATTATGCCCCCGGGGTCAAAATTGGCCCCACCCCAGTGGTAGCCAGTTCGGTAACATATAGTGTCAAATTTGAAAATATTTTCCTCAGAAACTGGAAGGTTCTCAGCTTTCATATTTGGCACATAGCATCATGTTCAGGTCCTTTACAAAAGTTGTATAAATTATGCCCCTTGGATCAAAATTGGCCCGCCCCAGGGGTGGCTAGTTTTCTCTAGAAACATATAGTGAAAACTTTGAACATCTTCTCCTCTGACTGCCTGGTGAGCAATGTCAGGGCCATTCTGGCCCTCTTGTTAGTATAAAGGATTATCTCGAGTACCTCCACTAAGATTGCTAAAAAAGTTAAAAATCATCTCTTCTGAAAGGTCATAGCCTAGAGGTCTCATATTTGGAAATAAGTACATGTACCATCTTGAGGACCTTTACCATAATATTTACACATAATATCCCAAAGGTTAATATTTGCCTCATTCCAGGGACACTGTGTGCTCTATAGAAATATATAATGAAAAGTGATAATCTTCTCTGAAATCAGAAGGATTGGAGCTCTCGTTTTTAGTATAAAGATTATCTTGAGTACCTCCACTAAGATTGCTAACATTATGCTCCTGGGATTAATATTGATGCAAGATTGTTCAAATTATGCTCCCGGGGTTAATATTGGCACCATCTCGGGATGCTAGGTATTCAGTAGAAATATATTGTGAGAATTGTATTAATGACTCCATCTGTTGTAGCTTAGAGGTCTCATATTTGGAAAGAAGTATCATCTTTTGTTTATAATTTTAACACATTAACAAGAATATTTTAGCTGTGACAGAAACTTCAGAATCGGGTCTATATTATGCCGTCAGCAGACAGAGCAGACCCTGATGAGACCGCCACTATAGGGGATGTCTGATCTGGGTCTACCTTGTATGATGCAAAGGTACCAAAGTCTGTATGAGGGGAAGGGTTATTTTGACTTTTCCTGTCTTTTATTTCAGGTGTGCAACAGAACCTCCTTGATCTGTATAATACAAAGTGTTCATGGGAAAATGCGGTGACAACTGACCAACAATGCATTCTTGATATGTATGTGCCACCTGCAGTTAAGTTAATGAGGGAGAAAGATGAATATGGAGGATTGGAAGAGGTGAAAATGGAACAGTCGCAACCGTCTCGTCTGAACTATCAACAGATTTTCTATTCTCGGTCCGGACCATGTACCAATTTATACATAACAGGAGATGCTGGGACCGGAAAAACTACATTTTGTAACCAGCTGGCTCTCACCTGGTGCATGGCAGTGAAGAATATACAAGACGGGACAGTTTCTGCAGAAGATCTTGCAGTTCTATCAACTTTCAAATTCTTGTTTTACATTAATTTGAGGGACACTGAGAAAATCTATCATGTTGAAGATATGATTAAAGAACAGTTAATGCAATATGCTCAAAGATCTATAGACGTATCCACCTTAATGAAAACCGAGAAATGCTTGATTATTCTTGATGGTTTGGATGAATGGTCTTGTCCAGATGAGGTTAAAACATGCCCTGGTTTGAATAAACATATACCGGGCAGAAACATAATAAATAAGAACTGTGTCTTTCTTACTACAACAAGAAGTTGGAAGTATGATGTTAGTGATCTGAAAACAAAAGATGTAGATAAATATGTAGAATTTGGTGGCATTGATGAAAGCTCCTCGAAAGAACTTGCACAGAGATTGGTTGATTATCTGGATAGAAAATCAAAAATGCAAACAAATGTTGTTGCCTTTAATACTGAAATATGTCGGAAAAAGCTGACTGATCTTATAACTATGCCAGTTCTTTTGATACAGTTGGTAACTCTGTGGCATTATGGCAAAGACTTTGGTAACTCACAATTACAGTTGTACTGCAGTATGTTAGATCTTCTGTTTGAACGGTCTGAGAAAAGGATGTCTGAAAAACAATCAGAAAGTACATGTAAAACTGTAAAAACGGGAAAAACTATTAAAAAACAGAAAATATTGCCAAATTGTTTCAGTACAAAAGAGTATTGTCAGAGTCACACAGGGCTAATCATGTGTTTAGCTGAGTTGGCATATAAATCTCTGTTTAACAAACAAAGGGAAGATGCTTTGGTTTTCAAGAGTACAAAACTTGATGTATTTGGAATTTCTTCATCAGATATCAAACTTTGTTTACAATGTGGCATTTTATCTCAAAATAAGGATTTTGGAAATTATACTGGAAGATATAAAAAGTTATCATTTTTGCATAAAAAAATGCAAGAATTTCTTGCAGCATTACATATAGTAACTGCTCAGCCTGTTAAAAATACTTTAAAATATCTGAGAGAATTCTGCAATTCAATAGACATTCTGATAGAAATGTCTCAGGTTTGGCTGTTTGTGTGTGGGATGAGTCCTGACATAGCGAGACATTTGTTGAAACATTTCACTAATGTTATCACTGCTGACACTGACAAACAAATACAAAAGTACAGACAGAGTTTAGGTGGTGAAGGTTTGATACGAGACATACAGACATTTGTGGCTGACTGTTTAATTGAAGGTAAAAATAATGGCCACGCATACGATAAAATCGATTTAGGGGACGTTTATATTGACAGACACACTTTTAGCCATGTAGAACATGCGTTGCTAGGCAACATAGTGTCTGGGAGAGAGACTATCTACTGCCGTACTGTTAGCCATGCAGAACGTGCGTTGCCAGGCAACGTGACGTCATGTATAAAGTTCATGTACATAGACACTCGTGACATGACAGTTGACCAGTCCACACTTATAACTGGTCTCTTACTGCACAGCCAGGCAGTGCAGAAACTGTACCTGGATGACCCCTTGTCACGTATTACCAGAGAGACGCTGACAACATTCTTACACAACTGCAGAAACACGTTGACGAGTATAGACTTGGACAGTGGAGTGACACTAACAGAGAGTGGAGTGACTTCAATATGTCACAGTATCAGCGAGTGTTTAATGGCGCTTAGGCTGCACTTGGTTAGACTGACTCATGTAGATATAGTAAAACTGTTGAACGGGTTATCACAGTCACACACCATTAGGCATTTAGACCTGGGGTTATTCTGTACAGACCATGGCAGACAGTGTAGAGCTCGTATAGACATGTCTACTATGACACAGTTACAGACACTTGAGCTGTACTTCATGTGTGTAGATAATCTACCGACCGTGACACAATGTGTGGAGCGGGTTTTCCTGGGGAAGGTTACTTTACCAATGGCGGTTCTGTGTGAGTTTGCACGGAGGATTTCACAGACAAAACGTTACGTAGACGTACAACTATGGGTAACATTTAGAGAGGAGAGAGAGGACCGTGTAGACCTGGAGACTTTCCTCCGTGGTTGTCCCGGTCTGACAGTGACACTCTACCTGTATGATGACAGTGACAACACATGGGAGATATACTTCCACACAAACAAACAATAAAGTGAAATGTTTCGTCAAACACAAAACTTGTCATCATCCATTTTACTGTGTAAAACGTTTCGTGTCTGATGAAACAAGTTTCAACTCGAACGTCAGAAAAAAGTTATTTTTCATCTCTCGGCTTCCTTTTATCATGTTTTAAACAACTTAAAATTAATCAAACATACAACTATGACCATTCATTGTCTTAGTTAGAACATTTCCAGTCGGATTATATAAGTTTTAAATTAAAATTCAGAAAAAAATACTTTTTCATCTCTCTGTGATCGCACGTGCGATAATTCCATTGTGAAAATGTTTGTTTTTCAGCCGTAAAACTCGCAATAATCGGTCAAGCGCCCAACTTTTTGTATTTGTTTTCTTAGTTGGACCATTTCCTGACAGATTAAACAAGTTTTAAATCAAAATTCAGAAATAATTACTTTTTCATCTCTCTGGGTGTTATAAGTGGAATTCTTCCATTGTGAAAATACTATTTTCGGCCGTAAAACTCGTAATAATCGGTCAAACACCAAACTATGAGTATTTGTTTTCTTAGTTGAACCATTTCCAATCGGATTATACAAGTTTTTAAACAAAAATCAGAAAAAAATACTTATTCATCTCTCTAGGTGAGATAAGTGGAATTCTTCCATTGTGAAAATATAATTTCCAGCCATAAATCTTGAAATCATCGGTCAACCACCCAACTGCTAGTATTTGTTCTCTTAGTTTGACCATTTCCTGTCAGATTATGCAGTTTTTAAATCGTAATTCAGAAAAAAATACTTTTTCATCTCTCTGGGTGTGATGCGTGGGATCAATCCATTGTGATGGGCCTATATTGTCGTCAGTCATAAAACTCGAAATAATCGGTCAAACACCCAACTATGCGTATTTGTTTTCTTCGGTCATTTTCTGTCCAATGAGTCGAAGTTTACCGTAAAATTCGGTAGAAAGCTTTTACATCGTCAAGCCAGCGACAGCTTAATGCAGGTTGGAAGATTTCTGAAATCTCTCATCCAGGGTCCGTGGTTATTCTCAAAATCTGACCCATCCGGTGATTGAGAAGAACGATGACGGACTCTAGCAAAAAATGGACCAGATAGAGTTACCACACTCGTACTTATTAAGCGGTCACTATAGAGAGTCTCTGTTGTACTTTTCTCAAATTGTTGAAAAAAATAAATTGTGAAATCTTGTTTCTCGTCATTCTTCTTTAACGTCAAATTATCTCGCGTGACATGAAAGTGCCACAGCGAGTTTTAGGTATCGCCGTGTGTCCGCCATTAAACCTCAAGCGATGTCTTCACATTTCACGGCATCTAGACTGTTTTGTATAGGTCAACAGACGAGGAACTGTTCACAATGATGTTAATTCGAATAAAATGTTTAAAAACGATTTTAAATACCGAAATTACATGTAGTATTTTCTTAAAGACAGCTCATTTTATTAGCTCGTCCGTACGAGCTATTGTAACTCCGGCGTCCGCATTGTCGTCCGAAATCTTAATACTGACCATAACTCGAAAAGTATAAGAGGTATCAACATGAAACTTCATAGGTTAGTAGATCTCATTGAGAGGGAACGACCCTACATAAGAACCATAACTCTTGATTTCAAAATCTTAGTTATTGTCCTTTATATTTCTAAAAAAAAGTTTAATTTAGCTGGACAAGCACCAATTCAGACGAGCTTTGGCGCCGCACGCGGCTCTTGTTGCTGTTTATGACTAATTTCTGCAAATTTCAATAACTATGTTGACTTTTCTCCATTGTAAACCCACTCTACAATACGTTGACTGTTCTCCATAGTAAACCCACTCTACAATATGTTGACTTTTCTCCATAGTAAATCCACTCTACAATACGTTGACTTTTCTCCATAGTAAACCCACTCTACAATACGTTGTTTCTGCAAGTTTCAATAACTATTTTGACTTTTCTCCATAGTAAACCCACTCTACAGCGACCCATCAAAAGTCTTATTTGCGAGACAAGTAAAAATAGAGGGTTTTTTGTTTCATTACTTTCGCTCTATATTAAATTATTAACGCTTACGTCGCCATAAGTGTATTTGTGATGACAATTTCAAAGTTTTATTGAGAAAAAACCCGGAGTAAATAAGCGTTTCGACTTTGCAAACAGTAAAACCAGGACAGACGGCTTCTACGGGAGACGTCTGACAAGAGCCTGCTGTTTGTTTATACTGTAGTGTGATATAGATCTAATTCTATAGGATATGTCTGAGTAAAATTGTTCTGTATTCATATGCCATTACAAAACAGTATAATTAATATTCATGATTTTGTAATTTCTGACACAGATATTCATGGAGTAAAGGGTTTACACTGATTAAGTGTTGATATCTACACGTGTTTTGCCCGTAAAGGGTCGTTGTAGAGCAGTATTAACCCATTTCTGCCCAGTGGAGTATTCCATGTTTATATACTGGATTAGTCCATTTTCAGCTCGCCTGTTTCGAAGAAAGTCGAGCTGTTGTGATCACTGAGTCGTATGCGTTGTCGTCGGCGTGCAAAAACTTTAATGTAGCTCATTACTCGAAACGTACATGAGGTATCAACATGAAACTTCATAGGTTAGTAGATCTCAATGAGAGGAAGGCACCTACATAAGAACCATAACTCTTTATTTCAAAATTTTTGAGTTATGGCGCTTTTTATTTATATTTGTTTTAATTTATCTGGACAAGCACAAAATCAGACGAGCGTTGGCGTCGCACGCGGCTCTTGTTTATCTAAGGAATGCCTGGCCTAAATCTTCAATTTTGTTTCGTTTTATATTGATCTTCCTATCAGCAAACAGTGTAGGCTGATCAGACACCGCATTATACAGCGTCTGATCAGTGTCTACACTATTTGCCTATGTCCCATATATGAAATCGTGGGCACAAATGGGTTAAATGCCCCTCTGATCAAAGAACAATCCTTTTCAGACTCTGACATTGAACGGGGGACAATTTAGAGCTCAGCGTAAATACAAGATACATGTATATTATTCAATTTCTGTTCAATATGCAACGAGAATGTCAGGCATTTTGAAATCTGAAACACCGGGTTACTCGGCAGCATTTCTGGTTCCAAACTGTTTACAAATTCGAATACCGGTCTAACTGTTTGAATTTTTCATATGGAGAAGTATTCAAGCTGCATTGCGGGAGATCGGTGGCCCTTCCCGGATGTTCTGTGCACGACACTTTGGGATTTTCTCTGGTGTCTTCCTCCACCTGTTCCGTGTACGGAAGAGCCTCTTGGGTCTCGTGTTCGAACAGACCTCTGGCGTGTTCACCAACCTGTAATTAGCTGGATATGACAGAAATACTGTTAGCCAATCTTTTTAATTCACGCCTTTGTAAACAGTAAACCCAGCGCAGACATGGATCCATGCTTATAAAGCTTTTAGTTGAGTCTGAGTTTCTTTCTCAAGCTTTTGATTGGTCAGATTTGAGTTCTCAAGCTTTTGATTGGTAAGATTTGAGTTTTCAAGCTTTTGGAAACGTTTTATAAGCATGGACCATGATCTACACGTTTTGCTCATGAAATCATAATTGACCCTGACACAATTGCCCTCTGCTTTAACCATTTCCTTCATATTAACTGCTTTCCACGCCTTTGTAGACAGCAAACCTGGTCAGACGGCTCCTACATGGCCCACCTGATCAGAGTCTCCTTTTAGCTTTTGAATAATAATAAATCTGACTACAGTTTATATCAATACCATATTGCACGTTTACATATGTCATTATCCAAATTCGGTAAATAAATATGCATGATGGCATTATTTCTGACATGAATGTTCAACACAGAAACGATTAAAGCAGTGTAAAACCGCTATACAGGGAAATCGACACGTTCATGGAGTGCCATACTAAAGCTAGATATCCCAGCTAATTTCCTCTTATTTGTAATGCTGAACATTTTAACTCTTATAACGGTATGCGGCATCTGACACGGACCACGTTTGAAAACAGTTTAGATCCAGATAAGACGCAGAGTAAGATATTTCTCATACACACCCTAGCTGTTTGACAATCGATCTGCAGTAAATAGCTGTACCAAGTAATTTGGCATTCATCAATGTCCAAGCTGTTTGACACTCGATCAACAGTAAATAGCTGTACCAGGTAATGTGTCATTCATCAATGTCCAAGCTGTTTGACACACGGTCTGTAGTTTCTCAAAATCAAAGTGTTTGGTCAGCTGGGGTTTGATCTGGGTCTATCAGTCTTTCCGAATACCTCGGCGTTAATGTCTTGGAGATTTAGCTTTCTGAGTTAAATATTGTTTGCATACATTCCGCAAACTGTTTCGTCATTTTTTTCTTCAAATAATAACATATATTAAATGTGGCTCTTCCAAGTCATCCAAAAGATTAGATTTTGGTGTAATACAGTTTCAGTGTTTAAAGGTTATCACAAACTCCATTGCAGCAGGTTAAAGGTTAAACAGTTTTATTCTTCATTAATGTCTGTCTTGAGCAAAATTATAATAAAATAAGACGAACAAACATATGTGTCATTAATAGCAAACGGGTGCTTAATGCGGAATGAAGGAGCTTTGAGTATAAATTTCATTTAACTATCATCTTCGTTTAAGACGCAGAGTAGACTCGTTTTTAGACCCAGAGTAGACCCGTTTTGATCGTCGCTCTGGAGGTTTTTTACTGTCGTTGACTTGATTTCTCAGCATGTTAAAGATTTATTCAGTCTTGGAGCTACTTCTTATATAGAGAAGACAAATGGGCATGTGCTTAGAAGAAGAGCAACAGTCGTGTATGTAGGCGTGTATGTAGAGAAGAGCAATAGGCGTGTATGTAGAGAGATCAATAGGCGTGTTTGTAGAGAAGATCAGTAGGCGTTGTGTAGAGATGATCCGTAGGGGTGTGTGTAGAGAAGAGCAAAATGGGTGTTTATAGTGAGGAACAATGGGTGTGTATGTAGAGAAGAGAAATAGGCGTGTTTGTAGAGAAGAGCAAAATGCGAGTATGTATAGAAGAGCAATAGGCGTGTATGTAAATAGCTTTCAGTGCGTGATGCATGTTACCAGTATAAAGTTCTCATTGTATGGTGCATGTTACAACCATATACCATCAAATGCATGGTGCATTCTAAAATTAAAGAGTTCCAAACCCATGGTGCTAGTTGCCAGTAAAAAGCTCCTAGCGCATGTTACTGGTATAGAACTTTCAACGCATGGTCCATGTTGTCAGTATAGAGCTCTCAGTGAATGGTGCATGTTACCAGTATAGAGCTGTCGTGCATGGTGCATGTTACCATTATAGAGCTCTCAATCCGTGGTACATGTTACAAGTATAGATTTGTGGTGCGTGTTACCAGTATAGTACTATCGATGAGTGAGAGCTCTCAGTGCATGGTGCATGTTATCAGTATAGAGCTCCCAGTGCCAGCTCTCAATCCGTGGTACATGTTACAAGTATAGAACTCTCGATTTGTGGTGCGTGTTACCAGTATAGTACTATCGATGCGTGAGAGCTCTCAGTGCATGGTGCATGTTATCAGTATAGAGCTCCCAGTGCCAGCTCTCAATCCGTGGTACATGTTACAAGTATAGAACTCTCGATTTGTGGTGCGTGTTACCAGTATAGTACTATCGATGAGTGAGAACTCTCAGTGCATGGTGAATGTTATCAGTATAGAGCTCCCAGTGCCAGGTATATGTTACCAGTATAGAGCTCTTAGTGTATGGTGCATGTTACCAGTATAGAGCTCCCAGTGCGTGGTACATGTTACCAGTATAGAGCTCCCAGTGCGTGTTGCATGTTACCAGTATAGAGCTCTCAGTGCGTGGTGCATGTTACCAGTATAGAGCTCCCAGTGTATGGTGCATGTTACCAGTATAGAGCTCCTATTGCGTGGTGCATGTTACCAGTATAGAGCTCCCAGTGTATGGTGCATGTAACCAGTATAGAGCTCCCAGTGCGTGGTGCATGTTACCGGTATAGAGCTCCCAGTGCGTGTTACCAGTATAGAGCTCTCAGTGTATGGTGCATGTTACCAGTATAGAGCTCTCAGTGCATGGTGCATGTTACCAGTATAGAGCTCCCAGTGCGTTGTGCATGATACCAGCATAGAGCTCACAGTACATGATGCATGTCACCAGTATAGAGCTCTCAGTGCATGATTCATGTTACCAGTATAGAGCTCCCAGTGTATGTTGCATGTTACCAGTATAGAGCTCTCAGTGTATGGTGCATGTTACCAGTATAGAGCTCCCAGTGCGCGGTGCGTGTTACCAGTATAGGACTCCCAGTGTGTGGTACATGTTACCAGTATAGAGCTCTGCGTGTATGGTGAATGTTACCAGTATAGAGCTCTTAGTGCGTGGCGCATGTTACCAGTATAGAGCTCCCATTGTATGGTGCATGTTACCAGCATACGGCTCTCAGTGTATAGTGCATGTTACCAGCATAGAGCTCTCAGTGTATGGTGCATGTTACCAGTATAGAGCTCTCAGTGTATGATTCATTTTACCAGTATAGAGCTCCCAGTGCGTGGTGCATGTTACCAGTATAGAGCTCTCAGTGTATGGTGTATTTTACCAGTATAGAGCTCTCAGTGCATTATTCATGTTACCAGTATAGAGCTCCCAGTGCGTGTTGCATGTTTCAAGTATAGAGCTTCCATTGCGTGGTGCATGTTACCAGTATAGAGCTCCCAGTGTATGGTGCATGTGACCAGTATAGAGCTCTCAGTGCGTGGTGCATGTTACCAGTATAGAGTTATCAGTGCGTGGTGCATATTACCAGTATAGAGCTCACAGTGTATGGTGCATGTTACCAGTATAGAGCTCCCAGTGCGTGGTGCATGTTACCAGTATAGAGCTCTCAGTGCGTGATTCATGTTACCAGTATAAAGCTCCCAGTGCGTGATTCATGTTACCAGTATAGAGCTCTCAGTGCGTGATTCATGTTACCAGTATAGAGCTCCCAGTGCGTGGTGCATGTTACCAGTATAGAGCTCTCAGTGCGTGGTGCATGTTACCTGTAAAGAGCTCTCAGTGTATGGTGCATGTTACCAGTATAGAGCTCTCAGTGCGTGGTGCATGTTACCAGTATAGAGTTCCCATTGCGTGATGCATGTTACCAATATAGAGCTCTCAACCCGTGGTGCATATCACCTGTATAGTGCTCTCAGTACATGGCACATATTACTGTGTAGAACGTTTCCTTTCTGAAAAGACACGGTTCAACTGTCTCTCGGCTGCCGTTTATCATATTTGAAACTACTTACGGTTATTTAAACACTATACTGTTGGTATTTATTCTCTTATTCAGCTCATTTCCTGTATAATAAACCGTGTTCTTCTGCACTCATTTTCTTGCCTTCTAAAATACTTTTAAGACATACAACTATACGGAAGCCCTGGAGGGACATTTTAGTTACTTATTAGCACTTATTAGTTATCACTTATTTATTATTAGTTATTTGTTATTACTTATTTGTTACAAATTAATGTGCGGTTCAACCATTTTGCAAATTATACCTTGCATCTGTCTGTTGTTACGTAAGATAACTCCAATGTGAAACTATTAGTTTCCGCCGAAAAAACATGAACTAATTGGTCAAACACACAACTGTGAGTATTTTTAGGTGGCGAACGCCACCTTTTGTTACCACACTTCAGAAGCTGAATTCCCTGTGGAATATTTCCATTATAAAATTTTACTTTTAGCCGTAAACCAGGAAAGAATTAAGTCAAACACCTATCTCTGTGAGTGCTTGTTTTCTTAGTTGGATCATTTCCTTTCGGATTATACAATTTTTAAATCAAAATTCAGAAGAAAAATTTTTTCATCTCTCGTGATACGTGGAATCATTCCATTATGAACATTATTACTTTCAGCCGTAAAACTCGAATTAATTGGTCTAACACCCGATGAGTCAAGTTTTAACATGAAAATCTGTTCTCATCACTCTGTAGTTTGTTGTCGAATCAAACGGTATGGAAATCAGTCTGGATCGGGGTCGTCTACTGTCTGTATGTAGGCTACATTACAAAGGAACTCTCTAAAGCGACTGTCATAAATGGCGCGGTACGGGGTCCTAACTCTTTACATTATAAATACGACTTTCTTTGCCTTTGCAAACCCTGTAGAAGCAGTCTGATCAGGGTCTGCTATGTTTGATTATATAACATCGATATGATTGTACAGTCACTGCCATGACCAAAACTTCCTGTGTCCATGTACTATTATAACAATCTTATTAATATTCATGGCGTCATTACTTCTTACGTGAATATTCATGCAGGAAAGGGTTAATGTCAGATAGTAGTTTAAAGTAGGTCTGAATTCCACAGGAGCTTTGATCCTTGATAATGCTACAATCGCCTTTTAAATACACCCCTGATTTTAATTGACTCAATGAAGTCCACAGGAACTTTGATCTATGATAAAACTGCAATGGGCTTTTAAATACATGTACACCCATGTTTGTTAATTGACTCACTGCTTTTAAATACACCCCTGTTTGTTAATTGACTCACTGCTTTTAAATACACTCCTGTTTGTTAATTGACTCATTGCTTTTGAACACACCCCTGTTTGTTAATTGACTCACTGAAGTCCACAGGAACTTTGGTCCGTGATAAAGCTACAATCGGCTTTTAAATACACCCATGTTTGTTAATTTTAATCACTGCTTTTAAATACACTCTTGTTTGTTGACTCACTGTTTTAGAGATATTCTACAGCACTTTAGATATTATTTCATGTTGATGTTGAAGTAAATACATTGTAAACTGTTTTTGCCAGACTGTGTTATTTTCGCCTTTTTAGCTGAGTTTGACAAAATGTCCGCCGTTGTTCCTTGTCCGTTGTCAAGTCATAATGTCTTAACATGCAGACTGTTTACTGTTTATCAGGCAATAGCAAATACTTCTCTCTCTCTCTCTCTCTCTCTCTCTCTCTCTCTCTCTCTTTCTCTCTCTCTCTCTCTTTCTCTCTCTTTCTCTCTATCTTTCACTTCTCTTTATATCTCTCACACCCACGACCTAATTCAGCATGAAGCCGTAACACACTATATCTACCCATGCAAAATAAGATGCTCGCGCAATCACTCACTCAAATACACAGTACTCTAACACTCAACACACACTCAACAAAATTATCCTATTTGCTCCCAGTGGGTTGCCTGGCCTAAATATTCAATTGCATTTTGTTTTATATTGAAATTCCTATCAGCAAACAGTATGCGGCGTCTGATCGAATATTTTACACTGTTTGCCTACGTCCCATATATGGGATCGTTTGAGCAAATGGGTTAATGAGCTTCGATGTGATGATAAGTGTTGAGAGTTCGACATTTTCAAAGCAGCCTAAAGGTTTTCTCCAGAGCTACATTTAAAGGTGTGTATCCAAATGATAAAATCGTCATTTGTACACCAAACCCACTACCGTGATATTGAAACGATTCTAAAGAGTTGTCACAGTGTAGGGTCTAGTGGAGAAATAAAGGATCTTTTCTGGAAACTATTTAATTTTCACGCATGTTATCTGGAGCTCTGTTTTAACCACTTTCGAATAAGGATTACAACGCTGGAGTCTAACACAATGTGTTCTGTTAAATGAAATAACACGTACGTACATATATCATTTAGCCAACAAAAATATTGAACAATAAACACCCTCTAACCGGGCGTTAAATTTAGTAGGAATATCGATGTTGGTGACAGGTTTCAGCTTAATGCAGGGTAAAAGTGACGCAAAAAGCGCATAGAGGAGCTTTCTGTATGACTTTCTCCCTGTATTTAGCGGCCACCTGCCTGAAAGTATCTAACTTATTCTTTACTAGAATTCCAATTGAGGCGGGGTTTCCTGTATTATGTAAGAGACCACTTGCGTTACACGGTTTGTAACGTTGTAGCGTAAAAAATGCAAGTCCGTAAAATCTGCAAGTTCCGGTTCCGGTTTCCGGTCAGACTTGTAAATTTTACGCTGCTGCTGTAAAAAGTGCAAGCCGTAAAATTTGCAAGTCTATTTTATAGTCACACGGAATGTAAACATTGAAACCTATAATTGAGAAAACAAAACGAATCTATGCGATATGAACATTTCGCCAGACATATACATGTATATATATATATATCTCCGATTAGCTTATTGTTTTAATTTTTTATAAAACAATGATTATGGAGGGCAGAAACGAATATATTGATCAGTGTGTATACGGTCGAGGAAACACATAGAAAAGTAAAGATGCTAACTTTTCCCTATCATTCTTGATATATTTGTTTATGTGATTTAATTCTACGGATACTAGCTGTTTTACATCTGTACCAAATAAAAATGTCCATTGCAGGTTTTCTTGTTAATGATGTGTAAACTACCCGATAAACTGTAAAAGACAGCTATATAGCGCTGTTGCGTTATACCGGTATCTGCTTGTGGGCTGTCTAAGCGGCCGGCCTTTTCAGAGAATGGGATAGTGATTTCCTTTATGTTTGCCCGTGATTTGATAATTCTCTTGTAAAATCAACAAAGACGCAGGGATTCGTTTATAGTTATTGCCATTTCCTCGAAACTTTAAAAGCGCTTGCATAAACAATACTGGAACTTTGAAATTTCGTTCCAAACGAGGGGCTGAAACATAAAAGCAGTAACCATTACTTACTTTAGTGTGAGAGTGACATATTCCAAAAAGAATAGAACACATATTGCTTGTTGCATACTCTGCAGTCTTTATGGTTATTTTAACTTGAATTCAACTCCACTTATCACATTTATAATTACCTGTTCTAAGGCAATTCACTAATAAATGAGATCAATTAAATCCTGACAAGTAAATGACAAATAACATAATGTAGCTAATAAAACAAACTGTGACAAACAACTAATCAACCACAAACCAGATCGAGAGTTACAGTATACTCTTCACAGAGTGTGGCCATAATTGAAGATGATGATGAGAACCCATTGTGCCCACAGAACTGATTAAAACCTTGTTATTCAGTTGAATATGAGTTAGCTGTAGGTAGAGATTTATGTTTCAATATATATATAACCTCTGAAATGGCAGTATTTGAAATATAGATGCCTGACTTGCCTTTTTTCGGATACAAATATCACATTTCAACTATAATATGTGCTATGAGAACCCCTTGTGCCCACAGAACTGATTAAATCTTTGTTATCCTGTTGAATATGAATTAGCTGTAGGTAGAGATTTGTGTTTCAATAGATTTCACCATCTGAAATTGCAGTATTTGGAATATTAAGGGTAGACTTGCATTTTTACGGGTAGAAATATCACATTTCTGCTACAATATGGGCAATGATGACTAATTATTTTCTCTAAACTAAATAAATCTTTGATATTCTGTTGAATATGAGTGAGCTGTAGGTAGAGGTTGGTGTTTCAGCAGATTTCACCTTCTGAAATGACAGTGTTTGGAATATTAAGAGTAGACTTGCATTTTTTACGGGTAGAAATATCACATTTCCGCTACAATATGGGCAATGATACAATATGGGCATTTCTGCTACAATATGGCCAATGATGACTAATTTTTTCTCTCTAAACTAAATAGATCTTTGATATTCTGCTGAATATGAGTTAGCTGTAGGTAGAGGTTGATGTTTCCATACATATCACCATCTGAAATGGCAGTATTTGGAATATTAAGGGTAGACTTGCATTTTTTACGGGTAGAAATTTCACATTTCTGCTACAATATGGCCTATGATGACTAATTATTTTCTCTAAACTAAATAAATCTTTTGATGTTCTGTTGAATATGAGTGAGCTGTAAGTAGAGGTTGATGTTTCAATACATTGTACCATCTGAAATGGAAGTATTTGGAATATTAAGGGTAGACTTGTAATTTTTTACGGGTAGAAATATCACATTTCCACTACAATATGGGCTATGATGGCTAATTATTTTCTCTAAACTAACTAAATCTTTGATATTCTGTTGAATATGAGTGAGCTGTAGGTAGAGGTTGATGTTTCCATACATATCACCATCTGAAATGGCAGTATTTGGAATATTAAGGGTAGACTTGCATTTTTTACGGGTAGAAATATCACATTTCTGCTACAATATGGCCTATGATGACTAATTATTTTCTCTAAACTAAATACATCTTTGATATTCTGCTGAATATGAGTGAGCTGTAGGTAGAGGTTGATGTTTCAATAGATTTCACCATCTGAAATGGCAGTATTTGGAATATAAAGGGTAGACTTGCATTTTTTATGGGTAGAAATATCACATTTCCACTACAATATGGGCTATGATGGCTATTATTTTCTCTAAACTAACTAAATCTTTGATATTCTGTTGAATATGAGTGAGCTGTAGGTAGAGGTTGATGTTTCCATACATATCACCATCTGAAATGGCAGTATTTGGAATATTAAGGGTAGACTTGCATTTTTTAAGGGTAGAAATATCACATTTCTGCTACAATATGGCCTATGATGACTAATTATTTTCTCTAAACTACATAAATCTTTGATGTTCTGTTGAATATGAGTGAGCTGTAAGTAGAGGTTGATGTTTCAATACATTGTGCCATCTGAAATGGAAGTATTTGGAATATTAAGGGTAGACTTGCATTTTTTATGGGTAGAAATATCACATTTCCACTACAATATGGGCTATGATGGCTAATTATTTTCTCTAAACTAACTAAATCTTTGATATTCTAGTAGTATGGGCGCCGGTTTGGAGTCAAACAAAGATGACGTAATCTTGCGTAATCGCGGCCATTTCGTTTCTATATATAGTAACACGAGAGGAGCTCATTTGCATATAAGGAGATTGTAGTTTGACACGGGTATTCGCGGATAACAGTCGGTCATGTATGACGTCACATTTAAATTGTGAAAGATCTGGAGCTACACGGTATACAGAGCTGACGTGTATACCTCGATCTGGTAAGTACTCACGGGCATTGAGGGTCAGGCCCTTTCCTTATCAGACAATGTATTAGAGACACACGAATCTAACAAATAAATAAATAAATATATAAATGAATAAATAAATAAATAAATAAATGAATAAATAAATAAATAAATAAATAAGGTACCTCTTTCTACCATGTATACTCTTCGACGTCCTCAGATCAAATGAGTGAAATGATCAATGTTGTTTTCCTTCAAGCGCATGCGTGGGTAGAGGGCGCTGTACGCGTAGCTATTTTTAGAATGACATCATAGTTATTTTTAGTTACAGTATTTCACCATCATTGCATCAGCCAAGCCTAACAATGGTCTTTACAAACTTCGGGGCTAATCCCCTTAAAGTCTCCATACAGTCTGGGGATCTATTGATAGAGGACCGGAAGGTCTAACAATGGTCTTTACAAACCTCGGGGCTAATCCCCTTAAAGGCTCCATACAGTCTGGGGAACTATTGATAGAGGACCGGAAAGTCTAACAATGGTCTATTTAAACATCACGTTTATTCAAACATCAGGTACATCAAGTTTGATACCCTAAAATTCAAACAAAATGTAAAACTA